>JAPKLW010000707.1:229820-305907 GCA_026898455.1 Plectranthus barbatus
AAATTAATATTTTATAAAATAGTTGGGTTGTGGCCGGTCACTGATGAGGGTAGTCTTAAAAACGAGAACTGATGAACTAAAAATTCGAAATTAGTCTATTATAATTATTGTTGGGATGAAATGCTCAATGTCTCACATTAGTTAGTGAAGGAAAGAATTTCCTATATAGAGGAGATCAAATAATTCTTATTAATGAGAGACCTTTTAGGTTGATACTTAAAAATAAAATTGTTAGGGTTTACAATGCTTAGAACAAACAACATCATTAATATTAGAGTTTCAGTCCATAACAACTATTAATTTAAATATGAAATTTTGATTTAAATATTTTTATCAATGTTAATGAGAAATGAAGCGCAAATTAAAGACATAAAATAGTATTAAACATACCTTCCAACTGATTAGCAGCAAGTGCTATTGTTTTCAAGGAAATGAGATTTCCAACTTCCTTTGGGATACGACCTATAAATTAATCATAAGATGAATAGACCAATTTAGTTTATTCGACCAAACAGTTTATTCTATAACTAAGACTATCATCATGAGTGATTGACCTCAACCCCGTCATCTAATAAAATATATATTTTTCTTTCATTCACATACACAACTACTGATCTAATATAATTTGTTTCCCTATCAGTGATTCAACCCAACTAACCTAATTTTTTAATTAAAATATTAATTTTTTTCTTCAATATAATATGAAAGGATACATTTTAAATTTTTTATGTTTTTAATTAGTAATTTTAATTGCGATTTTACATTGTATTCGTTAAATTGTTTTATAGATTTAAGTTAATCTAATTTTAGCTATAATAAAGAAAAATAAAAAATTCAATTAAAAAAAAAAACAAGAATTCACGGTATAGTGGTTAAAGCATCTTGCCTGTGACTGAGAGGTCACATGTTCGAACTCGTCCAAGGAGACATCAGGATGTGTGAGTGGGTATGTATTTAAGATTAATGTACAATTATTAAAAAAAAAAAAAGAAAAATAGAAACATAAACATAAATTGTAAAGTGTACTGCG
This sequence comes from Plectranthus barbatus, assembly GCA_026898455.1. Classification (NCBI taxonomy): domain Eukaryota; kingdom Viridiplantae; phylum Streptophyta; class Magnoliopsida; order Lamiales; family Lamiaceae; genus Plectranthus; species Plectranthus barbatus. The sequence goes on from JAPKLW010000707.1 coordinate 230,851, forward strand.
ACGTGTTTGTGTGTCCAGTTGAAAAAGGCACGGTGACCGGTTTATCTGTCATCTTTTATTACCAACTTTTTAATATTCTTGATTTAATTTTTTTTTATTATCATGAATTAGTTTTATATTTGGGGTAAATAGGGGAAAATACCCTAAACTATTGACGTTTTCGGAAAAATACCCCACTCTATTTCCATAAGTTAAAAATACCTCAATCTTTACTTCCATTTATGAATTATATCCAGATCTATTGATATTTTGGGAAAATACCCCAATGTATTATTATTAGTTAAAAATACTCCAATCTTTAATTTCGTTTATGAATTATACCAAAACGAGAAATATTATTGGCTCACACAAATATGGCAGTCTAAACAACTATCACCGTCCGTGTTATATTTAATGTACTAAACAATCAATAATTGTTATATATTCAAATGCATTTATCTTCTGAAAAGTATTTAAAACTCCATGTTCTCCTCTTTTTTTGTTTCCTTCGGTTACTTGAATTCCTTATTTTTCTCTCAATGCATGTTTTAACGTGTGATCTTTTATCAAAATATACGCGTCTTCGTTTGAATTGGACGTTACACCAACCGAAGGAAACAAAAAAGAAGAAGAAGAGTAGAACATGAAGTTTAAATACTTTTGAGAATATATAGCAAATGGTGATTGTCTATTACATTAAATTTAACACGACGAATATAGTTGTTTTGACTGTCATCTTTGTGTGTGTCAATAATATTTCTTGCTTTGCTATAATTCGTAAACGAAATTAAAGATTGTGGTATTTTTAACTAATAATAATACATTAGGGTATTTTCTCGAAATATCAATAGATCAGGGTATAATTCATAAATAAAAATAAAGATTAGGGTATTTTTAACTTATGAAAATAGATTGGAGTATTTTTCCAAAAACGTCAATAATTTAGGGTATTTTTCCCTATTTACCCTTATATTTGTGACCAGGTAGAATTGTTTACCACTAGTGATAGTCTAAAAGATAGATATTATAATAATAATAATAATAATAATAATAAATTCTATAGATTTCAAGCAGGAAGATATGACTAATACCTGTGAAATGATTATACGTCATTGAGAAAACCATAAGCATGCTCAATCTCCCAATTTCACTCGGTATGCTGCCGTTGAAACTATTATTTACTAAACGCAGCTGCTCCAGCTCCCTGCAACCGCCTATCTTTGCCGGAATCTGCCCCGGAAATCTGATTATTGTTCAGATTTATTATTTTGAGTTTGGGATCTGCATTGCTGCATATATCGTTTGGGAGCTCGCCATGCAGTCTATTATTTCTGAAATTTATTTCTACCACAGAAGAAATATTGAAGATGCCATATGGTATAGGGCCCCCAAGCTGATTTCCTTCCAAGTTCAGCGTTTGCAGGGAAGAAAGGTTCGCAAACCCTTTAGGAATCTCTCCCTCAAGATTATTGTTTCCCATATCTAAAGTTTGTAGGCTCGAGATATTGAAGAAAGAAACCGGGATTCCGCCGGAGAAGGAGTTGTTATTCAAAATCACGTGTTGAAGTTGAGATAAGGATCCAAACCATGATGGGTTGAGTCCGGCGTTTATTGTCGTGAGACGGCGGAGATTAGAGAGTTGAGTGGGTATGGAGCCGGTAAAGTTGTTGGAGCTGTGGTCTAATGATCGTAGGAACGTTAGGTTTCCGAGATGGGGAGAGAGGTTTCCTTGAAGAGAGAAGGCGGAGACATTGAGGGCGGTGACTCTCTGGTGTTTGGCGGCGCAGGAGACGCCGGTCCAGGAACAAAAGGAGGTGTTGGTGGACCAGGTGTTGATGGAGGAGGTGGAATATCGAAGGGAGTTTTTGAAGGAGAGTAGGGTTGATCAGTGGTGTAGTTGAAAGTGAAGGTGGTCGTGCAGAGTGAGAAAAAAAAGTAAGACTACAAACCATAACAAACAAGTCCCCATTCAAATTGTTTATAGCATATATCCTTTAATTTGTGTTTTATATACATGTATATATAGAGAGAGAGGGTACGTATCTATCTATATATGAATTGTAATCGAAAGATTAATGAGAAAGATGACTTGCCATAACAACCACGCTGAGTTGCCCACTGAATTAAAGATACATGCATTATGTCAATGCACAAATTGTAGTAAAAAACATATGAACTATAATATATATATGAATATAGGAAAAATATTGACAGTGAAAGTATTAGGAGGTGTTTGGTTGGTGAGTTTGGGATCAGGGAATATAATGATTCTGAAACTCACCGTTGAGTTTATATGTATCATTCCATCCGAAATCAAATGATTTCCTAAAACTTGTGAATTCCTTTTCCCTTCTATTTTGAAGTATTTCATTCTCATACCCAAATCTTCTTCCCATAATTTTTTCTGAGATAATAATAATAATAATATATGGTGATCATGAATTAGTCACACATTACTGCTTGCAGTCTCTCTGTCTACATGTTTGACAAAAGATTGTGAAATCAGAGTCGATGCATTTTTTCTTAAATCAATATATTATATTGTAACAGAAAAGGGGATCGACGAGACGTGGAAAACTTGTTAATTAACTTGATTTTTCAAAAATCATATTTCTAAGACATTATTCCTCTCCATTTTCACATTCAATATGCATTGAATATTACAATCCGACAGCTTTTGGTAGAGACCATTTTTCGTGGATATGTATAGATAGATAGATATATGAACCAAATTCAAAAGCCATATTTTCCCGTCTATCTCAATGCAAGAAATCAGCTGAGGTATTCAATTCGTTTCTAACTTTCTCACATAATCTCATCTATATATATATATATGGCCACGGGCCGATTCCAGTTCGGAACCGCTGATTCAGTGGTTCCAAAAATCCCGGCCTGAACCAGCCCGTCTAAGCTCTAAGGTAGGGGTTGGTTTTGGTTTGGGCCCGAAACCGGCAGTTCCAGTTCAGCACGGTTCCGGTTTGGACCGTCAGTTCGAACCAGTTCCTCTTTTTTATTTTAAAAATTTCAAAAAATGTAGTCAAAAGATTCAAACCCCAAACGTGAGGAAGATAAAGAGAGCACCAAACTACTAGACTACAAATTACTTGCTGATATAATTTCTAAATTAAATATATATGAATGTATTATGTATATAAATGTGAAATATTATTATAACTTATAATATGAAATAATGTTTTAAAAAATATGTGTACTATTTTAGATTAAAAAAACTAATCCCTCCGTCCCGTTACAATTGTCACCTTTCTTTTCGGTACGGAAATTAAGAGTTGTGAGTGTAGAATGAGTTAGTGGGATTAATATTTTATTATTGAGTGTGAAAAAGTTGTCATTTTTAGAAATATGACAATTTGGTTGGGACGCCCAATTTGGTAAGTGTAACAATTGAGGTGGGACGGATGAAGTATTAAATAATAAGGTAGTTCTATTTTATCATCTATAAAAAAAATTATGATATATTATTCAAGTAAGTATAGTTAAAATAATCGAAAAATTCATGTTATAATTTAGTTATCATTAAAAATAATTTAAATAACTTTAAATAACATTTAAAACTAATATTAAAGTTACAAATTTAAATTATTGTTTATTATTTACTTAATAATTTTGAATCTCTCTTAATTGTACAAATAATCCTAAATAAAGATGAGTATGATATAAATTATGCACTACTCCAAGACATATATGTTAGCATTTAACATCATTCATTTATATTTGAGATTCCTATTATGCCCTATGGTTAAGAAATTTGATAGAAATATCATTTCTTTTACTATATGTTTTGGTGGGTCAAAGATTGTAAAAGCCATCTTAGTTAGTTTTTCAGCTTAGGTGCAAAAATGTAAAGTTTTGTATAGGTTCTTTATCGAGTTGTAAGCTGATACTAACATCAGTGACTAGACTAGTCAAAAAGTCTAGTACACGCGAATGACTCAACGGGCCAAAAGAACGCAGTACGCATATCAAGCCTGGAAGAAAGAGAGTCTAACCGGAGTATGGATTCCGTCAAAATACGAATCCAGTGCAGTAAGGTACATTCGCTACAACCATACTGAAGCAGCAAAGGACCTAGCATGTTGAATAGATGTCGTCATTAGCACAGAGTTGCAAACTATGACCACATTAGTATAGACTTTTCAGTCTATGTCCAACATATGAGGAGGAACCGAAAGAAGAATATACTTTAAAGATTGGAGAAGTCTTAAAGTCTGCCAAGCACGATTTTTTAAGTTTCACGATCTAGGACACTTAGCCCCGGATTTCTCATATTGGTAAAATACTGTCGTTCTGACAAAAGACGAGTCGTCGCTTTCAAAGTAAAAAAAAGGCAAAAAAAGTGTAGACCCTCTGCCGAAAGTACACCTACTCGCCAAAAATTCAAACCAATAGAGACATCCGGTTGGACATCTTACATTTTGTCTCTAATGGGTCTCAAATTCAAACCTTCAACATCTGGAGTATAAATACCAGAGAGACCATCGAAGAAGTAGGTTACGAACACGAATATTCATACAAGACTACGGAAGCACTCTAAAGCTCTCAGTCGTCAAGTTTTGTATGAGCTTATTTAGCTTTCCATGTGTCACTAAGTGAGCACGAGACTTAGAATCTACGCATTCTTGAGTTATAATTTGGTAGTTTTTCTATCCAAGAAAAACTACAACATTCAAGTACATCTTTTACTCTAACTCTTATGGACAACCTACCGCAGAAGAGAAAGTTCACGGGGGAACTCTAAACACCTCATTCCGACAATGAGGAGGCTGAGTGGTGTGCCCACACTCTGAGGAGCTGCGAAGCGAGGAACCAAGCAAGGAGCAGTCGAGTGCACTTGTGGATCAGTGGACGGGGCATTCATCAACTTGCAATAGATCGTAGGAGCACCTATAAACATTCTAAGCTTAGTGGATTTTAAGACCAAGTGTCTGAAGAGTGGACGTTGGACGGTTTAGTCCGAACCACTATAAACTATTTGTCGTTTCCTGCTTTATTTCTTTATTTGTCAGTATATCTTTGTCTTGTTGATAGCTCATTTTACAACGCGCTATTCTGCAAGTGTACAGACCACTGCAGAGGGCAAGTAATAATTTATCGATCTCGAAGATTGCAGGATCGAAGTATAACTAAGCACTAAAACATAGATACCTTACTACTATCTAGACAAATCGGTAATTGATTTTGGTTATTAATTTCTAGGCAATATTGAAAAGCAATATTTAATAATGACAAGTAAAGAAAATTTATTAAGTTTAGAAAATCTATTGAAAAACTAGGATTCCAGGGTAATCCACTTTGAAGAACTATCAAACAATCATCTATATACAACCCAATTCCGATTTAATTTCCAAAGATGTGAGTTAATCTCATAAATGTTATCAGGTGACCCTCTCGGACTCTCAACCATAACATGGAAATAAACGACCTAGTGACTCCTCTCGGATGCGCAAAAGGACTTTTACTCTTGATAAACCCTTAGATTTCAAAACCCTTTAACAGTTCAAATTCCTCTCGGATAATTGCCCTATCAAATTTAATTCCGCTGAATCTTAATCAATAACCTAGATATCTCGGTTCAAAAATTACCAATTCGAATTACAATCAATGGCCAATATCTTGTAATTTAAGAAAACCCCAGCAGTAATTAAACCATCAATGGAACATGAAAATCAAATCATATAAACAATTGAATGAATGTCAACAAGTTTCAAAACCCTAGAATCCACGAAGGACTTAGCCAATCATGCTAAGTTCTAAGAAAACAGAGAAATAAAAAGTCATAGAAACGAAGAACATGAAAATCAAAAACCCGTGATCTTCAATCTTCAATTTCTGGAGTGCTCTTCAAGTTTTCTCTCTTCCCTGAGTTCTCCCAGCGTTTCTCTCTTGAAAAATAATGTGAAGGACCTTTTTTTTAGTCTTGGGATCTTGTATTTATACTCCCCCTCTTCTAATCTGAAAAGATATGGGATTTGGGCCAAAAACTCGTCAAAATTACCCGTTCGGCGACCCAGAAATTGCAATCCGCGATCGCCGAAAATGCGTGTGGATCACCGAAGTGGCATTGAAGGAAAAACGCTGAAATTACAAAATCGGCGACCCGGGAACAAAATCAGCGATTGCCGAAAATGTAGATGGGTCGCCGAATTTGAGCCGAAGTGAAATGTCTGGGATTTCGAAATCGGCGACCTGGAAACAAAAATGGCGATTGCCGAAGATGCATTTTGGTCGCCGAAAACGTCACGAACGGAAATTTGGCTTTTTCTTCGGTCTTTTCTCACTTCTTCGCTTTCCCAATGCACGTTAGCATCAATTGGCCCTGTGATACTTAGTCAAAATCTTGAAAACGACTCGATTGTGCGTGAAATCTACATAAACAACCACAAACCAACCCAAACGTAATAATCTTTTGCAGTCAAAAGTGATCAGATTCACATCAGTAAAATGCACAAAATGAGTGTTTATCACTTGCTTTGAAACCCAACACTCAAGTGTTGGAGTATATTCTGAATACTGACAGTTAAGCTAGTGTAAACGCACTGTACTTAAGTGTTTTCAAACAGACCAAGCTGACTCATCACTTTCAGTTTGGATAAGTACGAGATACTGAACCAAACAATTTATTTATTTCCACTGCATATTTACATTATACTCTGATAAATCGTGACCAACACCTATTATGAAATATTATAAATATTATAATATTATTTATAAATTCACTATTATAGAATTTAAGTTGTTCGATATTACACAATGTTTAATATGACATATTATGTGTAAATCTAAAGTTAAAATCTAATCATATTTAAAAGTAAAACATTATTACTTATAAATTCACTAAACAATCAATATCTAATATTATTTATCACAATATTAACTATTTTTTTAATTAATGTATATATAGTGAATATTTAATAATCATTTGTGTTTTGTAAAATACTATAGACAATTAAACATATATTTAGTAAAATAAAAATATCAAAATAAATTGATATTAAAATCAAAACAAATTGAGGGTACAATATTACATTACTAAATATATTGTATTTTGTTAATAAATGTTATATATAATATAATTTCTTACAATACAAATTATTTTTTTTAAGAAATAGATCATATATATTATAATTTGATTTAAAACTTATTAATATTTTATTACCTATAAATATTATAAACTAGAAGTTGCAACAACAAATATGATGTGGTTTAATGGATAAGTACTCTGAATTACTTAGGAGAGGTTGATCGTTCGAAACCTTTCTATAACAAGTAATATAATTAATTTTTTGAAAACATAAAAATAATTGGTGGAACCGGCGGTTCCGCGGTTCCCATATCCTTGAACCGGAACCGGCCCGTGTAAAAATGGGCTCAGTTTCGGTTTTGAACCGTGTGCGACGGTTCCGGGCCGGTTCAGGGCCCAAATGGCCATGTCTATATATATTGGTGCATTTTTTATTTAAACCTAAATACAATAATATTTTATACGTAGATTTGGTACATTTTTTTAAAATGCATCAATCCAGCACAAAAAAAAAATGCTATGAGCAACTGCATATTTTTGCACTAGATAATGAATTTTCAGTCCTGGAGAGGTGCATTTTATAGTTATTATGTTATTATTGTTATCATATAATTAGTTTGTTTGTGCTAAATATGAATGAATCTACACCATTCATCTAAAAAAATTAATGATTGAGATTTTTTTTTCAGATTTCTTGCTTAATTACTTTATATATTATGCTTAATGCAATTAAGCACAAACGAAAATCATGCTTAATTTTTCAATATTTGATGCTTTAATTTCAACCATTATTGATGTTATTAATCAAATGGTTGAGATTCATTCCTATTTAGCACAAAGTTTAATTTTAGCACTTGATCACAACTCTCTCTCGCTTTCTCTCTCTCTCTATGTATATATGGTAGAGATTATATGATAATATTTTATGATAAAATTTATCATAAAATGCATCGATTTTGCAAAAAAAAATATCTGAAAAGTTTCAAATGCATTAATTATGCATTAAAAATGCATCATTTTTTGTGCACTAACTGATGCATTTTTCAGCAATGGATAGATTTTTCTTTTATATTTTTGCATTTAATGAACCTTTAACATATGATCACTAATGTGTATATATCGTGTTAATCAGCTTATATTTGTTGAAAATATTGTTTCTCAAATTTTGACAAGTATATGATTTAGGGGAAGAGAATTTAAAATAGCAAAAAATTTAAAGCATATTCAAAAAATGACAACTCTTATAAATAAATGCACAAAATAGCAAAAATAAAATAAAAAGTCTAATTTACTCTTAAAGATCACTTAATTATTAGAAAGTGTATAATCAAATATATCAAATCCCTTGATTTTGGTTAGAATTATAACAAATTAAATAGTTCATTCATTTCCTTTTTGAACAAAATTAAACTAATAGTTGGGTGAATTATAACATGCTTTAATGATAAAATAATATGAATTTCACGCCTATTGCAAATTAAAAAAATTTAGAGTTAATTGATTAAATATAATTTCATGCCAACCCTAATAAATTTAATTTATATCCCTTTTTAATTATAAAAAATTAAATTTGCGGCACCATTTAATTAGTTGAATTCACAATCCTTATTTGTATCATAAAAATATGAATTCACGCCACCTTTTAATAATTCGAATATTTTTCAAATTGAATTAGCAATTCCTTTAAAATGACTCAAATTTGTTATTAATTCAAAATGAAATCCAAATTCACGCCTGTAATTATTTATATGTTTTAATTCCAATTTATGCTTATATTTTTCTAATAAAAATTACTCAAATTTTGAATAATTCCAAATGAAATATGTTGAGGTTCTTTAACGTGAATTTCGGAGCTTTTAGAATCGTGGTTAAATGAAATAACAAGTACAATAAATAAAGAAAAAAATGTGAATTTGATTTAATTTTAATTCCAATTTAATTATTTAGATTACAATTAAAATTTGGCGTGAATATGAAACTTAATCATTTATTTAATTTTTCATGCCAATAATATGGGAATTTGTGAATTTTCGGAAAAAAAAAACATGAAAATGACACGTTACATATAAAATTCAAGTTTAATTATGAAAATTATTTGCCAATCGTCGCGTTTTTGGAGGAAACCGAGGCCCTATATTTGCCAACATATATCCCTACTTTGCCTACGTGAATAATAGGCAGCAGATTAACTTCAATTATGCTTTTCTACAACCTAATAGTGGGATCATCACCGACGGAGTGTATTACGACAATCTTTACTATGCGCTAGTCGATACCTTACATAGCGTTGGAGAAGAGCACTGCTCAGATCTCTTTAGCGCAGAATGGGGAGCCAAAGCCGTCGCCGGAAGTTAAGGGAGGAGAGACTGGCGTGCCAACGGCGGGAGAGACCGGCACGACAACGGTGGGAGATCAGACCTGCGTAGCCAGTATTGAAAATGCGCGAATCTACAACAATAATTTGGTTCGTGTAGTGAAGAATGGGACACCGAGGAGGCCTAATCGCCCCATCGAGACATACATATTTTCTATGTTTGATGAGAATCTGAAGTCTGGTGCGGCAATTGAGCAACATTTCGGGCTGTTTTACCCCAGCGGCCAGCCTAAATATGTTGTCAATTTTAGTTAACTGGCTTCCCTACTTTTGATCGTTGTAATACGTAAGAAATGAGGGCTCTGCTCCCATGTCGAATAAATTAGTCACGATGTTTCTTAATGTAAGCTTAGTAAAACAAAAAAAGGGTCGGATCTAATTATGTTTAGAGATGACCATTCTGAACCTGAACCGTCGGTTCCCACCGGAACCACCACCAATGGTTCGTAATTAGAATAATTTTTAACGAGCCGATTAAGGTTGTTTGAACAGTCAACCGGCAGTTCCGAACCGTTGAACTGTTGGGAATTAAAAATTTTGAAATAAAAAAATCAAATTACGGTTCGGAATTGGCCTCCAAACTAGCGGAAATTGTTTTTAAATGAACGAATGAGATGGTGCGACGTTAGCTTAAACTAGTGGTTCCGGTACCAAATTATCAGTTCAAACAACTATTTTTTTAAGAAAAAAAAATAAAATAATCGAACTGGCTGTTTACGATTTCAAACCAGAATTGATACTATAGCGGGCCAGTTAAGGTTCCATTTTTGGAGTCGAAACCGGAACCGTGGCCACTTCTAAGTTTATGTCCACGAAGAAATGAAAAGCTTACTATTTAGTCCCAAGAATTTCTGAGTATTTGGTTTTGATTATAGATAATCTGCTTCACTGGTGTCTTGCAACCACCAAAAATCACAGTTGACTCTAATAATCTAAATCTTCAAATAACAAAAAATAGTTGACAAGACGTTTTAATCACTTGTAGATAACGCGCATTGCTCCTTTTCAATGAAATGCCTATCTTCTTTATCCAGCAATGCAGGGTACACAATTTCACTGCGTGCATTTTCTTGAAATGGCTCACTCACCCACTCTCTCAAAGCTCATTTCTCCACAGAACTTGTCGGCTTCTTACTCGTAAACATATCCAGCAGCATAATTCTATAGCTATATACATTTCCATTTGTTGATATTTTTCCTTCTGATCCATATACTCTACTTGTTTGACATGTTCATCATCGTCGTCATCATCATCATCAAAGAATCCAATTAGTGAGGAAAGAAAAAAAAAACATATTATGAAAGATTTTAACTTAATGCCTCACCTGGTGCTGCTTACCTTACAGTTGCAAGTGTATTAGTCAAAACCATTGTCTCCCCTTCTTCGAAAAGCTTGGCAATACCGAAGTCACCAACACGAGAAGTCATATCTTCGTCAACTAAAATATTACTCGATTTTATATCACAGTGAACAATAGGGAATGAAGAGCCATGATGCAGATACTCTAGAGCTAATGCAACATCCAATGCTATTTCGAGTCTTTGAGGTAGATCCAAACTACAATGCTGGGAATGTAGCCATTTCTCCAAACTCTCATTTGACATGTACTCAAGAATCAATGCTTTGAACTCCATGTTATTGCAACAATCAGTTATTCGAAACAAGTTCCGGTGTCGAATGTCACTCAATATTTTAGTCTCTATCTCAAAGTTCGTGGTAACTCTTTCAGATTGGAGGTTGAAGACCTCCACTGCAACATTTAGCCCATCAAAAAGCATTCCATTGAATACGGAGCCAAAGCCTCCCCTTCCAAGTAGGTTTGTTTCATTAAATGAGTCATTTCCCCTTAGTAGTTCCCCTCAGGTATATATATCCCTATTTGTTCCAAGAGTCATTACTTGGAGTTTCTTTGAATTTCCTATGTTCATTGGAATACAACCAGTCAACCATTCTCATGCACATATAAAACAACCAAACTGCTTAAGTTTACAATGATAGAAGGAATGACACCCTTGATATTGCAGTTTGATGTTGCAATAGTGATAACGATAGTCTGACAAATTCCCAATGGAAGATGTAAGGATATCATTCAGTGGGTTGTATGATATTTTCAATTTCATCAAATTCCGACAATTAATTAATAAAACTATTATATGGTAGTATACTCCCAAGTTCATTGTCGTCATGTAGGATATTCAACAAAATGCATGTGCATACGCGTGTGTTTGTGTGTGAGTTTGAACCTGATAGTTATGTGTAATACTAATATGATCGAATACATGGATTGCAGATCAATAAATATGTTATGTAGCCTATGGGGTGGGCTATCACAAACTCACTTTGAAGATCAGTGCATTCTTTTTATTTTATTTTATTTTAACTACTCTGTATTAAATTAAGAGTGGTCTCATATAGCTAAGCTAATGAAATATATTTCACAAAAAAATAAGCAAATAAATGTGAAAAAACAACAATGCCCTTCATTTAACAGTCTTAATCACAATGAGACAACATTCTCAAGTCCAAAGCTTTTAAGAGAGAGAAAGCTCTTTAAGAGAGAGAAAGCTCGGAGTGACGATAATTGAGTTGAGGCGATACTCTGTGGGAAAGATGATAACTTCTCGAGTAGCTCCAGTCTTGCTAGAATAGTAGAAGAGTCTCATGTCTTCCTGCAACATTAAAACATCACCATCTTCGAAAAGTTTGATTGGATAAATGAGTTCAAACCCTTCAATATCCATATCCGAATCCATGTTAATCACATATTCCTTGCTCCAAGATCTCTCCACTCCATATTCTCTCATCACCCAGATCGCAGTCTCACTTTCAGCTGTGTGATCGCATAAACACAGGCACTCCCCCAAAGCAGACAACCCCGAGATAAGCGAAGCTTCATCCTGAAAAATGGGAGGAGTTGGCTAAAACGCTCCGTTTCAAGATCAAAGCAAGAAATCCACTGTTTTTCGTTAGAGTCTGATGCTACCCAGTGGAGATTGCCATTGAGAAACACACATGAGGCGCGGCACGAGTACTCAAGGACGGCGGAGCCGTCATCAACGCGCCTCCACGATCCAGTTCCAAGAGTGTAAACATGGCACTCGGATTTAGGAATAATCCTTGTCCGTGCTGGGCCTCCATGAACAATCACAGAATCTTGAAAAATTGGCCTGACCACCTTGAATTCACCACTTATTTTGCTGACTCCAAATTCGTAAGTGACAGAATGAGGATAAGAGTAGACATTCTCTTCAATAGTTTCACGATAATTGAGTATTGGTGGATAAGGACGGATTACTTCGTTAGGGCAACGAACCTCGATATAATCACGAGTGATTGGACTACATATCCAGTGAACTTCGGCCTCCTTGAAAAGAAAAGGCAAGCCATTTGCAGAGCCCCTTATTTCTACGTTGTGCGGGTAATCAAACTTCGTGAGTTGATTGTAGTGGAGATCGTGTGACTCAAGATCGTCTCCATAATCAAATTCTAAGATGGTCAATGAATTTGGATCCCTTGTCGTCAAGAAAACTAGACAAGGAACTGATCTAGTAAAATGGGAGTTGAAAAACTCGTTAGACCGGAGCATTGCTTGCAAACGCACTTGCTTCTTGCAACAGCTCGAAGGTGGAGTCTTGAGAAGATGTAGGTGATGATTTATGGTGGTAAGCTTTTGAAGAAATCTCTCTTCATTTTTTTTATTTTTTTTAATTTTTTAAGTGGAGATGTGGTGTATGTGGATGTAACATATATTCTAATTGAGACTTGTGATGTAAGATTTGAATGAGTCTTAAATCGTTTGAAAAGTCCAACTAGAGATTTCTCGAGTAAGATTTGACTATGTCATAGTTTTTCTTTATACGCTTTCTTGTTTTGTAATAAAATAATGATGACTTCCCTTACAAGTCTTGCTTCAGTATAACTCATGTTGTGTTGTATAGATCAAGAGCTAGTTTGACATAATTAAAAATCAAAATAATTATGCAAAACCACATTTCCTAACCATACAAATGCATAAGATAAAGCATTGAAGTAGTTCTTCCACAAAATAAAAAGTCTAGAAACTATTGGTTTTGAGATCAAGCACATTTGAAGTAGAGAAAGAACACATGTTGAAGGCTAGGGTAGAGATAATTTTATTTCTGTATATCTTCTTGAGTATTACAGTACTTGTTTTATAGTTATAGAAAAATGATAAAAAAGGTAACTATGTAAACATGGTAAAGATCCTAATTGATTGAATTCCCCTTGATTATATCCTTGATTGCTTTGTTGATTTACTTTCCAACACTCCTCCTCAAGTTAAGTAGCGAGATTTCCAATACTTAGCTTGAAAAGAACATCAGACATGCTTCGAGAATCAACAACTTTAGTGAGGATATCTGCAAATTGATCTTTGGATGGAACATATGGCATTGCAACGATCCCTTGTTCAATTTTTTCCTTGATAAAATGTCTATCCACCTCAACGTGTTTTGTTCTGTTATGTTGAACCGGGTTCTCGGAAATGCTTATGGTGGCTTTGTTGTCGCACATCATTCTGCATGTTTTTCCTGAATAGAGGCCCAATTCCATCATTAACTTCCGCAGCCACAAAACTTTTGTTAGGCCACTACTGATTCCTCTAAACTCTGCTTCTACACTGGACAATGCTACAACTTTCTGTATTTTACTTCTCCAAGATACGAGATTTCCACCAATCATAGCAAACTATCCTGCTGTGGACCGTCTATCAATCGGGTTTCCGGCCCAGTCTGCATTTGTATAGGCTTGAATCTCTAGATGTCCGGTTCTTTTGAAAAGTATCCCAAAATCAAATGTCCCTTTTAGATATCTGACGATTCTTATAGCAGCTTCCATGTGTTCGAACTGAGGTTGATGCATGAACTGACTGACAACACTGACAGCATAGGCAATGTCTGGTCGGGTGTGAGAAAGATAGATTAGTTTTCCCACTAGTCGCTGGTACCTTCCTCGATCAGTTGCTTCAGCCCCTTCTCTGATCTGAAGACCATGGTTAACCATAATTGGAGTGCTTGTTGGTTTACAATCCATCATCCCGATTTCAGCCAACAAATCTAAGGTGTATTTCTTTTGATTGATGAAAATCCCACCTTTTGATTGTAGCACTTCAATTCCCAAGAAGTACTTTAGATTCCCTAAGTCCTTCATCTCGAATTCTTCGAACAAGTTTTTCTTCAATGCTTCAGTCTCCTCCAGATCATTTCCTGTCATGATCATATCGTCAACATAAATAATGAGACAAGTTATGAGATTTTCTCGCCTTTTTATGAACAAAGTATGATCTGAGTTGGTCTATGAGTATCCATGCTTCTTCATAACTGTGGTGAATCTTCCAAACCATGCCCTCGGAGACTGCTTTAGCCTATATAAGGTTTTCTTTAATCTACACACCTCATTCTTCTTGAATTCTTGAGAATACCCATGTGGTGGCTCCATGTACACTTCTTCCTTCAATTCTCCATGTAAGAAGGCATTCGTCACATCGACTTGATGTAACTCCCAGTCTTTAATGGCAGCAACAGATAATATCACCCTGACAATGCTCATTTTTGCCACAGGGGAGAAAGTTTCTGCATAGTCCACTCCATAGGTCTGAGTGTAGCCCTTCTCAACAAGTCGCGCTTTGTACCTCTCGATTGACCCATCTGGCTTCCTCTTGATAGTAAACACCCACCTGCATCCGATCGGTTTTTTTCCTGCCGGTAACTGACATTTCTCATAAGTGTCATTTCGAGTAAGGGCTCCCATTTCTTTATCCATAGCTTGTTTCCAATTTCTGTTGCGAAGAGCATCTTCTTCTGAATGTGGAATAGCTTCTGCATATAATGCCTTCTCAAATTTGCTGGCATCTTCCGAAAGATTCACTGTTGCAAGAGACCCAATAACATATCGAGTACTTCCACCTCTTTCAGGTGAATACCGTCTAGGTGGTATGCCCCTATTTGATCTCTGAGGCAGCACATAGTTTGAAATAGAAGGCCTTTGATCATCAATTTCTGCCTCAGACTTATCCGTATCAGAGTCTTCTGCTGTGGATATCGGAGAGGGAATAATTGTAGAAGCCTCAGTGTTGTTGGCATGTTGTGGATCTGCTGGTGAGAAATCTGAATCTATGAGCCAACTTAGTAAGTCACTCGTTTCCGGAGTATCTATACTCTCCCCCTGACCGCTAAGTTGGCTAAAGAAGAACTTTGTTTCAAGAAAGGTGCAATGGATAGTGGTATGCATACGACGAGTTTTAGGATTGTAGCACCGGTATCCCTTTTGGTTTATACCATAGTCAAGAAAGACACATTTTTCTGCACATGGTGAGAATTTAGTTCGTTCGTGTTTGGGAATATGGACAAACACCGAACAACCAAAGATTCGGGGCTGAAGGGTGAGAGGAGTGGGTGTTTGGGTTGAGTGGCTAACATTTGAAGAGGTGTTTTGAGCTGGAGGATTTTTGTAGGAAGACGGTTTAAGAGATATACTGCAGTAGCTACAGCTTCGGGCCAAAAATGTAGAGGAACTTGAGATTCTATCATTATTGCTCGAGTTATCTCGAGTATGATTCGATTCTTTCGTTCCACTACCCCATTTTGTTCGGGCGAATAGGAGCAAGAAGTTTGGTGAACTATCACTCTTTCAAGACATAATTCTTTCCTAGTAGTGTTGACAAATTCCCCCCCCCCCCTAATTATCTAATCTAAGGGTTTGGATTTTTTTGTTAAATCGAGTTTGGACCAAAGTATAGAAGTGAGTAAATTTTTCCGTCACTTGGGATTTGTTTTCAAGAAAATAAACCCATGTCATTCTATTGCAGTCATCAATAAATAACAAGAAATATCGAAACTTATGACTATTTGAGATAGGTGAGGGTCCCCAAACATCAGAATGAATTAATGAGCACATAGAATCAACGCGAGTATTATTTGGATGGAAAGACTATCTATGGATCTTGGCCAAAACACAAGTTTCACAAGTACTACAAGGATTATACTTAGCTAAGTGAGGAAACAGAATATTTAAATACCCGGAAGACGCGTGACCCAATCGTCTATGTCATAGCCATATTTCTCGCTCAGAAGATCCATGTGCCAACATAACAGTGCTTCTAGGAGCTATCTCGTCAACATAATATAAGCCCTCACCTTCAGTGCCACGTCTAATAATCTCCCATGTTCTGATATCCTGCAGAAGACAAAAATGCGAGTGAAGCAATAGAGTACAATTTAGCTCTTTGGTGACATGACTGATGGATAACAATTTATGAGACAAAGTCGGAACATAAAGGCAATTAGACAGACGAATATTAGGAGAGATTTTAACAGTTCCTGCTCCTTTAACAAGGGTTAAATCTCCACTTTCGGTCTGAATATGAGTCCGTAGAGGTTTAGATGAACTCAAAAAATCACCTTTATCAAAGGTCATAGTGTCCGTTGCTCCGCAATCAAAAATCCAATGTTTGTTTTTGCCACTATTTCTACGGGAAGTAGCACAGACGGTAGAAATAGGAACTGCGGACTTATTTAAGGTATAAGGCAATTTAAAGGGGCCTATAATACCAAAATTGGTGTCAAACCCTACACCCCCTTCTTCGATCAGCGGCACCCCTACACCTCCATCTCCGATCGGCGTTGTTGCCTAGCCACCGTCGTCCCGCCCAATGTTGATGCTACCGCCATTGCTGCTCGCAACCTCTGCGGTTCCGACAAAGCCAACGGCTCCTTCGGACTGCTTGCTGGAAGGTGAGTCGCCGGCTCCCCCGTCAGTTTTTCCAACCGCTGCCTTTCCTTTCGCGATGGGAGGCTTATGATATCCTCCCACCATTCTGGGTATCCGACGAGCTCAAAACACATCTCGCAGGCATGTTTCTTCTTGCCACAATAACTGCACTGCAACTTCGATCGATCAATTTTGGGCCGCGATGACGGAGCTCCGGAGCGTTGAAACGTCCTGGTGTGGTGGTGGCCTGCCGCGCGCCGAAACGGAGCCTATGGATCTAGTTTGTTCCATTCTGGTCGCCGGCTGTAGGATCTGCAGTCGGGTAGCCTCCCTTCGAACCTTTGAAAAAGCCGATTGAACCGACGGGATCGGAGTTTCTTTAAGGATCTCTCTGCGGATGGGATCGAATTTTTGATCCAACCCGGAGAGAAATTGATATAAGCGTCGCTGATCTTTGATGGTTTGGTACTGTTGAATCCCCTTCTCGCAGCAGTTTATGGGATTAGGATCTCTCCTGTTGCTGTTCATCCATACGGTTTGAAGTTCATTCCAGTAATCTTCTAGTGACGAGTTTCCTTGACTGATTGTGTTTGCTTTGATTTCCAGGTCGTATAATTGAAATGGGTCGGCGCCACTCCCATATGTGGTTGCTAGGCTCTCCCAGATTGCCCTGGATGTTTGATGTTGGGCAAAATTGGAGACTAATCTTGTCTCCATATTTTGTATCAACCATGAGAACACGGTTAAATCCATCTCTTCCCATTGGCCCTATTTGGGATCTTTTGGTTCCGGAGGAGGAGGATTACCAGTGATGTGACATAATCGTCCTCTGCCCCCGATTGCTACCTTCATGAGTCTTGCCCACAGAGGATAGTTGTGGCCATCTAACTTGAAACCCAGAGTGATGTTTTCTGAATTTCTCATTAGATTGGCTAATTGGATCGTAAGATCTGAGTTGTTTTTCTCTTCGTCTGACATTTTGCTGGTGTAGGTTGAGATGGAACTTGAAATCTGCCTTGATTAGTTTAATCGGTTCGGTAAAGGTATAAGAACGATGATGAAGTTTTTTTCTAAGTTCAAGGATGGATAGGTTTGAGTTTGAAGGGGTATAGAGCCAGGATGTTACTCCTGCTCTGATACCATATTGGTTTTGAGATCAAGCACGTTTGAAGTAGAGAAAGAACACATGTTGAAGGCTAGGGTAGAGATAATTTTATTTCTGTATATCTTCTTGAGTATTACAGTACTTGTTTTATAGTTACAGAAAAATGATAAAAAAGGTAACTATGTAAACCTGGTAAAGATCCTAATTGATTGAATTCCCCTTGATTATATCCTTGATTGCTTTGTTGATTTACTTTCCAACAGAAACAATATTACTTATGGGTATCACTCTATCTCTAGAATGAACTCACATTCTCATTAGCAAAACTCTTGAGCGACAGGAGGCTCGAGGTGTGAAGGATAGAGTCGATGCAAGAATACTTCTCAAAGAAACCAAACTAATGAGCAGTTTTAGTCTTGGGGGAGTAGTAGAACCAAGAGTTGGCTCCCCATATCATCAAAACATCACCATTCTTCAAAACCTTGATAGGTCAAGCAATCTGATAAGTTAAACAAACGAAGCGAGGGATTTCTCCTTTGCTGATCACCAGCTCCTTCATCTAGCTCCTCCCAACTCCATAATCCTTCATAAACCACACGTCAACTACATCATCACACACGTTGTCACTGAAACATAGACAATCCTCCATTGCCTGCAACCTCAACTGACGAAGTATGCCATGGCCAAGAACTGGAGGAGAAGGTAAGAGGGTGAACACTTCATCTTCAAGATCAAAGCAAGAAACAAAGAGGCGGTTGTTCAAGTCGAGCACCAGCCAATGAAGATTTCCATGTAGATATGCTCCGATGGAACCAGAATCATACTCCCTCACCGAGCCATGCACATTGCTTCTCCAAGTTCCTGTTCCGAGAGTGTATACACGGCAGTTGAGTTCGGGAATGCTCAGTAACTCCTCTATTTCTTCATCAATGATGCAGTCGTGGAAGATCCTAACTGTTTTGATTTGTGCTATTTTGCTTCTCGCCCCAAATCCATAAGTGAATACACGATTCTCTCCATACACAAAATCCTTGCAGCAACTAAGTTGTATATACTCAAACGTGTATGGATTCAATATGTAGAGTAGGTCGAGGTCGTTAGCATCGAGGCTTTAGTAGCATAGGAGGAGCAGGCCATTGGATGAGCCTCGTATCACTCCGTAGTGAATGATTGTGAACTCGGTCACTTGATTGTAGTGACACTCATGATCTTCATGATCGGGCACATCCTCATCGAATTCGTATATCCTGCACGAGTCCGGATCATTGACAGCGAAGCCGGGGACAGCTTTGGAAAGATGGGACTTCACAAACTCATCAGTCTCGAGTAGATGGAGCCATTATTTGCAAACGCATTTGCAGCTCATAAAGGAGAGAACAGGGAGTCGTGAGAGGATTTCCATGATTGTTTCAGGTGGTAGATTTGTGAAGAATTCTTGGGTGTATTCATGCTCACCTAGTTGCCTTCCCTGACTCATGATAACAGATTTTGTGCCTACATGATCAAAGATATATCATTTTGATGGGAATAATGCATGAGATTCAAATTCATTACAGCAAGGAAAATAGTTCATTTTACCTGAACAGAAGAGAGAACGTGATCTGCGCGTATTGGGTGGTCCAGCAAAGGTGAGACCATGAGGGAGGTGTTGCGGCAGATGAGTTAGTGGTGGTGTTGGTGGTGGTCCGCGGTCACTTTGGGTAAGAGTAGTGAAAGAATGGGAACAATGAACATAGAAGTTCCTAAAATGAATTTACATAACATTAGTCCTTGAAAAATATATGAAGAATATTTATAAATAAAATAACAAAAAAATAAAGTTTTGTGCATAATTAAAATAAAAAACATCGTGTTACAAATAATAAAATACTGTAATTTACTCCAGGCAGCTTTATAAGGTAATGCTATTTATAAAATTATGATTCAAAATATTCCAACTCTAATATTCTAAATTACTTTACTCAAGATAGGGATGTCTATAAAATCAATGTATTAGTAGTGATTATAAATAATTTTTCACTCGTAGCGTTTGGTTTAACTGTCGGGAATCACTATGGGTATGAGTTTGATAGTAGAGGGAATGGGTATGGGTTTGATTTTTGGGAATTATTCTCAATTATGATGTTTGGTTTACTAAATGGGTTTTGAAATCATTTTCAATTCTGATAATTTATAAAATAATTTTCTATTTATCTTCTTATTTGTTTTATAAAATATATAATTAAGATACAAAATAAATGATTGATTTTATATTATTATTTTTTTAATATATTAAAAAGAATAATATATACTTATAATAACATATAATATTATAAATAATATAATTATAAAAAATATTATAAAAAATAAAAAGTAAATAAATAAGAAAATAATTATAAATAAAATGAATTAAAAAATTAAGAAATAAATAATTAATTTAATAATAAAAATTAAGAAAATATAATCATATTAAAATAAATAAATAATATATTTTTATTTTTATTTATTTTATAAAATATTATATTATATTATATAATTTTAAAAAGAATAATATATAATTATAATAACATACTCCCTCTGTCCCGTTGAAGTAGTCTCACTTCCCATTTTTGTTTGTCCCATAAATTAGTCCCACTTTCCTAAAATGGCAAACTTTTTCACACTCACCAATAAAATATTAATTCCATTACACTCGCAACTCTTAATCTCCGTGCCAAAAAGAAAAGGGACTACTTATAAGGGACGGAGGGAGTATAATATTATAAAATAATATAATTATCAAAATATTTTAGAGTAATATTATAAAAATAAATAAATAAGAAGATAATTATAAAATAATATGAAATAAATAATTTTGGTAATGATATATGGGAATGAAAATGAAACCCACCATTTTGGAGGATTTTGGTGATTCCCAAGTATTTGAGTATCATTCCCATTTTTTCATTCTCATACCCTTTAACCAAACAGTGGGTTTCGGAATCATTCCGTTCCCTCATCCCGAAACCCACCAACCAAACGCCCCCTTAATTAACTTTTTTCTATCATAAATTACTTATTTTAAAGTTTACGTGAAAGTTATACACATCTATATTAAAGTTCACGTGATGTTGCTAACAAATTTGACAAGTTTTAGATAAATGTATCCTCAAATAACTCCGCTATTTAGAATTATGGGTATGAATTAGGTAGAATTGTTTTATTATTTAGTTTTAACAAGAGTTGTAACTTAAAAAAAAAATAATAATAACACGTGTACATATTACACTAGTGTTTCAATTGACTAATTAATTAAAGTAGTTGGTTTTTGGAATGGGCGATGTTGTGGGTTCTAT
Source organism: Plectranthus barbatus (assembly GCA_026898455.1). Classification (NCBI taxonomy): domain Eukaryota; kingdom Viridiplantae; phylum Streptophyta; class Magnoliopsida; order Lamiales; family Lamiaceae; genus Plectranthus; species Plectranthus barbatus. Next base: position 252,391 of record JAPKLW010000707.1, read on the forward strand.
AGTTCTAGTTTCATTACAAATTATGAATAGTTAAGAACTTTATCGAATGATTAAGCTTTTGAAAATAGTATTGAAATCCAAAGTTGATGTATTATTTTGTTATTTATTAGGGCAAAATTTCAAATTTAATTGCAGTTAGCCTCTTTCCACATTAAATGATTAGTAGTAGGTTTCGAAATTGAAACTACTTCCCTTTACTTAAAATGTCCATACGTTAATATCATTATTTGAAAATTGAGTGTAAGTTATTCAAATGAAAAAATAGTGTCACCGACATAATTAATAGAGATGTTTATCGGACTAGTTCGTTGGATTTCGAGTCGTCCTATTGGGTTGCAAATTATTGGACCGAGTCAATTCGGATTAAAAAAATTAAATTAAAAAATCTCGGCCCTAACTCTATCCTTTCAATTTCGGGATAGCTCATCAGTTGATCACTAAATAATTTTGTCTTTTAATTCTTTTAATCTTCTAAATAGTAAAAAGATATAAAATATTTATTTCCTTAAAAAAAACCTCAAAATACATGTCAAAGTTCAAATATTAATCAATTTAAATATTAAAAATATAACATTTTTTATTTACCAATGTTTTGACTTCATTTTCAAATAACTTTTTAAGAATTTAATTATTTATTAAAATTTATTTAAACTAAATCCAATTGTATAACTTGAAATATAATTAAAAAAATATAATCTTAAATATTAAAAATAAATAAATATTAATAATATTGTTGAGGTTTGGCCCTATCCAATTCACAGTAAACATTATCTAGAAAATCTGGGCCAGAGCCCATTAATCATTAGCCCACTAACCAAAACCCACAAGGCCTAACAAGAAGAGCCCAATTAAGTTGATTGTCGAAGTCCACCTAACTGAGGCCCAGCTGCTCCAAACAACCGACCCCAAAATTCACAGACATGACATGGATACTGCCTGCAACTGTGGCTAGATACATGGAGCTTGGAACGTGTAGCCTAACCAGCCTTGAATCTTTTTTGATTGGTTGAGAGAATCTTTGAGTCGTCAACGAGACGGGATAGGGTCAGATTGGCCCACTTAATTGCATGAGCTTCCTCACTTAACGTCTACAAAAGGGAGAGTCCAGTCCCATTTTGAGGAATACAAATTTTCTTATTAATTAGTTGAAATTTTGCAGAAATTCTTACTAAATTCTTATTGTGTTCTCATCTTGTTTCTTTAATTGCAATAATTGCTCTTACTTTTATGTTCACTTGCTATTTTTTTTAATATGATTCTGAGAGTCCCGATTTCTATATTTCTAACCTCATTAAATATAATCATGATAAAAATAGTAATATGGAATTTTAAATGGATTAATCACACCAACCCATCAGTTTTCGAGATCAACATGTCAGGGCTCGGGTTATTCGACCTAATTTTTTTGGGTTAAAATATATCAGCCCTAACAAACTTTTTTGCTCGAGTTAATCTAGCCAATCTACGAACTTAAGACTTAATTGTCATCCTTAATAACTATAACTATATCTAGTATAATTGTTTATATCAGCGATAGGAGGGATAGGTGGTAGATTTGTGAGGAATTCTTGAGTCGGTTCATGCTCACCTAGATGCCTTTCTCTAACTCATGATAATAAATTTTGTGACTACTTGATCAAATATAACATTTTGAGACATTTTTTTATATAAATCCGACTAGAGTCGATTAAGATTCAAAGCTCAGTTGATGGGAATAATGAATGAGATTCAAAGTAATTAATGCAAGGAGAAGAGTTCGTTTTACCTGCACAGAAGAGAGAATGTGATCTGTGCGTGTTGGGTGGCGCTGCGCGAAGGAGGAGTGGTGGTGGTGAATGATTACTTGTCATCTGCAGATAGCAAGTAATAATTATCGATCTCAAGGATTGCAGACTCGAAATATAATTAAGCACTATAACACATATATTTTTACTACTATCTAGAAACTTTGATAAAAAGGTTTGATTTATTAAAACTAGGAAATTTTGAAAATAAATAAGTAAAAGGGAAATAAAAAGGTTGACTTAGAAAATACGGAGAAAATAGGATTCCAGGATTATCCACTATAATGAATAATTATTCAAACAATTATTCAATTCAATTCCAATTTAATTTCCAAACACATGGGTTAATCACGAATATGTTATCAGGCGATTCTCTCGAATTCTAAACCATAACATGAAAATAAAACTCCTAATGACTCCTCTCGGATGCGCAGAAAGAATTTTACTCTTGATTAAAACCTCAGATTTCAAAACCCTTCAATCAATCAAATTCCTCTCAGATATTCAATTAATTAAATCTAATTATCCTGCAACCTATTGATAAACCTAGACCTCTCAGTTCAAGAAATGTCAATCAATTTGTCATCAATGGCCAATAGCAAGCAAATAATCAAAATCCAGGATAATCGGAATGCGAATGGAAAAGGAAAATCGAATTAAATAAACCGATGCATAAAATCATCAAGTTTCAAACCCTAGAATCCTATATAGATTTAGCCAGACATGCTAAATTTCATCAACAGAAAAGAGAAAGGAAACAAATGCAATGAAAACATAAAACTGAAGAACCGTGGTCTTCAATCTCGAGTCTCCAATCTTTGTTCTTAGAATTCTGTTGCGTTCTTCCAATTCTCCAACTCTAAAAACTCTAAAAATAATGAAGAAGTACCCTTTTTCAGCCTTGGAAGCCTCTATTTATATCTATCTTCTCCAAACCCAAAAAGATATGGGATTTGCATCAATTTTTGCCCTTTTTAACCCGTTCGGCGACCCATAAAACACGAATGGCGACCGCCATTATTGTATGCGGGTCGCCGTTTCTGTGCCGAAGGAGAAAAAAAGAAATACGAAAATGGCAACCCATAGAATAACCGGCAACCGCCGTTTTTGTATTCTGGGTCGCCATTCTTGTCACGAATGGAAATTGCGGTTTTTCTCGCCCCTTCTGCGCAGTCTCACGGTTTTGGCTATAACTTTTGCTCCCGAACTCCAATTGACCCGATTCCAGTTGCATTGGAAAGCTAACTCAAAGATCTATCGGTTTTTATGCTCCACTAGCTCGAATTCCATGTTTGGAGGAAGTAGTGACTAAATCTTTGAACATCAACTACTTTCGGTACGGGTTTCCATTGAATTTTGGCCTAAACGTATTTGGGTCGCCATTCCTGTCATGAACAAAAATAGTGGTTTTTCTATGGTCTTTTCTAACTTCTTCCTCTTCCTGATGCAAACGAACATTGATTGGCTCCATGGTACTCAATCATATCCTGTAAACGGCTCAATTGTGCGTGAAACCTACATAAACAACCCAAGTATATGGAGCGGAAGTAATAATGTGATAAACTTTCACTTGTTCTCCTAAACAGTTAGAACTTATTTTAGGGTACTTGAAACGATTAAGCTTAAGTATGCTGTTATTAAGTCAGTTTAGCAGTATATGCTCTTCAATACTTGGATAAGTATTGAAGGTTTTCAAGGTCAATTTGCAATACTAGACAAGGCAGAAATATAAATGAAAGCAGTAAAGAACACTAGATATTTATAGTGGTTCGGATCTAAAAATCCTACGTCCACTCTTCAGACCCAAGGTCTAGATAAATCACTAAGTAAATACAAGTCTCCTTACGATCTATACACAACTCGCCTGCACCTTCGTCCTTCGGCCTGCTATGGTCACTTGCCTAAGAACTCCTTGTACGCTTAGTGTTCAGGTTGAAGTAAGGACAACACCCCGCAGCCTTCTTCCTGGTGGTTGGATGTTTACTATTCTTCCCAAAACTCAAGTGGTTGGCATAAACCCATGAGAATCAGAATCTCAGAATAGGAAACCGACTGCTATGAATATATCTCAAAAAGATATATTCACCAAAGATTAGCTTCAGCTATAAAGCTTCAGCCTCGTGTTAAGGAGAAGTAGCACGGAGTAATAACTTGAGCCAGGAACACAAGTCTCGTGTATGGAAACACGGAAACTCGGAGAGTTTAAGCACAGAGATGGCTTAGATGAATGCCCTTTGTCGTGTGAAGATTCTCAAAATTCGTAACCGTTTAAGGTTGAAGTGCAGACCTATTTATAGAGGTATCCTTGAGCATTTTTTTGAAAATTTTCCCGTTGGACACATTAATCCAGTCGTTAGACTCATGGAAGATGTCGTCCAATCATAGACCATACCCTAGGTATGCTCTGTTGTGCTGTGTTGGTGTACTTTTCACTAACTTTGTGTCATACTAAGTTTCAGGCCAAGGCCCAAGCCCAACCTAATCCAGGCCCATCACATGCCCACTTGTGACAACTATATTTGTAATGTATAAAACAAAATCAAAAGTAAAGCTAACTTTTGAAATATATATATATATATATATATATATATATATATATATATATGGGAATATTTTAAAATGACCATCTTTGCTACACAAAAACCTTAAATAACCATTTTTATTTACATATTTAAAGAATGGCCAAAGCAATCAAATTTTCCACAAATACCCCGACTCTCAACTTTATTTTTTGCTGATTTGAATCTTACCAATTATTTTTATAATATTATCTTCTAATTACTTAAATTAGTGATTAAAAATATATTAATATTGATATTATTTTTTCTTTTCAAATTTAGACCATAAAACTTGGGATTTTTTTTAATTTAAAGTTTAATTGGATATTTGCAATTATGGTCAAATAAAGTTGAATAATATTTGCAATTATATTTGAGATTTGCAATATGAAAAAAAAAAGAATGAATTAAAAAATTATAAATTTTAAATAATATGGTTTGCGAGAAAAAATGAATTAAAAAATAATTAATGTGGTTTTCGATTAAAAAATGAGCTAAAAATATTAAAAAATTAAGTATAATTTGTTTGCCGAGAAAAAAAATAAATTAAAAAATTATAAATTTTAAGTAATGTGGTCTGCTCTTTTGCTATTTATGATTTGAAAAAAAAAATGAGTTAAAATTTTTTAAAATTAAATAATGTGATTTGAGAAAAGGAATAAATTAAAAAAATCTAAAATATGTGAATCAAAATTGAAAAGTAAGGGTACTTTAGTACATATGGCTATTTTTTTAATATGAATATAAGAATGACTATTTAAGGTTTTCAAATAGTAGAAATGGCTATTTAAGCAACATTGTAATAAAGTACCCTTGTAAAGGTAATCAAGCGGCTTTATCGTTTTATCACGAGGGGAGTTTTCATCACCGGATCCAACCCCTATATATATATAGTGGTGATTATATGAGAAATGTAATTAGTATGAGAATAAATCTCAGCCCTCTAGTATGAGAATAAATATCAACGCTCAAGATTTTAAATATCAACGCTCAAGATTTTAAAATTTCTGTGTTAATTTTTGTAGTATATTGTGCATTATTCGATTTTAAGAATAGTTTTGTAAAATATAATATTTTTTCTCGATCCTCTAATTAAAATTCTAAAATCTTTAAATGATAATAACTCACTCAATTTAAATTTATTTTTCATGTATTATATATCAAATTAAAGATAATTTAATTATCTTTCAAACGAAATCCTTATTGCATAAATTTAGAGGATGAAAACCTTAACGAAAATAAAATTAGTGATTTTATACATAAATCTCGTAACAACACATTGATTTTCGTAAAATACATCAAAATGTACCTAAAATGCATGAAATCTTACTTAAAATGCATTATATGATGTATGAAATGCATTATATTCCTTCAGAAAATGCATATTCTGACAAACAATTTTAAGATGAAATGAACAAATACATCAAAATATATTAGAATGCATATTTGATAAAAAAAATATATAATAAATTTATTTTAAGGTAAATAACATCAAAATACATTTTATTTATGTAACATAGTGAGATTAAATTATTTCGTTGTTTATTTCGATGTATGAATGATCAACACGACTCATAACAAAATTCAAAATTTACACGTTAACTTTCAACATGAACTTGAATTATTTTGATGCACAAATAAGATGATGATTTGTTTGAGTAAACATGCTAAGAATATTCAAATATATTAAGATAGATATATTTGAATTTTGAAAATCAGATAATCTTTCTTCTTTCTAAAAATATTTTCCATATAAGATTAGATTTGGATATCCATATTTTGATACATGCAATCATTCCTTATTAGAGAGATTACATTTTTTTTTTCGTAAGAGATTGATCACTGCTAAAATTAACAGATAAATTATAGAACAATGGCAAGTAAATTTATAAATGTACCCTAAGATAGTCGAACCCACAGAGACTGTATAACGAGACTCCACAGTTGTTTGAGCAAATCAGAAAAGGCTTTTGGTTTTGAAATTTATAGATGACAATGCAGAAAAATAAAGGGTTTTGAAAAAACAATAATTAAAGATACAGATTCCAGGGCAGAAAATCAATTCATCAGCATGCAAATTTCATCAACTCAGCAATGGGGAATAAATCAGATTTCAAATGGATAAAATTCCTTGGTTAGACAATTAAACCCTAGATTACTAATATGTGACTATCTCCTCACGGTTTCAAGAACACAAATTAGTCAATCCTAATAATTATCAGATTTTAATCCTACAATTAATTCTTCCTTTTGAGATAGAAAACAATCGTAATCAATATCCTCTTCCTATTACCAATTTTTACCTCTCGTCCTTCAATTGATAACTACAAACCTAGATTCAAATTCATCTCTCGATCCTTCTTTAAATCTAGATTTGATTAATTAAATTCAAGAAATTGAACCATGCTTTAGAGTTGAAATTAATTAAACATGCATCAGAAAAGATTATCAAAAGCCCTAGAACCTGTTAGGATTTCTAGCCACAAATCATGCTTAGAAACAAAGAAAACATTCTATTAAAAACCATAAATTACCTTGCAAGGACAATAGGAACCTTAAAGGTCTCTAAAAACTCCAATGCTAAATAATAATAATGTAAAATCAGAGGTAATTTTCAAGCCCTAATGAGTTAGTATTTATAGAGCAGTGAAAACATCTAAATAATGTATTGAGCTAAAATATCAAAAATAACCAAACTAGGAAAATTTCTCCTTCTCGACCTTTGTGTCGATCGACATGGATGCAAGTCGAAATCTCCTTCAACTTCCATATTGATCCATCCATGTTCATTCTTCGTGTCGATCGACACAATGTATGTCAATCGACATGCAGCACACCAATGTCGAGCTCTTCTCCGGCCTTGCCTTCGATCGACATCCGATCTTTGCATCGATCAACATACTCCCTTTCAGTTGACACAGAGGTCCTGCTTCAGGATTTTGACACGTCTTCCAACTTAGTCGACTTCCCGTGTGTCAATCGAAGCGACAACTCAATCAAACTCGTCTCTTTTCATCTTTTGCTCACTTTTAGCCTCAAAAACCTATAAAACTTAGCATGACAAGCATAACATCCTCTATAATATACTCATGCACGAAAAAAACTAATAAACAAAACTAATTCCACTAAAACAAAGGAGAAAAATATGGATAAGTGGGTGTAAATATGAGCTTATCAGAGATGTAATGCATTTTTGCTTCGATAAAAATGCATGTTTGCTAAGATAAAATGCACAATATTGAAGATAAAATATCGTAAGTAAAGAGATTAAATATTTTATTTCGCAATGTAATGTTAATGCAGGATATTGCCCTTAAAATGAACAAAATCGTACTGCATGCTTTAAAATTTTAATTAATTGTATATAATTACTATATTGTCCTTTAATGCAGGATATTAATCATAAAATGCCGCAGTTTTAGTTTAATCTGGTACGTTGATGTGAAAATATGAACGATCGAGATTTATTCTCATTTCTCATACTAAGATTCATTCTCACCTGAACACTACTATATATATATATCAAAAGCAGGGCAATTCTATACTAGGGCCGGTGAATTAATCGGCTCAACCAACTATTAAGGTTTTTTATTTTATTATAATCCATTTTTCTCAATCCATTATTACTTTGTGTCCTTCTTTCCTTATACTTCTTTTTTCTTAATATGTTATCTTCCATCGGTACTTATTCCCCCAAAATCAAAATGAACGTGGCACTTCGTGAAAAGCTTTCTTCCCTACTCCTAACTGCAGCGGCGCCGCCGTGTATCTCCCTTTTCGTATCTTTGTGTAATGGGTTGGGTGAGGGCTTTCGTGTTACTCGTCCTTGATAGTACCTTCGTTAAATATGCTGGCAAGTATATCTTCTCCAACTAGGTCTCTATGAATGGTATACTCCGATGATATTGTATGGGTTGATGGCATGGGCTATCTGAGCCAAGCACTGTGCAATGTCATGGTACGAGCAAAGTTGTTGCTCCCTCTTCATGACTGAAATGCATGATCTTAGTGTCGTAATCTGTTGGGAATAAAACACAAATGTGGAGATAATCTAAACAACCAAATCAACAATCCACCGATCTCTTGTGCTAAACGAGATTAACCAATCAAGCCAAATCAAATCAACCAAAACACCAAAGCAACAAAGCAAAGAAACAACCTAAAAGCAGTAAAGAGAACACTAATATTTTAACGTGGAAAACCATCCAATACGAAGGTAAAAACCAGCCACCTCAACAAAACTCCACTATATCAATATAATGGGTAGACAAGTTCGATATAGCAATCAAACTAGAGGTTCACCAACTAACTAACATCAAGATTTCACCTATCTTAGCGAACAACAAAAACTCCTCATCAATCGACACATCCACAATAAAAATTCTCTAAAATTAAATCTATGTTTAACAATAAAGATGAGAGATAATATGAGAAAAGGATCACCAAATAAAAGAAAGGTTGTTGGGACCGTGAACTCTGACATTAGTATGATATTGTCCACTTTGGGCATCACAAACCCTCACGGTTTTGTTTTTGGGCACTTTCCCAAAAGGCCTCATACTAATGGGAGTTATGTGGACTCTTATATACAAGGAACTCTTTCCTTGTTTCTCCAATGTGGGACATTTGGGTTTGCTATACCCAACAATCCTGCCCTCAAACCAAATGGACCACATACTCGTGGCTTCTCATCGAAGGATCAATACCCATGGCCTCCCATCAAGCGATCTCATCTCATCAATACCTAATCCGTGCTACTCTCTTTCGCATCGGTATTCACAAAGAGGGGCTTCCCACAACCACACCCGAGTCCTCCACTAACTCGATTTTTCCCACACTAGAGTCCACCACAAACTTGGTCCCCCAACTCCGCTCAAATCTGGGCAGTTGTGGGTTCCTTATTCCCACAGACGGCGCCACTTGTTGGGACCGTGAACTCCATTAGTATGATATTGTCCGCTTTGGGCATCACAAGCCCTCACGGTTTTATTTTTGGGCACTTTCCCAAAAGGCCTCATACTAATGGGAGTTATGTGGACTCTTATATACAAGGAACTCTTTCCTTGTTTCTCCAATGTGGGACATTTGGGTTTGCTATACCCAACAAAGGTTGTGAATGCCAACACCTCTTCCTTCTCACTTTTCTCTATATTTCTTCTCGCACAATTAAGGGCGAGCAACGGTCAGTTCGGTCTGAAAACCGAACCGAACTGCCCAAACCGCCAAACCAAAAATTCCAAAAATCCGAATCGAACCGTTAATTTTTTACAAACCGAATCGAAACCAAACCACACCGTATTGGCGGTTTCGGTTCGATTCGGCGGTTTCAACCGAGCCAAACCGGCAATTTCAATTTCGGTTTTAACATAAATTCTTAGTACATTTTTATAAAACACTTAAATTAAAATATATATATTTAATATTCCAACACACATAAACTTGAAAAAAAAATCCAAATTTACCAAATCTACAAATCTAAATACACAATTTTAGCACAAATTTAAGTTCAAATCCACATTCATAATCAAACCGCCCAAAACGAATCGAAACCGAACCGAACCGCCCAAACCGAACTGAATTACCATATTTCGGTTAAAACTGAACCGAACTGAATTTTGGCAGTTTCAAAAAATCCAAACCGAACCAAACCGCCAGTTTGCAGTTTGATTCGGTTTTCGGTTTGTGCTCACCCCCTACGCACAATCACGGTGGCAAGGCTCTGTTTTTCTTTCTTTCTTTCTCTCGCACTCTTCTTCGGTGCGGCTATCTCTCCTATTCAGCTATTCTCTAATTGTGTTACGGGCCACACACACCACAATTTTTGTTTAATTGTTGACTTGGCCCCATTGAGCTTAAATTATCAAAGCCCACTAAATGGGCAATGACCCAACATAATCGTCATTTCCGAGCTGCCCTTCCTAACATAGGTAAGTATACTTGATACGGAAGGTCTCAGGTTAGGCACGCCTAAATAATTTAGGTGGGTTTTATCCATTAACCATAGTCAAACTCATCTAATATACTTTAATTGAGGATTAATATACCCTATTTAGGCATGTCTAACCCAAATTTTTGTCGACTTTTTATTGTTACTTGTATCCTATTCTACTGGTTGGTTTATGACTTGAGGTCGTGAACACTAATAGAAATAAGTAGAAGGATACAAGTGTTGTAGCTTCAATGGAACTATACCGCATTAGGGTGATGATAAAAGTCGGCAACCTTTCCCCATTGATATCCAACACCAAATCTTGGAGATTTATGTGCCACTCCAAATCCAATGCATCACTTGTGGGCTTTTTGTTTGTGAACATTTCTATCAGTAGAATTCCATAACTGTATGCATCCCCCTGAGTTGATAACACGGAGTTCATGCCATATTCCGATGCAAATATATGTGTGTTAGCTTTCAAGTTAAAAGAATCTTGCAAACTCAAAAAAAAAAAAAAAAAGGTTGTTCAAGCTTCACCTGGAGCAATGTAGCCAATGGTACCCTTGATTGCAGATGAACTGCTGTTGCTGCTTCCATCTGTAGTTGAAATGACTTTGGCTAATCCAAAATCACCGACGTGGGCGACCATGTCTTCATCCAAGAGAATGTTGCTCGGTTTCAAATCTCCATGAATGACTGTGGAGTGAGTACCAAAACTAATTTGGTAAATTAGTTTTTTATTTTTTATATTTTTAATATATAAAATATAAAAATAAAATTACATAAATTATATTTTCTTCTTTAAAAATTGGAGCCTAGTACGTTTTGGCGCCAAACAATCCAAAAATATTTAACAGAGTCAATTTTATGATTTTTATGTTGGTGATTTAAAAGGTTTTTTTAATAATTGGAACCCAATAGAGTTAATTATATGATTTTAAAATTGGGTGACTTAGACGTTTCTTTAAACCAACAAAGGATCATAATGAAAGAATTTCGGCATAATTTATGTATTGTGTTTAGTAAAAATCAAGAAACTTTAGATAATTTTGATTTCAGCATCTAATCAAGCTTCATGAGACATCATTAAAATAATAGAACATCATAGTAGAAATTTCATTTTCGTGCTATGAGAAAGTTTTATTACTCCCCTAAAAAACATGTTAATAATTTTTAAGATAGAAACAATATGTTCAATTCCACAAGTTCAATTTAGATTTACTAAGTTAAATCACCATCATATTTCTAAATAAAAATACTAATCCAATAAGTCTGGATTAACAAACATTTCATCGCACCATTCTGTACCTATGAAAAATTATTAATGTCAAAAAGTTTGAAAACTAGAAAATTTTACTCTAGTAGAAAAATAATCAATATACTATTTTCCCTCCGTTCCATTAGATTAATCTAATTTCCTAAAATGGATCTATTACATTCACAGACATTCGTTACGGTGTCTGGTCAAAGTAGGACTACTTCTATAGGGCGGAGGAATTATATTATTTCCTTCCAGTCAAATCCATTACTCCCTAATGATGCTCTACTTAATACTTTACTATATAATATATTTAATTATATTTTGAATACCTTTTAATTCGAAAATAAATATAGTACTATAGTAACTATTATTAAACAAAATCCCAAATCTAAAGAGAACCATAATTTATGATTATCAATTATCAAATATTAACCAAAACATAAAACAACAATAAAAAGTTATTATCCACCCCAATTGGGTGACGTAAACTTTATATTGAAATTTATCTATAAACTATAACAAATCAGAATTCAAAATAAAAAAAGTAAATTTAACAATGAAAAATAGTATATCTCGTACCTATTTCTATAATCTTAGTCTTTTTCATGGATCTTATTTATAAAAGCTTATGCCGAATTTTTATTTTTTTTAGTAAGTGCTATATATTAGTCAATATGATTGAAAAATCTATCTAAAATTCTATTAGTCTCTCCACGCTTTCCATACTTGTCACTGACCCAAATTTCATAAATCTCATTACAGTATATATATATATATATCATTGTACATGCAACTCTAAACTAAATGTGATAATTGTAGTTATGGAGAAGAAAGAAGAAAATAAAGTTAGGCGGATAAAAGAAAGAGGAGGCGATGATGTATGGAACTGTGGAAGTGAGTTGTATGATGCATACGAACTAGTTTCGATTGCATATACCATCGAAAAACGTGTTAGATCGCCTGCTACAAAGATAATCAACCCGAATACCAGAAAGAATGAGAAGAAGAAGAAGTCAAATGGAATCAAGAGTAAATTGTTGTCTTGTCTTTCTACTCGAATTAGTTCCATGAAAAAATTATGTATGTAATGTCATGGAGTTGTGAGTGGATCGTGCAGCTTTTTTTAATTTTTTTTTCTTTTATATGGCAGAAGAGAATACTTTACCTTTGTCTATTGTTGTTGTGAATTGAAGCGATTGCAGACACAAATAACTAACAGAAAAAATAAAACGACACAAAGAATTATAGTGGTTCGAGCGTAAGCTCTACGTCCACTCTTCAAGCCTCACGGTGATGATTTTATTATGGTGGAGAGAATACAAAATAATGAACAACCCTAATGATGGGGAGTAGGGGATATTTATAGGTAGAGATTCCTAGATACATAAGGAAAATCTACTCTGATATGGTAAAGATATTATATATATCCTAATCTATTAATATAGATTAATACCTATCTAGATCCTAAAGGATATGGCTAAATCTCGCCAAACTAGGAAAACTAGATACACCATATCTTTTCCATATCCAGCAGCACTCGCAGTTCTCCAGTTAGACCTGCTCTGACTTCGAACTGCTTTCATCGACCCACTGTGATAGACCCACAGTCCTGTCGAACTACTCCCGTCGACCTGCTTCCGACCCAGACTTGTCGAACTGCAGTTATGTTGATCCAGTCTCATAGACCCACTAGCGAACTCCTCTTCGAGCTAGATATTGAGACTACACTTCAACAATTCTCCACCTTAGGCTCAATATCACCGCGGCTTGGTACCTCCTCTTCAGTTCGACCTCAACAGTTTGATCAGTTCCAAGCAGTACTCAAACTTAGTACTGGGAACTGGCTTCGTAATCATATCCGCAGGATTATCGAGGGTATTGACCTTGTGCAGCTCGACCTCACCAGCTGCCACCACATCTCTAATAAAATGAAACTTCACATCTATGTGCTTAGTTCTTTCATGATGAACATCATTCTTTGCTAGCTGCAAAGCACCTTGATTATCACAGGAGACCTTCATCTTTCCTTGATCAATCCCCAGTTCATTCATGAATCCGAGCAACCACAGACCTTCCTTAATCGCTTCGGTCAAGGCAATGTATTCCGCCTCCGTCGAAGATAAGGCAACTACCCTCTGTAGACTAGCTCTCCAACTAATAGCAGTTCCATACGATGTGAACACAAACCCTGTCAAAGACTTCCTCGTATCCATACACCCTGCAAAATCTGAGTCCACAAACCCTTCGACTGGGACCTTAGAACTAGACCCACTATCCTCGAAGACCAGACTCTTCCCAACTATACCTCGAACATACCTGAGGACCCACTTTAGAGCTGCCCAATGCTCTTACCTAGGTTCTGCCATAAACCTACTAATCATGCTGAGTGCATAAGCAAGATCTGGTCTCGTACAGACCATGGCATACATCAGCGAACCAGCAATGCTCGCATAAGGAACACCTCTCATGAACCTCCGCTCTTCATCATCGAGTTCTCCTGCAGCACTCAACTTGAAATGAGCTGCTAGTGGAGTTAGAACAAGCTTTACATCCTTCATCCCATACTTCTCAAGAACCTTCATCAGGTAACCTTCCTGAGATAAAGTGAGTCTCCTTTGAACTCTGTCTCGAACTATCTCCATTCCCAGAATTCGTCAAGCACACCCGAGATCTTTCATCTCGAACTCCTGACTCAGAGCATTCTTCAGTTCGTCTATCCCTTGCTTATCTCGACTCGCAATCAGCATATCATCTACATACAGCAGTAGATAAATTCGAGTCTCCATATCTTCACCTCGAAAATAAACACATGGATCGTGTTTGCATCGAACAAAGTCCTGCTGAATCATAAACTTATCGAACCGCCTATTCCACTGCCTTGGAGACTGTTTCAATCCATACAGCGACTTCTTCAGAAGGCACACCTTCTCCCCACTACTAGCTTCCTCGAAGCCCTCGGGTTGAGTCATCAGGATCCTTTCCTCCAGCTCTCCATACAGAAATGCGGTCTTCACATCCAGCTGCTCTAACTCCATGTCATACCGAGCAACCAGCGACAAGATCAGCCTTATAGACCTTTGTTTCACCACTGGCGCAAATACCTCGCCATAGTCCACACCTTCCTGTTGTGTGAAGCCTCGAGCAACTAGTCTAGCCTTGAATCTAACCCCAGAGACCTCCTGTTTCTTCTTATAGATCCACTTACAGCTAACTATCGATTGTTTCTCCTTCGGCTTGTTCACCAGCACCCAGGTGTTATTCTTCCTCAAGGAGTCCATCTCCTCCTTCATGGCTTCGATCCACTTGAGCCTCTCTTTACAACTTATGGCATCGGTATAGCTCTTCGGCTCAGTATCATCGAGCTCTACCTCTTCCGCCATAACGAAAGCATATGCTACTACATCAGCATATCCGAATCTTGTGGGAGGTCTAATCTACCTTCTTTCCTGATCTCTCGTGAGATTATATTCTTGGAGTGTATTAGACCCACTTCGAAGTTCATTCGAACTACTTCGAAGTACATTCGAACCACTTAGATCCTCCACATCCTCTTGAGATGAACTGCTAGACCCACCGGCCTGCTCCACCTCAATCTCAGCATCTGCTCTACTGCCTTCGACCTTGTCGAACTCACGGACCTTGTCGACCTTGTCTGACTGTTCTTCTAAAGCAGTTCTCTGTTCATCGGCACTCCTCACTAGGTCTCCTACCAGCTCCTCCTTGAACACCACATCCCTGCTAATGATGCACTTCTTCATATCCGGCTCAAGACACCATAACTTGTACCCTTTTACTCCTTCTGGGTACCCAATAAATATGCACTTTAATGCCCTCCTCCCTAGCTTATCTCCTTTGATATTTTCATAAGCCAAGCAACCAAAGGCTCTAAGGTTGCTGAAATCCGGAGGATGTCCAGACCATACTTCTTCCGGTGTCTTGAAACCTAGTGCAGTCGAGGGGCACCGGTTGATCAAATAAGCTGCAGTAGTCACTGCTTCTGCCCAGAACGACTTGGGTAACTTCGCACTAAACAGCATGCACCTCGTTCTTTCCAGCAACGTCCGATTGTACCTCTCCGCCAATCCGTTCTGCTGAGGTGTTCCTGCCACTGTTTTGTGTCTCGCAATACCCTGCTTAGAACAGTACCTCTCGAACTCCTTCGAGCAATATTCAAGGCCGTTATCAGTTCTCAACCTCTTCACCTTCCTTCCAGTCTGATTTTCGATCAGCACCTTCCACTTCTTGAAGGTCTCTAGAGCATCACTCTTGTTCTTCAAGATGTAGACCCACACCTTCCTTGAGTGATCATCAATGAGGCTCATGAAGTACCTAGAACCTCCATTCGAACTGGTTCTTGAAGGTCCCCACAGATCTGAGTGGATGTAGTCCAGAGTTCCTCGAGCTCTCTGTCGACCTACTCCGAACTTCACCCGGTGAGACTTCCCATAGATGCAGTTCTCACAAAATTCGAGCTCTCTGATTTTGTCCCCGAGCAGCAGGTCTTGCTTCGATAACTCCTGTAGACCCCTCTCACTAACGTGACCTAGTCTCATGTGTCACAGTACTGACTTGTCAATAGTCACAATCGAAGCTACACCGATCACCGTGCTCCCCATCAGAGTGTAAACACCATTCCTTCGAGCTCCTTTCATCAAGACCAAGGATCCTTTGCATACCTTCAAGGTCCCAGCTTCCATCTTGATTGTGTAACCCAGTTCATCAAGCATCCCCAGAGAAATCAAGTTCCTCTTAAGCTCCGGAACATACCTTACACCTCGAAGTACTCTTTCTGTATTATCATGCATCTTTATTCTCACCGATCCCATTCCAATCACCTTGCATGGCTTGTTGTTCCCCCGTAGAACACTAGAGTTCTCGACCTCCTCGAACCCCTCGAGCCACGTCTTATTTGGTGTCATGTGGAATGTACAACCTGAATCCAAAATCCACTCCTTCTCCGAGCTGTCCTTCGAAATCACCAGTGCCTCTCCAGGGTCATATTCATCATCAGCTAGAGCTACATCCGCTTGCTGCTCGAGCTTCTTCGACCTCTCCGGGCACTCTCTTTTAATATGTCCCTCCTTCTGGCAGAGGTAGCACCTCACCTTCGAACTGGTTTTCGACCTAGACCTGGAGTTCTTCTCATTCAGTTCCTTCGAACTCAGCGCAGATTGAACCTCATCCAGAGTCAATGACTCTCTTCCATACAGTAAAGCTTCTTTGAAATTCGAATAGCTCTTCGGCAGCGAACTCAACAACATCAACGCCTGATCCTCATCACCTACCGCCACATCGATATTTGCCAGATCAAGGATCAACTTATTGAACTGGTCGAGCTGCTCATTGATCGGTTTCCCCTCTTGCATCTTAAATGAATATAGAGCTTGTTTAAGATAGAGCCGATTCGCCAGGGATTTCGTCATATATAGGGATTCAAGTTTGGTCCATATTTCCGCCGCCGTCTTCTCCTTCGACACCTTCCTCAGCACCGTATCTCCGAGACTCAGAATCAGCGCGCTATGCGCCTTCGCCAGTGTATCTTTCTTCTGTTGCTCCGTCATAGTGTCGGGTAACCCAGCCTCTCCCTTCAAGGCACCGTCCAAGCCTTGTTGCACAAACAACGCTTGCATCTTCAACTTCCACAAACCGAAATCATTCGATCCCGTGAAGCGCTCCACCTCGAACTTGGCTGAACCCATCGCAATCCTTCCTCCTCCACGTTCACCGCACCAATTTGTTGTGAATTGAAGCGATTGCAGACACAAATAACTAACAGAAAAAATAAAACGACACAAAGAATTATAGTGGTTCGAGCGTAAGCTCTACGTCCACTCTTCAAGCCTCACGGTGATGATTTTATTATGGTGGAGAGAATAAAAAATAATGAACAACCCTAATGATGGGGAGTAGGGGATATTTATAGGTAGAGATTCCTAGATACATAAGGAAAATCTACTCTGATATGGTAAAGATATTATATATATCCTAATCTATTAATATAGATTAATACCTATCTAGATCCTAAAGGATATGGCTAAATCTCGCCAAACTAGGAAAACTAGATACACCATATCTTTTCCATATCCAGCAGCACTCGCAGTTCTCCAGTTAGACCTGCTCTGACTTCGAACTGCTTTCATCGACCCACTGTGATAGACCCACAGTCCTGTTGAACTACTCCCGTCGACCTGCTTCCGACCCAGACTTGTCGAACTGCAGTTATGTTGATCCAGTCTCATAGACCCACTAGCGAACTCCTCTTCGAGCTAGATATTGAGACTACACTTCAACAATTGTTTTAAAAATTTGGGTTAAACGGCTTTGCATAATTCAAAATTTATAAATTGGTTTTATATGGCGTTTTTAGGTTGTTCAGCTCCATTTAGTTGGCTTATATGATTGGTTTTAATAAATTTAGAAAATCACTTATATTTTGCTTAGATTGTTTAGGCTCTAAATTTTACTTAAACTTTCGAGTAGCATCTAGCAAATGTTACTACCATGCCTTCATTTGGTGGTAATGAAAAGTAAATTAAAAAATTTATAAAATCTAATTCTAAATAGTCAACTCCAAGTATCTATTAATAACAAAAAAAAATCGAAATTAATAACTGTAACATTAGATAAAATATAAAACATTGAAATACAAAATAGAAGAAAAAATAAAAGAATATTAAAAAAACCGCAACTATTGATCTTATTAGTCTCAACTTCAAATTTATTCATATTTAATTTTTTAATATAAGTTTTGTTTTAAATACTTTATTTAATTTCTTTCTATATAAACCACAAATTCAAATTGAAAACAGAATAACAAATATAATTTTATTTTTAAATCCATAACTCTCCAAAAATCAATATCGCGAATACTATGTTGAGAATTATGAAAAATGAAACAGAAAGCTTAAACAAAATTTATCCAATTTATGTGATTTCATTTTCACCGAGTTTAGCCAAGGATGCAATCGAGAAAGTTAGCATCTTTTTCCTCAAAGCAAGAAATTGTTTTCTTGTTTCTGTGTTTCTACTTTATTTTGTTTTATACTTGTATGCGAAAAAGTATGCAAAGATTTGATTTTACGCTTGATTGCGACTGTAGGCTAATTCTTTTATGAGAGATTTTCTCGTTTCTACTTCATCTGGAGTTTAAAAGTTTACAGACAAATGGTAGTTGTTTGATATATGGATTGGTGGGTGTGTTTAAACCGTTTCAAAACCATTCCAGCCATGACAAACCCCTTTCTCTGACCTCTTTGTCTCTCTTTCCACCAGCATCGGGTCTGCAGAGCTGCTGCAGAAGGTACAATTCGTTTGTGTCTGTGTTTCTATGCGTATTTTCTGTTTGTGTCTTGAAAAAGATTATCACTTTACCATTTGGGAACTTGGGGTTGGAGCTTTTGTTTAAATACTCGCATATTTTCAGTTGGCATGGTTGTATTTGTAGCCAAATGAGTTCAATTCTTGATATTTTATTGTCTGAATGTGATTTGGTTGCATTTTCTTCTTTGAAGTTTGAATGGAATCGCTCCCGTTGACTATGATGGATGCAGTGAGTTATACAGTAGAATCTGCATCTGGTTGTTGAGGCGTTTATATAGATTTATCTGATGATTACATTTCTTGGTCAAGGTTCTAGTTCAGGTTTGTAACCGCCGGTTCAAAGAAAATGGAACCTTTACCAGCCTGGTACGGTAATAGTTGTTTCTGTTCCGGTTCGGAACCAACAGTTCAAAATTTTTATGTTTATTTTTGAAAAAAATTTGTTTGAACCGGAGGTTTGGAACATAAACCACAGGCTACGGTTCCGAACCACCGGTTCAAGCTGACGTGGCATGATCTTATTTGTTCATTTTAAGATAATTTCGCACTTGTTCAAACGCCCATTCCAAATCATAATTTAAATTATTTTTCATTTTTTTACATTTTCAAATCTAAAAATTTTGGATCGTTCAAAAATTCCAAAAATGTTGAACCTTAATTGGCCTGGTAAAAAATGTTTTGGGTTTTAGTTCCAAATCGTTGGTGGTAGTTATAGTTCCGAACCGTGAACCGGCGTGCCAGTTTCAATTCAAAATTGCTGGTTCATGTTCCATTTGGTAACCTCTTGGTACTAGAGTTCTTTTATAAGAGTAAGATTGTTATGTTGTTGGTGTATTAGGCTCAATGAGTCTTTGTGACAAGCATAATTCAAACAATCATGAAATGCTCTTTCCCTGTTTACAACTCTCAATAGAATTCTGAACATTGTAGTCCACTTCGAAGGCCGAAAAATCGGGTTGATGTGGTGAAAACAATTCATCTTCTCAGGGAGAAGGTACAGATAGAGAGCAACATATTGTGAGCCGAGACTTGAATGTGAATAGGCTATAATATATGAACTCCGATGGTTAAGACATTTTCATTCAGATTTAAGGATTATGTTTTTTTTTTTATGTGATTAAGGTTGAATCTTGCAATGGACCAAAGGTCTGTGAGTGGTAAGAAGCCAGTGTCTTCCGGACAGGAAAGACTTGATTTTCTGTGTCATGATCAGGGGCCCTCGAGTTATGGCGTAAACTCTTACTATGAACCTGGTGAAAGGGCAAGATATCTGAATCATGAGCTGGATGGGCCTTCCCGGTTTGAGAATTTGGAGATTTATAAAGCTGATCTCCTATGGAAACTAGATGAGTTGAGGATCATCTTCATCGGTCTCCTGAAGTTGCAGAGAAACCCAGGCAAAGGGTGGGTGCTGACATCATGATTTCTCCTGCACTAAATGATGCTTCTTTGAGAAATCATGCTGCTTGTGTTGAAGAAGGATTTGCTACAGATAGGCAACCCCTTGCTCCAGGGTGGAACACTCTAACGAGTAGACTAACATCAAACAGCTCCAGGCCAACCTAGAGCTCATAGACGAAATAAGAAATGATGCAGCGGTTGAGACCTCCCTACGACAACGCCAAATCAAGATTCTACAACAAGAGGCTCAAGCTCAGAAGTTTCCAATCAGGAGACCTGGTCCTAAGAAGGGTATTCCCAAATAAAAAGGATTCCGGCGGGGGTAAGCTGGGCCCCAATTGGGAAGGTCTCTAGAGAGTCACCAAGGTAAGAGGCCACGGGGGTTACCGGCTCGAGACAACAGAAGGAAGAGAAATACAAAATAGTTGGAATATCAAACATCTGAAGAAGTACTATCAATAATACACATATATGCTCACTCTGTCCTATCTTTTACTTTTATTTTGTTTAAGTTTTTTCATCTAAACCATTACTAACTTGAGAGTTGGAGGGGCGATGCCCACCCTAACCCTTGTCTGCCTATCATGCCGCTCAAGTCCAGAGGTCGACACTGAGGCTCACCAGTGCTCGGCAACAACCTTAAAAGCTCATCGCTACCGACCCGCAAAGGGGGATCAATATCGAAGAGCCAAGAACAAATCAATTCCCGAAAAATGATCACATACACAAGATGTAGAAAGGTTAAAGCATGCAAGATATAGGAGAGGCATTTGAACCAAAGAGCGACAGATGGACCAAAAGTAAAAATATTCGATCACGCAAGGTATTCAAGCTAAACTAAGCATAATTCATTGGAAAGCATAAAAGCACGAAAAGGTAAAAGAGTTAAGTCGCGGAAAATAAAGTGCGAAGTATCAATTTTTTACAAATCAAAGTCATCAAATGAATATCCTCTAAACTGCCACGTCCTCTCCTGTCTTTTTCTCGGCCTCTTCCTCGGCGTTTCCTTCAAGAACCCCTCGGCCTCCTTCTTCTCAAGGCTCTTCTCGGCCTCAACCTCCTTCACCGGCTCGTCCTCGGCATTCTTCAGCTCGGTCTCGGTCACCTCAGCATCGATCCGAGGAGGAGTTGGGGAACGCATAATATTGCCAAGGTCGAAGTCCGGGCAACATTGACCGACTGTGGTACATATGGTTCTTGTGACCATGACCACCAACAGATCGAACGCCGGCTTGAAGGAGGGGTGAGCCACGACCAAATTCAGGTCAACCCCGTCCCAAGACTTCAAAGCTTCGACCTCTGCCTCATGTTCTTTTTTCTCCTGAAGCGTCTCCTCCTGGCTCTTGTGGAAGCAGTTTTGGAAGGATTTAAGCTCGAATTTAGTCTTCTGTTGGGTGGCATTGAAGTTCACCATGGCAGACTGGAGCTCCTCATCGAGGATCTGGCATCGCCTAGACAGCTTGGTCCTTTCCTTCTTGAGCTCCTCATACTTAGTGCGCCAGGCCTGCGACTCGAGTCGGGCATCCTTAAGCTCCCCAGAGACTTGAGTAAGCTTATCCACCAACTCCACCCTCTTTTCGCGCTCGATGGCGAGCTCCTTCCTGGATTGGCTCACCCCCTTGCTTGTCGAATCGAGCGACTTGATCAGCTTATCGAGATAGATAGCGAACTTCCGGGCGGTCTGCAAAATGAGATAAGATTAGCCATCAAACCTAAGTGCTCGATACCGAGGCTTGAACTTAGTGCAGAAAAATAACTTCTGAAGTTTCTTCTCCATCAGGAATGATTCCCGGGCATAACAGCTCGGGAAGTCTTCGGCCTTTACGTTGCCATCTATAACCTTCTTCACCTAAATAGCATACGTTGAGGAGGAGGAGATGTCAGTAGGACCTGAGTTGGCCAGGACCACGTCGAGATTCCTGGGTTGCTCGGTCGAACCCGACCGAGCCCTGGAGTCAATGCTCGATTCATGAGCTTTCTTCTTCCTCCGCTCATCCTAATCCCCCTTCTTTGGGGGAGAGGCGAGACGGGTCGGAGGCATAGGAGGAGTGGGGGTAGGCCCGAAGAGAATCCCCCCGTTGGCTTGTTGACCAAGCTGGCACTCCCCGAGCCGGTGGGTTGCAACCTCATAGAACTACGGGGAGAGGTGGAAGCATGATTCTTCTGCGGAGACTGCTCCTCGGTCAGAGCTTGCTTCCCTCTGGCGCTTCTGCGCATTCATTGCAGCCAGTAAATCGGTGGGGGATAAACCAACTATGTCCTCAGGCAGGCACTCATTCTTTACCTAGGAATTTTTCCAGAACTCCGCACCAACGCTCCTATTTCCCCTTACCAAGGTGAATGTTTGGTTCTTCCTGGAGAAGCCGATATCTATGCAGTGGTTCTCCTCGGTGCTGATGATCGTCTGCTTGTGCCCTGCAATATAATTAAGAAGATCAGTCAGTAGCCAAAGAGCAATAATATCGAGCACGATACTTGAGCTCATTTCCGCACTTATAGGTACTCCACCTTCGGCTAGGAACTCTAGACCAGAGTGATTCATCGAAACCCAAACCCATTAGTTCTTCCACCGAGGAGTGTTTTGTGCACACTTGGTGATTATAGGCTCGGCCAAGGATTCCCTCTTCGTGAAGTAATAGTACTTGGTCTCATACCTACTTATCCGGTACAAGTAATGTCATTCACGAAGAGTGGGATACCTGAGGCCCGCATAAGAAAACACGAGCAACGTCCCGAGCATGTGACACTGATGAGTTCATATTTTCACTCATTATTGGTTTGATTTATCTTTGTTTTTAGTTGCATTTTCATTTATTTTACTTATTTTTATTGCATGAATCACTCTAGGAGGGTGTTGCGCTTATAGTGGTGTAGTTTTGCAGGTTTGAGGTCTAATTCACCAAAAATCCATACCAAAAGCAATGGATGTTCAAAGAAATAGTCATTACTTCTTCCACACTTGGAATTTAAGCTAATAAAGCAAGGAAATTGAAAGATCTTTGAATTAGATTTCCAATGCTACTGGAATTGGGTCATTCGGAGTTCGGGAACAAAAATTATGGTCAAAACTGTGAAAACGCGCAAAATCGATCGACACAGACGGAGACCGGTCAACATGAATTTGCATCAAATCTAATCCTATCTCCTATAGAATTCAGCCTTGTAAAGCCCAAATAAACACTATAAATCCCCCTCTAGTTTAGACCATTCCGTGTGCTTTCTTTTTATGTTTTTTTTGGTGCCTTCTTTTATGTTTTCTTTTATGCTTCTTTTTATGCTTTCTGTTATTTAGAGTTTTAGTATTTATTTTCCCACATTCTTTGAATTATAGTTTTATTTTAATGCAAGTTAATTTAGGTTTCCTCGATCGGATCACGTCTGACCTTCAAGCTTTGACCTCCTCAGACCGAATCTTCAAGGTTGGAATGCCAAAACATTTGTGGCACCGGGAACTCCTCGGAACAGTGCACCTACACCTCCCACACCGGTTAGGGACTAAAGATTTGGCTCAGACCTTACCATCTGAGCACCCCTTGCATTCCACTACCCAAGGGATTTGCAGGATCTTATAGCATACAGCTAAAGCTCTCTCAATCGCTCACACTCACCACAAAACACACTCTAGATCGCACAGAGAAGTAGAGAGAAGGAGGAGAGAATATCAGAGAAGAGAGAGAGTGGCGCAAATTAGGTTTAGGATTTTCACAACTTAGGAGAGAAAGAGGGTCACTCTACAATATATAGTAGGTTAGAAATAACTGCCCCAATAACTGCAAACCCGAACCGACTACCAACCCATAAACCAATCCATAAACTCAACTGAAATGAATGGGCTCGGAGCAGGTAAGGAGTAGGGCCGAGACAGTTAAGTAGCCCAAGTAAACATGGCCACACTAAATCCTACATTCTCCACCTTGGACATGGTTGCAAGGGGCTAGCTCTTATTGGTTGTCATCATCGTCGGTTGCCTAGCAATTCATGTACTAGGACTTTTGTGTGGGTAAGGCTAAGGTACACTTTCACAGAGGTGAAGTACTTGCAAATATAGACATTACCCCAGTAAGTAATGGAAGTAACACTAAGTCATACACACCATCAAGAATTAAGACAAGTCGCATAGACACAGAAGTAAAACATATTAACAAAAAATTTCACACAGAAGTAATGAAGCTAATTACACAAAGTAAAAGGAATAACATATTGCAGAACATGAAGCAAAGGGGCAACACAAACACAGAGTCAAGTTAAGCATGCTCAAAGTTTAAAATATCCTGACAAGACATAAATTTTTCATATGGAAGACACTTAGTTCCCATGTGTGCAGGATTAAACTCAAATGCAATATTTTTCAAAAAAATAATCCCTTTATCCACTACATCTCTAATGAAATGAAACCTAACATCTACGTGCTTGGTTCGGTCATGGAAAATCGGGTTTTTGCAAAGTTGTATAGCAGATAGAGAGTCAGAGTATACAATACGATTCTCACTAAGGAAATTAATTTCAAACATCAGGCCCTTTAGCCAAATGGTTTCCTTAAAGGCATCAGTC
This sequence comes from Plectranthus barbatus, assembly GCA_026898455.1. Lineage (NCBI taxonomy): Eukaryota > Viridiplantae > Streptophyta > Magnoliopsida > Lamiales > Lamiaceae > Plectranthus > Plectranthus barbatus. The sequence goes on from JAPKLW010000707.1 coordinate 277,198, forward strand.
ATAGCAATAACCGGCTGCAATTGAGATTTCCAACTTATACATGCATCACATAAGGTAAACACATAGGATGTTGTTGACTTTCTATTATCCCTATCATTAGCATAATTAGAATCAACATATCCAATCAATTTAACAGATTTAGAGCATTTAGAGAATCTCAATGCAGTGCTTTGTGTGTGCTTTAAGTATCTTAGCAACCACTTAAGAGCTTCCCAGTGAGGCTTACCTGGATTTGACATGTATCTACTCAACAAGCTAACACAGTAAGCAATATCAGGTCTTGTACTGACCATAAGATACATTACAAAACCAACAACATTAGTAAAAGGGATATTTTTCATTTCATTTATCTCAAAGTCAGATTTAGGACATTGTTCTTTACTTAAAAGAAAATGAGATGCAAGTTGCACATTTATAGGCTTAGCAGAGTTCATGGAGAACTTAGACAGAATTTTAGAAATGTATGCAGACTGATTGAGAACCAAACTCAGTTTAGATCTATTTCTGATGATATCCATACCAAGAATCCTCCTAGCATTGCCTAAGTCCTTCGTTTTAAAATGCTTGCTCAAATGATCTTGCACATGCTTCACAGATTTCATACTAGGACTAATAATCATCATATCATCCACATAAAGAAGCAAGAAAGTAGGCAAGTTGTTTTCAGATTTGAAATACAAGCAATGATCATGGACACACCTTTCAAACTTTAAAGTTTTCATGACAGAATCAAACTTAAGGTTCCACTGTCTAGGAGATTGCTTTAAACCATATAATGCTTTCTTTAAAAGACACACATGATCAGGATGATTAGAATAAAAAAATCCCTCGAGTTGGTTCATCTATATGCACACATCAAGATCACCATATAAGAAGGCAGTTGTAACATCCATTTGAACAAGTTTCCAATCAAAATATGCGACTAATGCAAGCATTATCCTAATGGTGGTGAACTTGACAACAAGAGCAAAGATTTCTAAATAGCCAATGCCTTCTTTTTTTGTAAAGCCTTTAGCCACTAACCTAGCCTTATACCTGATAAGTTAGTATTTTTACCAACTTATCTTTAGGTTCTTTGACTATTTGTGTGATGTTTGAGTTGTTTTATGTGTTTTATTGTGCATGAATTGGCTTTTGTGCTCGTAATGTTGTGATTGATAAAGTATGCAGGTTTTGAGTCAGAAATAGGGAAGAAATCAAAGGATGCTCGAGTTCCAGACCTGTGTCGATCGACGCCAAATGCATGTTGATTGACACAGCTGCTCAGAGGGACGATCGACGTGAGATCAATGCAAGACAGCGGAGGCCAAGTCCACGTCGATCGACGCACATCCTGTGTCGATAGACACAGGTCCTTCATGAGCGTCGATCGACGTGAAGTTGGGAAACCCTAATCTGATCCTAATTTGAAGATTTAGATATATCTAATCCTAGATACTATATGATACATCTATCACATCTATATAAAGCCATGTAAAATTCGATTTTCAGTGTGTAGAATTTTAAAGTTGAAGATTTTAGAAGATTTCCAAGAGTTTTATGTTTTATGGTTGAAGACATATTTGTGGGAAGACATCTACACCCAGTTTTTATGAAATTCATGTTTTTCTTTACCTCTGATGATTTTATTCATGAATAAGTGTAACTAACTTCCTTATCAGATTCTAGGATTTCGAACTATCAATGTATGCATGTTAGATTAATTGAATTAATTTTCCTTTCCCATCGTAGTTTGTAAATTCTATGCTTATTCATAATCTTGAGTTGCTGGCCACATCTTAGGATTAATTAGTTGAGAATTAGAGACGTAACTGTAATAGTTTTCAAAGGAATGATTTTTCACAATATAATTTAATTTATTGTCTGAACAGAAGGGAATAGATTATAGGAATAGATCCGTAGATTTTCGGAGTTAATTAATTAGTCTTGAGACCGAACGGAGATAGATAATTGATTAATCAACTTTATGAATTGTCCAACAAAGAAGTTCATAATACTTTTCTGATGTTCCACGACGAATAGGAATTAAATTGGGAATTAATCAATTTGTTCATACATGTAATACTTGATAGGTAGATATCCCTAGAATCTGTACTTCTCATATCTGATTCCATCAAGTTATTTATTTTCCTGTTTGAATTTTAAATTGCAAAATTAGTTTGAAAACTAAAACCAAAATTTGAATTCCCCCTAACCAGTATTTTGAGAAACTATGTTTTAGTAATTAAGGTTTTTCGTTACTTCTTTCCCCTGGGATTCGATAATTTTATTTGTCGTTATATTATTAGCTCTGTTAAATCGCTAGTAAAATAATTCTGCAATCAGATTTTGGCGTCGTTGTTGGGGAAAGAATAGAAGTAATCTTACTATTAATTATGTGATCGAAATACTGATTTAGGTTGTAATTTTCGTACTTTCAGTTAATTTTTTGTAAATCTTGTTTGACGTCGATAGACGTGCAATTCGCGTTGATTGATGCAATTTTTGTTTCCGCGTCGATCGATGCTCGACTATTATTCAGATTTTTAGTTTTTTTATTTCTATTTGTTTCGGTTTATTTTCAATTTTAAATCACTATTTCCTTTGTCGTACAGATAGTGCATGAGTACGAGAGCTAAAAGAAAGGATCGTTTAGACTACGAACCATAAATCGAAGCCATGTGCCGAAAATCCGAAGAAATAAGTGGGCGCAAGAAAGCTTGATTGATCAAACAATGGCAGATAACATACCACCGCCGGACAATGTGCACAACGGGTCGTCCAACCTGAGCCAATCGCCCAGCCGCCTCCACAGATACTGACCCTGGAGGAGCAAACGGCACTGTTTTAGGAAGTCCAAGCCATGAGGGCACAACTTCAGCAGCTGAATCTTGAGAGGAATCTCGAGAGGAATAATCAGAACAACCGGCGTATTCGCCCCAATCCACTCTTTGAAGACAATCCTGGGGAGGAAGACGAAGAAGATCAGGATCCACCCGAGGATTCGGATGATGATGAGGAAGAAGAAGCCATGCAGACACGGTATCGACCTCAATTCAAGGAGAAAGACTTCAGGATTGGCATCAACGCCAATAACTTCGAGCTGAAGACCGGATTGGTGCAAATGGTGCAACAAAGCCAATTCGGCGGAAGAGCGACCGAGGATCCATACGAACATCTCGACAAGTTTCAAATGCTCTACAATACTATCAAGATCGGAGGGGTCATCAAGAGTGCCATCCGAATGCGTCTGTTCGCATTCTCTTTGCGGGATAAGGCACAGTCTTGGTTTACTGCACTAGACAAAGAAAGTATCAGTACATGGACAGAACTACGAAATGAATTCCTAGAAAACTTCTTCCCTCCAAACGTCATCAGACAGAGAAGGAAGGAGATCATCTGGTTTGCTCAAAGATCAGACGAAAGCTTCTATGAAGCGCAGGAGCATTACAAGGAGTTACTAAGACCTTGCCCAGGACATGGCCTACCCCCAGGCGAGCAAGCAGAAGCATTCTACGAAGGGCTCAATGAGAGGACTGTTGAGTTGGTAGATACCACACTAGGTGACACCATCATGATGAAAAGCGAAAAGAAGGCCATGGAATTTTTCCAAAAGATGGCCAACAACAATCAACGTTGGTCCTCAAGTCGACATCACCCTGTGAAGGCTGTTGAGAAAGTAGTGGAGAAAAAGGTCGCTGGAGAACCTGATTGGGCATCTGAGGTGAAGAAACTGCGAGAGGACTTCGCTACACTAAAATTGGAAAAGACAGTTGCTGTAATAGAGCCTGTGCAAGCTCCACTGGAAGGGGATTGTGCCGATGTGAATTTTGTCCAAAGGGGCGGTTACCAAAACAATTATCGTGGAGGATACCAGCAGCACAATCAGCCCTACCACTACAATCATGCTAGGAACATCCTGGATTTTCCTATGCAAACCCACAAGCTGCGGAGCAGCCACCACCTGGATTTGCAGTGCAAGATGGAGCAGTGGTGGAGAAGAAGAAGCCAAATCTCGAGGAGATTTTAGCTAAGTTCATGCAGGGATCCACTGATAAAGTGAGCAAACTGGAGCAAGAAATCTCAGGCGTGAATACTAAAGTAGACTAGGTGCAGAAGCAACTGCAGATTATAGAAACCCAGGTCAGCCAGATTGCCGATGCCCTCGGAGCCCAGCACAAGTCGGGACAACTTCCGAGCAACACTCAGGTTAACCCCAAGAATCAGAATCAGAGGAATCAAGTGAACACCATCACTCTGAGAGGGGGAAAATCGTATGAAGGGCCGAAGCATGCAGGAAAAGATCCACAGGAGGACGAGGACACGGAACAGGTCGAAGAAGCTGCAGCAGACACGTCCAAGTCAATCGACGCGGGATCCACGTCGATCGACACAGCCTCAAAAGCCACGTCGATCGATGCAGATCCACGTTGATCGACGTAGGCCCCCAGCCCGACTGCAAAGAAGCCTCCTCTTCTGTATCCACAACGGTTTGCCAAAACAAAGATGAACGAGAGGTACTCACGCTTCTTGGAAAATATGAAGAAGGTGCATATCAATATCCCATTGGTTGAAGCACTACAAGAGATGCCCAGATACATCAAATTTCTGAAGGACATGGCCTCTCAGAAAAGACCCTTCATGGAGCATGAAACAGTCAATCTGTTCGAAGAGTGCAGCGCCATAATCCAAAAGAAGATGCCAGTCAAGAGAGAGTACCCAGGTTCTTTTACGATTCTTGTGTAATCAGAGAGGAGACCTTTGGAAAAGTCCTATGTGATTCTGGAGCATCGATCAATATGATGCCGTTGTCAATCTTCAAACGGCTGGAGATCGGAAGCATCAAACCCACGACCATATCACTACAGATGGCCGATCGATCAGTGTCCTACCCGAGAGGCATCGTGGAAGATGTGCTTGTGAAGGTGAAAGACTTCATTATCCGAGCTGACTTCGTGGTGCTCGACATGGAAGAAGATAGAAACATTCCACTGATTCTGGGAAGACCGTTCCTAAAGACCGGTGGGGCATTAATCAACCTTCGAGACGGCAAACTGACATTCCGGGTTAACAATGAGTCAGTCACTTTCTCCATTTATAAAGCAATGCAGAAGCACAATGAAGGGAGCTACCAGGATGAATACCATATGATCAATTGCTTCAACCCGGTGATGTCTTCTCCATTCGCCTCTCTCAAAAGTGATCCGGATTTTTTGGGGAACTGCCTACATCACTTGCTATTTTCATCGACAAATTTAGAAGAGGCAGATGATGAAAATGTGGATCTGGTAATGGAGCTGGATGTGTTCGAGGAGATAACTCGAGAAAAGGAGAATAAAAGAGAGCAACTACCAAGCCGGTACAGCCAGAACAAGCCAGAAAAATGTGGAGAGCCATCCACGTCGATCGATGCCAAAGACACGTCAATCAACACAGCCTCAAAAATCACATCGATTGACGCCAAATGCTCATTGATCAACACCGGAGAGAAATCAGACATGGAGTTTTCATCGGCCAAAGCAGCACGACATGGAAAAGGGATCGTGGCTATTCTATCCACGTCGATCGACGCAGATCGAGCGTCGATCAACGCAGGTCTGGAAGGGCGGTCATCTAACTCCGATCCGCCAGTTCTGGAACTCAAGACACTCCCGGCACACCTCAGGTACGTTTTTCTGGAATCTAATGATACTTACCCTGTGATCATCTATGCCTAATTGACACAGGGGGAATTGGAAAAACTATTGCGAGTCCTACGGAAATACAAGTCCGCTATTGGATGGACTTTGGGGGATATCAAAGGGATCAGTCCTTCGCTCTGCATGCACAAGATCATTCTGGAGGAGAATGCCATGCCAAAGAGACAAGCATAGCGACGATTGAACCCTATCATGCAGGAAGTCATAAAGAAGGATGTACTCAAACTCGTAGACCATGGCATGATCTACCCAATTTTCGACAGCAAATGGGTAAGCCCTACGCAAGTTGTAGCCAAGAAAGGGGGGATGCAGATCATAACGAATGATGATGGAGAGGAGGTCGTGACAAGACCAGTCACTGGATGGCGATTCTGCATTGACTACCGGGCCCTCAACGCCTCCACGTGCAAGGATCATTTTCCTCTCCCATTCATTGATCAAATGTTAGAAAGATTATCTGGTTACCCTTTCTATTATTTTCTTGATGGTTACTCAGGGTATAACCAGATTGCTGTGGCACCGGAGGACCAGCACAAAACCACATTCACCTGTCCGTACGGAGTGTTCGCGTACTGACGGATGCCATTTGGACTGTGCAACACACCGGAGACTTTCCAAAGATGCATGATGGCAATCTTCCACGACTTGATCAAAGATGTCATGGAGGTATTCATGGACGATTTCTCAGTTTTCGGTAGCTCATTTGATGTTTGTTTGCAGAATTTGGCTACTGTACTGGAGAGATGCACCGAGACAAACCTTTGCCTCAATTGGGAGAAATGTCACTTCATGGTGCGAGATGGAATTGTGCTAGGCCATCGAGTATCAGCTGAAGGACTAGAGGTGGACCGAGCCAAAGTGATAACCATTGAGAAGATGCCACCGCCAGCAAACGTCAAAGCAGTCCGGAGCTTTCTCGGCCACGCCAAGTTTTATAGGAGGTTCATCAAACACTTTTCGAAGATATCTCGACCATTGGGCAACCTATTGGAGAAGGATGTTTTCTTCGTCTTTGATGACGAGTGCTTGCAGGCCTTCGAGAGACTGAAAGAGGCGCTAGTGACTGCACCGGTCTTGACTTCGCCAGATTGGGGTGAGCCTTTCATATTGATGTGCAACGACAGTTACTACGTTGTTGGGGCAGTCTTGGGGCAGCTGAAAGGAAGGCTCTTCCATGTGATTCACTACGCCAGCAAGAGCATGAATCCGGCGCAGTGCAACTACACCACCACGGAGAAGGAAATGCTCATTGTAGTGTATGCATTTGACAAGTTTCAGTCCTATTTGATAGGTTCGAAGACAATTTTCTACACTGACCATGCAGTTATCAGATATCTATTCGTGAAGCAAGATGCTAAGCCCAGATTGATCAGGTGGATAATGTTGCTACAAGAGTTTGACTTGGAGATCAAGGACAGAAAAGGGAGCGAGAATGTGATCGCAGACCACTTGTCATGACTCGAGCCACCAGTCGAAGGGGATGATCAGCAGATGAGGATCCGAGAGACATTCCCCGATGAATAGATCTATGCTCTTAGGAATTTGAGAGAGACGTACAAGTCCAAAACACCTTGGTATGCGGACTTTGTAGGGATTTCATGTGAACCGAATCACAAAATCCAACTGAACCGGATCGATTTATGGATATTGTACACAATCAAAATTCACAATAAAACCTACATGCTCCTATGAATTTAATTCTTAGAATTGTGGATTGAGATATTATCATAATTCCGTAGAGTCTGACCCGATCTTTTACGTTTGAATATTCAACTTTCAATTCAACCACGCGATTCGATTTAATCTGCGAAAACAGAAATTAGAGATCTAATTTCTAGATGAAATCGAAAATCACAAAGAGAAAGAAAAGAAAATCGTGTTCTCCAAATCAGATCTTCAGGGTTGTGTCCCAATGCTGTTCAGATCTGCTACTGGTGAGGATTCCATAGATCTGTGTTGTAGGCCGGAGCAGAAAAACTCTTCTTCTCCCCTCTACAGGCGCCGCCCCTCTCTCTCTCTACCTAGGGTTTTGACTGATTTGAATGATCACATAAGTGGCTAAGGTTTCCAAGAGAGAGTGGTCTATTTATAGACCCATGGTTTTATCCCTAATGGGCTACTGGGCCTTTTTTCAGCATGTTTATTTTGGCCAGTCCTGAGACCTAATGCAAATAATAAAGTGGGCCTTTAAATTAATTAATTCTCATGTCCACAACCCAGGACACAATTAATTAATTAATATTAATTATTTTTCACCACAGAATTAATACTGACCTAACCCTTTATTACCACTTTATGAGAGCGGGCTGCATTAATTGAGAATCCCCATATTTAAGGTTACCGGACATTCATTAATTATGGTTACCTAAACCCAGTCTCAGGCGGTACTACACGAACTACTGTTACCCAAGATGCGGATATACGAGCACGTTACTCAGGCTCTCCACCATGGCAATTCAAAGCAACAGTCAACCCGTGCAAACCCTGAACCTTCGTTAGGGTTTGGACTCAATCAATATCAAGATCTTGTATTTGTTGATGTCAGACAGACGAATACATCTCACTGCGGTCCATCAATAGGCCACCCCTGCGTACCAGCATGTCAAGTAACCAAGACAAACTACTTATTCCGACAATGTCGCAGCCATCCGGACAGACGTATCCTCATACGCTGTCACGACTGTGATCAGGTTTATGTCTCACTAGGTCAAGTGATCATACTGTCTTCTGCGATCTACAACACGCCGTATGATTGTCCCTATCGGTGAGACAAGAGGATACCATTGTTACATACATGTATTATTGTTTGACAGATAGGAGAAATAAACCGTCGTATACTCTTTATAATAAATGCTTTCAGTATACAAAACCCATCAGACTTCGCCAACTACTTGGTAGCCAGCGCACTTCCACTGGACTCTTCTCCATATGCAAAAAAGAAGTTTCTGCACGACTGTTGGGAAATTACTTGTAAATCACCCTTAGGTTCTGATTGTAAAAGGTTTTGTTGGATCAAACCTTAGTAGACGGTCGATCATTGTTGAACCTTAGCATAGCTTAGCATCCGATGTAATGTCCTGTATAGGTTGAAACATCGTGTTGTAATAGAATAGGCCAGTTAAAATATCTCAGCAAACATCGAACAATGCTGAAGGCTGAGCGTATCAAGAATGCTAAGGAGATCAGCATTCGACAAACACATCCTTGGTCGCTGAAGATGCCAGCAGATCATATCAGAGTAGGAAACAAAGTACTCGCTGTGCAAGGAGATCAAAAGCATGCTGAAAGAGATCCAGCATCCCGTACTAGCAGAAGCTCAGCAAAGCAAAACAGAAGGACTGCTACACCGCCATTCTGACCAACGCGCGACGTTCAACCATGTCAGAAGTAGGACAGAAAAGCCTGTCAGAAAGTAGAAAAATCAATAATTAGCTACCCGCATTTAAGGAGAAAGATCCGTTGTGTCACAACGGATCTGTCGACTCAAACTTCAAGATCATAACTATAAAAGGGAAGTCAAAAGACAATGCAGGAGCTGCTCACTCTCTAACCAGAAACACAATATACGAAAGAACCCAAAAATAAAAAAGGCAAGAGAGCAGTCCAGTTGAAAGGCACAATCCAGAGATACTCAAAGCCCTTCAACACTCCGAGTGTCTCACTACGTCTGACATTCGTCTAAGTGATTCTTGAACTGGTTCAAGAATCTTCAATCATTGGGATCACTTTCCTTTTAGGGAGAGCATCCAGCAGTCAGTTTCTTGTGAAGAAATTGATTAAGGCGGGCACTGAAGCCGATCACACAACAATTTCGGTGGGAACTTTAAACTACTCCAAAGAAAGTAGTGAAAGCAAGTTTTACGAAGGTGCGCCCTTGACTCAGCCGGAACTGCACCAGGAAAGTTTGGTGTATCGGAAGATAGCCGTAAAGCAAACGGATCTTCAGGAAGTTGTTTGCTTAACAGGAAGAGGCAACTCTTTGTACATCGTATACTTTCTAGTATAATTCTTAGCGATTCGGCTAAGGAGTGGACGTAGATCATTTGATCGAACCACTATAAATTGTGTGTTGTTTTGTCGTTACTGCTTCACGATCTATTAAGTTTTAAAACCTAGTAACCACGTTACTAGCGTATAACTGAAAAGGGTAACCTAAGAAAACCTTAATAAAAAACGAATTTGAGAATAATCTAAATACAAGAAAATGCAATCTATTCCGCTGCACTTCGTGTGTGTACTCTACTGTAACCACGACGACTCTGATCATAAGGGACCAACAAGTGGTATCAGAGCAGGAGGTTGAAAAACCGACTGCTTCTGAGTCGCTTACGACCTAGATCCTAGTCTTTCCTTGCGTCTCTTGTATTGGAATTTTACGCAGCTCAGGTAACGACGATGTCTAATCACGCTCTCCCGAAGTACAACAAGGATGGATTTGAAATATGGAAAAAGAAGGCCATGATCCAGCTGCAGAGCATACACCCAGAGATGAGGGACATCCTAACGATTGGACCTATTGAAATCATGAAGGTCAACACCGCACCCCCTGGACCCGCTGGTGGTAAACCCAGACCTTAGATGGCGAGCAAACCTTACGAGGAATGGACTCTTGAAGACATAACGAGAGGCCAGCTGGAGTTTATCGCCATGAAGCTAATTATGGAATGTCTACCCCCCTTAATGTCCAACAAAGCTCTAGATTATGACACCGCACAGGAGATGTGGGACTATGTGTGCAAAGTCTCTCAGGAAACGGAACAGATGAAGTGAAACAAGCTACAAGTCGCTGTTGACAAGTACGAATCTTTTGCCATGATTCCAGGAGAATCCATTCAAGAGATGAAAGAGAGGTTCAACACTATCATCGCAGAACTCAAAAATGTCGGCAAGACATATGACAAAGGGGAAATGAATAATAAGATTATATCCAAGCTTTACCCCAGGAGTGATTGGTTCGTCAAAATGACGAGCATGAGTGAGAAAGATCTCAACAATATGACGACCGTTGAAGTCTTCTCACAACTCAAGTCACATGAATTCATCATTCAGCAGTCAAAGAAAAACGAAGCTGTTGTTATACATCCAAATTTCACAAACGCTGGAACTCAAGAAGACGTAGCATACTTTGTCAAGAAAGATGGAAACAAATGGAAATCTCCGAGGAAACCCTTCTACAATCAAGAAAAGTCTACACCTGCCTCTGCTACATCATCCAAGGAGACTTCATCAACCTCTACAGTCAACGATGAAGATAAGAAGATAGGCGAGCTAGAGGAACAGATGAAAAATATACAAAAGATGATTCTGGAAGCTAAATCTGAAAAAGAAGCAAAAGCAAGCATGATGCAGCAACCTACTGAAAAAAGAATAAGAACATGCTTTGAATGCAAGTCTCCTGAGCACTTGAAATATGACTGTCCAAAAGTAAGTCCTGAGGAAAGAGAACGTCTGCGTCAGAGATTTGAAAGACGAGCAGTACGACCGGTAACATAGGTGTTGCTAACAAGGATAGAAGTTCCAGATATTCCCGACAACGAAGAGGAATATTATCCCACTGATGAGGAAGAATAAGCTCTAATGGTCTTTATGGCAAAAATCGTTGAAGATGGTGAACCACTCGCTGTTGCTGAGCAATCCTTTGAATCGGCCTTAACAGTCGACAATCAGGAGGTAACACTTATAACAAACACTTTAAGTTCAGCACATATATCAGAATCAGAGGATTTCCTACTAGACTCTGAGGAAGATTATCTTACCAAACTCTCTTTAGAACTTTTTAAGGTATACACCTTGAAAGATGCTATTGTGAAAGATAATTCCTCGCTCAAACAAAAAATCATAAGTCTGACCAATGAAGTCGAAAGACTAAGGTCTGATAGTGAGGAACTATCAAGACTTAGAACTGAATCATCTGAACTCCTTGAAAGTGTTAAAAATCTTGAAAGGGAGAATACATTATTGAGAAACAAAGCCAATGAGAAGTGTGTCTGCGCATACATGACAAGTCAGGATATTTTGGATAACCTGATAAGCCGACAGAAATGTCACGGTGACCGATCTGGAATTGGGCATAGTTGCAATGACAAAAATAACACTTCGAGGAAAAAGGAAAATATCATTTTTGTCTCTGACGGAAAAACATTTGATAATACTAAAGAGAAGGATAAATTAGTTGTTGAATCTTCAAATGCTAATCCGATCGCTCAGCAGAATATCGAACAGTCTGCTGAACCCAAGCAGAGTGTCAAGCACTATGCTAGACCTCAGCAAAAGGTCAAGCAGAATGTAAGATTTCAACAGAGGTTCATAAGAGATGCTGAACGGCAGCAAAACTTGCACTTGAAGTCTGATAAGCGAAATTTGTCAGCAAACTCAAGGACAAAGGCTGAGCATCTTGTTTCAAATGCTAGGAAGCCAAATCCTATCCTTTCTCGAGGAAGAGACATTAAGAATTGCTCAATGAAACCCCAATATTATCACAACACACCACATAGGAGAAACACCTATGTGAGACCCGAGTCCAAATACATATATCATCAAAAGACAATGAATGTGGAAGAGCACAACGCACAACCACATACACATGCACATAAAAGGGTTGAAGAAATCAGCAAAATAGATCTCAAAGAAAAATCTTTGACAATTATCAAAATGTGGGTCCCAAAAGGGACAATGACTCAAGCTAATCCTTCAGGACCCGACTCAAAGCGGGGACCTAAATCAACTTAATTGTCCTTACAGGAATAGGATTCAAGTGCTAAGACATCAGGCATGTCAAATGAGTGGATCCTGGACAGTGGTTGTTTCGCGCATATGACTGGAGATGAAGAGTTGTTCTCAGACATTCAAAACTCATATGGTCCATCTGTAGTATTTGGTGACAACAGCAAAGGAAGAGTGCTTGGAAGAGGATGCATAGAGCGGAATGGACTAAGAATTGTGAATGTTGCTCTCGTATCCAATCTCAAGCACAACCTGCTAAGCATTAGTCAACTATGCGAAAACGAGTATACAGTATCTTTTATTCATACAAGCTGTTCTATAGCTGACAATGTGACAGGAGAAGTAAAGCTCAGAGGAATTCGGAAAGGCGGACTTTATGTGTTTGATTGGCAAAGTGGTCAACAACATTCATGCTTTCTAGTACTAAATAAAGAGGAAACCACTTGGTTATGGCACAAGAGGTTAAATCATTTAAATTTCAAAACCATCAACCATATTGCCAGAAATGATCTTGTCACAGGGTTACCTCAAAACATCACATTTCGTAAGGAAGGCATTTGCAAGGCATGCCAACAAGGAAAGCAAACCAGAGCGTCATTTCACTCCAACCAAGAAAAGAATACATCAAGCAGAATCCTTGAATTATTGCACATGGACCTATTCAGACCTGTTACTCCACCCTCGGTAAGTAAAAGAATATATACCCTTGTGATAGTTGATGATTATTCCAGGTATACATGGCTTCATCTACTGAAGACCAAAGATGAGGTCAAAATTACTCTACCCGAGTTGATCCTCATGGAGCAAAATAGCAAAGAAGTGACAGTGAAAAGGATTCGATCTGACAATGGAACAGAATTCTGCAACGGTATTCTCATGGATTTTTGCGCAGAAGCCGGTATAAGTCATGAGAGATCCACTGCTAGGACTCCACAGCAGAACGGTCTAGCAGAAAGAAGGAATCGAACTCTGAAAGAAGCAGTGCGATCTATGCTAGCCGATGCTGACTTACCTGCTAGATATTGGGGAGAAGCAGTGATGACTGCTTGCTACACGCAGAACAGGAGCTCTATCAACGGCCAATTCAACAAAACTCCCTATGAATTATATAACAGTCGTAAGGTTAATTTAGATTATCTACGTGCTTTTGGTGCAACATGTTATATCCATAATAACGGAAAGTCAAAACTTAACACTTTTTCGCCTAAGTCGGATGAGGGTGTACTTCTCGGATATGGTCACCCCACCCACAAAAGATATAGAGTGTTAAACAAGACTACTGGGATTGTGGAGATAACATGCAATGTTATTTTTGATTAATCTACTTTAGTGCGCAGAGCTGTCAATGAGACAAAGGATAACAATCATGAGACTAATGATGTCAATGGTCAATCGATCTTGAACTATCATAAACACTTACGATTTGACTCGACAAAGTCTATGAATGAATGTAGTCTTGATCAAACAAAACCAGGAGACCAGGCCAGTGATGCTAGAGTTTACGCTGAGGCCAACCCCCAAAAGGATATTCATAATTCGCTAGATGATTCAGGCAAGGAAAACTCCAATCCTATCCGCGTTGCTGAGGAAGTCAATGCTGCTGAAGATCTTGGCAGAAGAGATGCTGAGATACCAGTTGCTGAGATACCAATTGCTGAGATACCAATTGCTGAGGTATCAGCTGCTGAGATACCAGATGCTGAGGCATCTAATGCTGAAAATTCCACCGGAAGAGAAGATCCAGACCATGATACTCCTATAACCGGCGGACGAGCTGCTGAAGAAACACCCTCTATTGAAAATCAAAATCCTAACACACAAGATAATGAGCATGAAGCGGTCAACGCAGAGCAAAAAGATAATCTCAGAAGACGAAGAACTGCTGGAGAGCCAATCAGACCAGCATGGCTACGTGCACATCCACTAGAAGATGTTCTTGGAGATATCAATGACCCCATCTTGACCAGACAAGGATCTGCACTGTTTTCATGCTACTTATCAAGTGAAGAACCAACTAAAATCGAGGAGGCACTACGTGATCCAGACTGGGTAAACGCTATGCAAGAGGAACTTGTTGAATTCTCTCGCAACCACGTATGGGATCTGGTGGATAGAACACAACACCAGAATGTCATAGGCACCAAATGGGTTTTCAAAAATAAGAAGAATGAATCTGGCTTGGTAGTGAGAAATAAAGCACGCCTTGTGGCCAAAGGGTATAAATAATGTGAAGGCATTGACTATGATGAGACTGGAAGCAATCAGATTATTTCTCGCTTATGCAGCGCATCATGAATTCTCGGTCATGCAAATGGACGTTAAAAGTGCATTCCTAAATGGAGAACTCAAGGAAGAAGTCTATGTTGAGCAACCTCCGGGTTTTGAGAATGGAAATCAGGTCTATAAACTAAGAAAAGCCTTGTACGGGCTAAAACAAGCGCCTTGAGCTTGGTATGGAACTTTATCTAAGTTTCTACTCGACAATAGCTTCAAAAAGTGAAGGATTGATCAAACACTCTTTCGAATCAAAGACGAAGGGAGCATTCTACTCGTACAGATCTATGTTGATGACATCATTTTTGGCTCAAATAATCAAGCTCTCTGTGATAAATTCTCAAAACTAATGATGAGTAATTTTAAAATGAGTATGATGGGAAGAATGTCTTATTTTCTCGGACTTCAAGTTCACCAATCAAGTGAAGGGATATTCATTCATCAAAAGAAATATACGCGAGATCTCACTGCTAAGTACTGTCCACAGAAATCCAAGAGCTTAAGGATCCCCATCAGCAATGCGTGTTTAGCAGATCTTGAAAAGGATGGAGATGCAGTCAATCCTACCTTGTATCAAGGAATCATCGGATCTCTGCTATATCTCACTGCCAGCAGACCCGATATATCATATGCTGTGGGATTATGTGCTAGATATCAATCTCAACCAAACAAGACACATCTTGATACAGCAAAGAGAATCATCCGTTATTTGAAATGCACAGAAGGCTTAGGGATTTGGTATCCAAGAGCCGATAGTCTGGCTCTAAGTAGATATTCAGATTCGAATTTTGGAGGATGCAAAATCGACAGAAAAAGCACCAGTGGTACATGTCAATTCCTTGGGCACAAACTGATTAGCTGGTTCAGCAAAAAGCACCACTCGGTAGCAACCTCAACCACCGAAGCAGAGTATGTAGCGGCTGCTAGTTGCTGTCAGCAAATTCTGTGGATCCGACAACAACTCCAAGACTATGACATCTCTCCTGAATGCGTGCCAATCTATTGTGACAACAATAGTGCTATGTGCATCACAAAGAATCCAGTACATCATTCCATGACAAAACACATTGACATCCGACATCATTTTCTTCGTGATCATCAAGAAAAGAAGGATATTGATATTCAGCGAATATGTACTGAGGATCAAATAGCAGACATCTTCACGAAGCCCCTTGCAGAGGTTAGATTCAAAGAGTTATGCATCAAGTTGGGTATGATGGAACTAGATATTGTTGTGGATGAATGAGATATTACTCTCATTCTTTCTGGTTTTCTTTGGAACTCTTATGCTACTTCCGATGGATATGTTCATATCTATACTTAGCAAAGAAATTGATTTTGCTCAGCAAGCTATGAAAAATGCAGATGCAACCTATACTCTGTCTGAAGAGACAAACATCAGGAGATCAACACATTCATTCATATTCAAAAGCGGATCGTGTCCACATTACAGAAGGAAAATGGGCATACAAAAGGACATACAAAAGATTTTATGGAAATCATCTAGAGAGGCGACACAGACTTGTAAGGGTAGAAATCAGCCCCTTGAAGGTTGGATGGACCATCAGCAATCTCTGGAAAGTACTTCTCCATCAACCAGCTGAGCTGCATTCCATTCTGGAGAGGCACGAACGGATGAAGATTGACAGCCTCCCAGACGTTCTTGAAAACGTATCCGGCCCAATCAACGGAAGCAGCATCGTCCATGGCCATCATCAACTGCCAAACAGGCCTTGAGAAACAGAGTTCATAAGGTTCCTCTCCAAGAAGGATTTCATGGGCAATGCAAAATAGGACCCAGTATGGTGTCCTAAGGCCTGAAGCAGGGATGTCAGGGCTGAAATCAAAATGGGGAGAATGACGCCACTTCTCCCATGCCAACCACTCTGGAGCCACCTCCTCCAAAAGATAGTCCTCCACAGACAACGGACCACGAGGAAGCCCGAAATCGACTGCAAAGGTGTCAGGGGTCCAGTGAACAAGCCTGTTATGGAACACCCCATAGATTGACCCTGGCCCAACATGGCACTCACTGAGAAAATCCCTCAATACTTCCTCCTGGAAACGATGAGGGGTAGCACACAGAAATTGAGAAAGACCCCCCACTGCAACGTAGATATGACCTTCACGGCCACATCACACTCGTCTATGTAGTACCTATCCAGACCCGGCTCATCAAGGATAAGGTTACGTCGGATATCTATGACTCGGGGAGGAGATTCCATGACTTAAGGGCATGACTCGATTTTCTTAAAGATGAAGAAGGTTGAAAGAGAGAATCAGGGAAGAAGTGAAGATGAGATGTTTGGATAATCTCAAACTCCGGTATTTAAAGGCGATTTCTCATTTATGACGAGAAGAAAGAGAAAAATATGTCTGAAGATCGCAATGATTCATCCCTTGGAATACGAAACATCGCCAATAAAGGAATCGACGTGTATGCATGGAAAGTCAAATCAATTTTCCAGCAATAGGGAGCAAGGAGTATTGAGAAGATCGAGGATCGCATCATCATATTTTTTATTTTAATCTCTCCCTGACTCATCAGTTCCTCGAAGGCTGCTGAAAATTAGAATGCTGGAAGAGATCGTATTCTATCAGCATCCTAGAACGGATGCTAAGCAATAACCTATCCCAAAATCGAGGCGGGATGACTCAAAGTTCAAACTTGATGGGACCCAATCAGACGTAATTAAGGCTTGCAAATGGCGGCACCAACTGAGAAGACGCCACGTTAGAAACACTTGAGTGTGTATCGGAGCATGGCAAGCCATATGGAAAGACGCATTTTTTCTAAACCGTCGATCTAACCTTCCGCAGATTTTCCCTCAACCGTTAGATCTCACATTCAAACCAACCCTACCTTCGCTCTAATCACTGTTCATTTTCTTCTCATTGCTCTAAAAGCAAATATTCCCAAAACAGTGAGTATCCATAAAAAATTTTCTTCTCGAGATTTTTTTTTCTCTCACAGATATGGCCACAGATCCCCTAGCCTCATCCTCACAGAAATCTACTAGTCAGGATCAACATCCTGAATCCAATGAACCTCGTCCATTCAATTTTCCACCGAATTTTGAAGAACCCTTACATATGCGACATGCACCTGGGTTCACTGGGATACTAAAGAAGGAAGATGTCGATGATTCTATATCATATGGTCAACTTGTCATGATGGCAAAGAAGAAATCCCTAGCCGGCCACTCAAAGGAACAGAGGCGTTTGGCTCAAATCATGAAAGATAGGATCCTGTACAAACGTCTTGCTGCAGAACACATTCCTGATTGGATAATGGATATCCTCGAGAGCGAACAGGTAACCCAATACTTATCCGCTGAGCCCATACATTTTCATCCGCATATGGTTTCTGAATTTTATGCCAGAGCAGTCATGAGTAAAGATAGAAAATCTTTTAAAACTTGTGTTTATGGAAGTATCATTGAAGTAAGTACCGATATTCTTGCTAAAATGTTTCGTCTTCGGAATGAGGGGGAACGTATATCTCAGTACAAAGTGACAGATTATGATGAGATGGAAAAACGTTGGAATTCTTGGAAGAAGCCTGGTGTGCTGAAGGATAAGAAAGGTCATGTGATTACCTTCCGGGCTGCCACACCCATTAACTCCTTACAGGATGAATTTAAAATTCTAGCCGAATTGGTGATCAAGATGTTCCAATGCCGGTTCATATTCTGAGCTTTCTGCTAAGAAATACGCAGTAATGATGGCTCTCACAGACAAAGTGAAGCGAAATTGGGCTGAGTACTTCTTCGAACGTTGGGCAGAACATGCCAGGAAGAACGATCACTTGTCCGTGGATGGAACCTTTTCCTCAAATGTTGATTTTGGATTGAAAATAAGCAAGTTTTTGGAATTGGTCATGCATTCAACGAAAATTGATCAAGGAATAAAACTGCTAGCCACTGATTTCATTCCGGTCACACGGAAAGCAGCCAATCCCCTCGATTACAAGAAACCAAGAAGGCTGACTGGTAAATCTAATGTGGATGCGGACAAACCCACTTCACATGAAGAAGTAGATGAGCGTTCCTTGGGCAAACAAGTACTGTAGATAGCAACACCCATCTCTGCTGAGGAAATAGCAACATTAACCCAGAACGCTGAAACAGAGCATTGCTTCAAGCAGCTTGATGATATTGTAGCTCTCGGAGATATACCAAACGAACAGATTGAAGAAATTATGGACCAAAAGGCCGCTCTTCAGCAGCCACTTGTAATTGGTCAACTTGCTGTTCCAATTTCTTCTGAACAAGAAAAGGGTACTGCTCCCACCAGAAGATCTGGTCGTCAGCGACTACGCAAAGTTGCTAAGCTATCCATAGTCGCGACCCCAACAGCACCTGACTCTCCCCTGTCATCCAAAAGTCATGAAGAACGCTTGAAAGGTATACGTGAGAACAAACGAAAGCGTGACGAAAAGAAAAAAGCACAGGAACTGAAGGAATTTAGATAGGAGAAGGATAGAATCACGTTCGAAGGAAGGGATCTAAACTTCGAAAGGGTAAAGAGGTCTCATCTAGAATGAGTAAGTTAAAAGGAGAATACTGATCACACACCCCATGAAGAAACTGCTGAGGATTCAAGCAGAGCAGCAAAGAAAGGGAAGACGAAAGTTGACTCTACTTTGACCGAAAAGAACATGGATAATCCTTCACAAACCATAACTGCAGCAGATGCTATGGCTGACGAAGAATTAGATGTGTTAATTCAATCTGGCGCTTTTGCACCCACGGAACACTCCAAAGGCAAATCGGTTCAATTTCGTGACCCAATTGCTACAACTCTTCAAGATAGTAGCTCAGAGGAGGCCGAAACACGACCAGAGGCAGCCGACATACATTCCACAGATAAGGATGTAGGAACATCGGCGATATCTCAGGAAAGCGCGGATACAAACATGTCTACTGCAGAGACGGTCGTTAAGGAAACAACTGAGGATCCTGGATGTGGAAACTCCACTGTCAAAGAATCCACCGATATGGAAAGAACTATTGGATCTACGACTGAACCACCAACTGAAGCCATAGATCATACTAATGGTGAAGGATCCACAATGGTTGGAATCCTTATGGAAGAAACCATTAAAGAAACAGAGACAACCTCTACTGAAGCTGACAACTCTGTGAAACCAATCACTGAAGTATCAAATGCAACAGATGAAGTCATGACAAATCCTGCTGAAGACGTCCATATTGCTGAGGAAACACCAGCCGCTGCTGATAGCATCGATCAAACAGAAGATGCAATGGACCTCGATGTCTCCTCTACTGGATATCTGGACGAGTCCACCTGTTCATCAGCATCTGATTCTGAGGGGGAATCTGCTGAAGTGTTCAATGCCAAAACTCTTCGAAAATACCCCCACTTTACAAACAGAACAACTGAGGATACCTTTTTATGGCTTACCTGGCAAACTTTTTCGCTCACAACGTATAGCACAATGGTGTGCTGCTATCTCAGATAATGAAGATATGAATGCAGATCTCAGAGATTGGAGTGAAGAGATAATAGCCTTCGTAGAGCAAGAAGTAAATAGAGACATCACAGGTGTCTTTTCTGCTGAAATCGATGAAGAAACAGAGGAAGGAAGAGTGCTTGGCACTCAATTTCGACGATGGAAGACTTATGACTACATCATGCATGAACTCTGTGTTGAAGAAAGGATGATTGTTATCGCTAGAAAAGGTCTTAACTTCTGGTGTTCCGAAGAATCACGGGCAAATGAGTGGATGGACCAGCCTTCCTGCACGCGACAATATACTGATCAACAAGTACATGCTCGATTGCAAGCCATCTGAGCCCACAGGAAGTTTCTTCCATCACAGTCCCTGCCAAAATCACAGTTTGCGCCAGATAAGAAGTCCTTGGCGCACATGGCACTAACCAAACGACAAAGGGCTGCAATGATTGCTTATCGGAAATGAAAAGTCGCTTACGAGGAAAAAGTGCGGGTAAGAAATCTTTAACTAGCCGCGCTCGAAGAAGAAAAAGAGAAGGAGGCCAGACGACAGGACTACCTCAAAATAATCAACTTTCAGAAAGCATATACTGGTAGCGCAGCTTCACCTCATATCTCTGAATCTCAAGGTTCTAATTCAACTCTTGGACTGCATACTATGAGTGACTCCTTGGAAGTAGCTACCAATGTAGCTCTTGATGTTGTCACACAAAGAGTTGACGCAGCAACACAAGCTTCTGAACTTGGTACAGTGGAAAGCGAAGATGGTGCACCTACTTCGTTAGCAGGCGGTACAGAAATGGTTCTCTCTGACAAACCCATCAACACTGAACCAGTCCAAGTAAGCTTCCAATCTTTTGTCAACATTCTTAACAACGCCCTGCATCAACACGATATCCAGCAAGCAAGATTCAATGAAGAAGTCCTGAAAGAGGTTGCTGATGTCCACGCCGCAATCTCGAGCGTAAAATCTCTGTCTCAGAAGTTCAGCAACAAGTTGGACAAGTCACCACCAAAATCACACATGTCGAAGAAACCGTGTCTACGATACAATCAAATGTGATGACTCTCCACGACAACCTTGACGCACACAAGTCCTTCACCACCTCTGTTTTGGATGCTCTCAAAGAGGGGGAAGAAAGAAGGATTGCTGAACAAGCAAGGATAAAAGCAGAGGAAGCCGAGCTGATACTGAAAGAAAAAGAGTTCAAACGAACAATGATGGAACGAAGAATGAAGCTAGCAGAACAACAAAGAGAAGAACAACGGGCACGAATTGAACAGATGGAGAAACTAATGGCTATGACAATGAAGAAAGTTGAATCTCTTGAAAAGCCAAAACCTTCACCAGATGCTTAGAAATAAGGTCATTCTCTAAACCTCTGTCCTATCGGCTTTCATTTTTTTTTCTCTGAATTCTGATTCTCTAAGTACGAACAATAGTTGATATACATTTTCTGTATACTCAATGGAAGATGTTTAATGTTTTTTGAATGCTTTAAATGCAATTTTTTTTCTCTAAGCTAAGTCTCAGCAATCCTTTATAAGCTTTGATCGCACCAAAAAGGGGGAAATTGTTGGGAAATTACTTGTAAATCACCCTTAGGTTCTGATTGTAAAAGGTTTTGTTGGATCAAACATTAGTAGACAGTCGATCATTGCTGAACCTTAGCATAGCTTAGCATCCGATGTAATGTCCTGTATAGGTTAAAACATCGTGTTGTAATAGAATAGGCCAATTAAAATATCTTAACAAACATCAAACAATGCTGAAGGCTGAGCGTATCAAGAATGCTAAGGAGATCAGCATTCGACAAACACATCCTTGGTCGCTGTAGATGCCAGCAGATCAAATCAGAGTAGCAAACAAAGTACTCGTTGTGCAAGGAGATCAAAACCATGCTGAAAGAGATCCAGCATCCCGTACTAGCAGAAGCTCAGCAAAGCAAAATAGAAGGACTGCTACACCGCCATTCTGACCAACACGCGACGTTCAGCCATGTCAGAAGTAGGACGGAAAAGCCTGTCAGAAAGTAGAAAAATCAATAATTAGCTACTCGCATTTAAGGAGAAAGATCTGTTGTGTCACAACGGATCTGTCGACTCAAACTTCAAGATCATAACTATAAAAGGGAAGTCAAAAGACAATGCAGGAGCTGCTCACTCTCTAACCAGAAACACAATATACGAAAGAACCCAAAAAGCAAAAAGGCAAGAGAGCAGTCCAGTTGAAAGGCACAATCCAGAGATACTCAAAGCCCTTCAACACTCCGAGTGTCTCACTACGTCTGACATTCGTCTGAGTGATTCTTGAACTGGTTCAAGAATCTTCAATCATTGGGATCACTTTCCTTTTAAGGAGAGCATGCAACAGTCAATTTCTTGTGAAGAAATTGATTAAGGCGGGCACTGAAGCCGATCACACAACAAGTTCGGAGGGAACTTTAAACTACTCCAAAGAAAGTAGTGAAAGCGAGTTTTACGAAGGTGCGCCCTTGACTCAGCCGGAACTGCACCAGGAAAGTTTGGTGTATCGGAAGATAGCCGTAAAGCAGACAGATCTTCAGGAAGCTGTTTGCTTAACAGGAAGAGGCAACTCTTTGTACACCGTATACTTTCTAGTATAATTCTTAGTGATTCGGCTAAGGAGTGGACGTAGATCATTTGATCCTACCACTATAAATTGTGTGTTGTTTTGTCGTTACTGCTTCACGATCTACTAAGTTTTAAAACCTAGTAACCACGTTACTAGCGTATAACTGAAAAGGGTAACCTAAGAAAACCTTAATCAAAAATGAAGTTGAGAATAATCTAAATACAAGAAAACGCAATATATTCCGCTGCACTTCGTGTGTGTACTCTACTGTAACCACGACGACTCTGATCATAAGGGACCAACAATGACGTCAGATTCTACTATTGGGAGGATCCCTACCTGTGGCATAGATGTGCTGACGGCGTCATTCGTCGTTGTGTGCCTCAGTCCGAGTGGCATCAAATCTACGAAGCTTGCCATTCATCTCCTAGTGGTGGTCATCATTCAGCCAACCGAACGGCATTCATAATTCTTGCGAGCAGATTCTATTGGCCATCCATCTATGAGGTCTGTCACGGATGGATTACGAGCTGTGATTGTTGCCAGAGGACCGGCAACATCTCGTGGAGGGATGAGATGCCATAGACCCCGGTAATTGAAGTTGAAATCTTTGATGTGTGGGGGATCGACTTCATGGGCCCTTTTCCGCCATCCCATGGGTTCTCGTATATTCTTCTTGCGATTGATTATGTTTCACGATGGGTTGAAGCCATCCCAACAGCCACCAACGACTCTAAAGTCGTCATCAAGTTCCTGCAAAAGCTTATGACAAGATTTAGGACGCCAAGAGCCTTGGTAAGTGATGGGGGATCCCATTTTTGAAACAAATGGCTTGCTTCTCTTCTTGCTAGGTACGGAGTTAAGCATCGTGTTACTACCCCATATCACCCTCAAGGGAGCGGGCTGACAGAGTTGTCCAACCGCGAAATCAAGCAAACCTTGGAGAAGACAGTGAAGCAAAGGAAAGATTAGAGAGCAGTGAAAGAGCTAAATCTGGATTGGAGGAGGCCGCGGCAGATCGAGCTATGGCACTGAATGATTTAGAAGACTTCAGGGATGAAGCTTATGAGAACAACGTCATATATAAGACACGCGCTAAGAGGTTCCACGACAGGGGGATTCGCACGCATGTTTTCAATTCAGGTGACAAAGTTCTCCTCTTCAAATCCCGTCTTCGCTTCATGCCCGGAAAGTTACAATCAAAATGGGTTGGACCATACACCGTAGTCTGCCAAATTTCGAACAGTGTGGTTGAACTGGTTGGTCAAGATGGCAAGACTTTCAAATTCAACGGGCAGAACCTTAAACCGTACTACACCCCACTTCAAATTTGTGCGGTGGGAAGTACTACTTGAATCGCCCATGAAAATATAGATATTGTCGAGCTAGCGACATTAAACCAAGCACTTGTTGGGAGGTAACCCAACAACTTACTATTTTTCTTACTTTTTTATTATTTTAGTTTAGCCCCTTTGAGCCTTGAATGAATTTTCCTTGATTAGAAGGGTTGATGAATAAGAGGATTATGATTTATTGGAAGGTGTGAATTGTGGGATTTTGATGTGAGTCCATGTGCGAAAATAAGGGTTCCCATGGGTAAATTAAGAAAAAAAGTGAAAAAGAAAGAAAAAAATTCATATGCTTCTAAGTTCACGAAAGTTTAAAATAAGTTCTAAGGGGCCCTGAAAATTATAAGGAAAAGAGAAGGAACAAGATTGTGTATAAGAGAAAAATTATGTGGTTATAGTATGCTTGGGTTTTTGAGTTTTAATTGTAATATTTTGAGTCACTTAGCCAAATGTATCCCACCTTTTAGGTAAGCCACATTACAACCAAAATAAGATCTTTTTGATTCCCTGAAAAGCCACACTAACAAGCAGTGGAGAGATGAGAAATTTGTCAAACTTATGGTGAGGTAACTAAAACCTTGAGTGAGTGAAACACAAACCCTTTACTTTTTGAGCGATGAGTGCAAACACTGCCCTGTTAGGTTCCTCCTCAATAATTTAACAATGAGAATTTTGTTTGGATTGCATAATTTATGTGAATAAGTGATACTCGGATAGTAAAAGAAGCTTGTGAGGCATTGCACACTTGTACTTGCATGAAACTTGATTGATTATTTGTGAATTGATTGAGGACGATCAATGGTTTAAGTTTGGGGGAGTTGATAAGTTAGTATTTTTACCAACTTATCTTTGGGTTCTTTGACTATTTGGGTGATGTTTGAGTTGTTTTATGTGTTTTATTGTGCATGAATTGTCTTATGTGCTCGTAATGTCATGATTGATAAATTATGTAGGTTTTGAGTCAGAAACAGGGAAGAAATCAAAGGATGCTCGAGTTTCAGACCTGCATCGATCGACATTAAAGGCATGTCGATCGACGTAGCTGCTCAGAGGGACGATCGATGTGAGATCGATGCAAGACAGCAGAGGCCAGGTCCACGTCGATCAACACACATCCTGCATTAATCGACGCGGGTCCTTCATGAGCGTCAATCGATGCGAGTTCTCGTTCGATTGACGTGAAGTCGGGAAACCCTAATCTGATCCTGATTTGAAGATTTAGATATATCTAATCCTAGATACTACACGATACATCTATCACATCTATATGAAGCCATGTAAAATTCAATTTTCAGTGTGTAGAATTTTAGAGTTGAAGATTTTAGAAGATTTCCAAGAGTTTTATGTTTTATGGTTGAAGACAGATATTTGTGGGAAGACATCTACACCCAGTTTTATGCAATTCATGTTTTTCTTTACCTCTGATGATTTTATTCATGAATAAGTGTAACTAACTTCCTTCTCAGATTCTAGGGTTTTGAACTATTAATGTATACATGTTAGATTAATTGAATTAATTTTCCTTTCCCATCGTAGTTTGTGAATTCTGCGCTTATTCATAATCTTGAGTTGCTTGCCACATCTTAGGATTAATTAGTTGAGAATTAGAGACGTAAATGTAATAGTTTTCAATGGAAAGAGTTTTCACAATATAATTTAATTTCTTGTCTGAACAGAAGGGAATAGATTATAGGAATAGATCCGTAGATTTTTGGAGTTAATTAATTAGTCTTGAGACCAAACGGAGATAGATAATTGATTAATCAACTTTATGATTTTTCCAACAAAGAAGTTCATAATACTTTTCTGATGTTTCACTACGAATAGGAATTAAATTGGGAATTAATCAATTTGTTCATACATATAATACTTGATTGGTAGATATCCCTGGAATTTGTACTTCTCATATCTGTTACTATCTAGTTAGTTTATTTTCCTGTTTGAATTTTAAATTGCAAAATTAGTTTGAAAACCAAAACCAAAATTTGAATTCCCCCTAACCAGTATTTTGAGAAACTATGTTTTAGTAATTAAGGTATTGCGTTACTTCTTTCCCCTGGGATTCGATAATTTTATTTGCCGATGTATTATTAGATCTGCTAAATTGCTAGTAAAATAATTATGCAATCAATACGTTACAGTTTTCCCATCATGTTTGATCTTTTATTTTCATGAAGGTTGTTTATATCATCTTTCATGGCAGCCTGCCACATTTTTGAGTTATTAGATTACATAGCCTGTTTAAATGTCTTAGGTTCATCTCCATCAAGTTCTTCAAAAATATTTAAGGCATGCATGGTTAATTCATACTCATCAAACCTTCTATTGGCGGTTACTTGCCTCCTAGGTCTATCTCTAACCAAATTATAATCAGACAAGTTAACAGACAGAGGATCAGAGGTAGAGTCAGAGGCTCCACCTTGTTTAGAACAATCATGACAATCATTATTAACAACATCAAATGGCAAACACTCAGATGCAGAATGATCATGTTCGTTAAGTTCAATTTCTTCCCCTTGAGTGTCATTATTGTCTAGCTTAGGAGGCTCTACCTCACTAGAAGTATTCATTAAAGGTTATATCTCTGCTAATTATGATTTTGTAGTCTAAATCACTTATATACCAAACCCTATAACCTTGATTACCCTCTGGATAGCCTAAGAAGACACACTTCCTAGCTCTGGGGTCAAGTTTATCCCCTTTTTTATGGATATAGAGTCAAATACTCTTAGGTTTGACAGGTCTAGAGGCTGATTAGTAAAGACAGATTCAGGGCATTTGCCCTTTAAGGGAACAGAGGGAGATATGTTAATAAGATAGGTGGCAGTCATGACTGCTTCACCCAAAACGATTTGTCAAGATCACTAATAGACATTATGCATCTCACTCTATCTAGGATAGTCCTATTCATTCTTTAAGCTACCCCATTTTGTTGGGGAGAATAGGGGACAGTCTTATGCCTTCTAATCCCATTTACCTCACAGAGATCATTCATTTGATTATTAAAAAACTCAAGACCATTGTCAGTTCTAAGAGTATTTATCTTCTTTCTTGTTTGGTTTTCAATAAGAGTCTTCCAGTTTTTAAACACAGAGAACACTTCAGACTTATGACACATTAAGAAAACCCTGACTTTCCTTGAAAAATCATCTATAATAGACAGAAAAAAAATCTATTTCCACCTCTGGTAGGATCACTAGAAGGCCCCCAAACGTCTACATGAAGATACTCTAGTATAGATGTGCTTTTAGGGGAGTTAGGTGGGGTTTGTGCAGGGAAAGTCACTCTACTTTGCTTTCCTAAGATGCAATGTTCACAGAAAGGTAAAGGATCGATTCACATTATCAGAACCAAACACGCCTTCTTTCTTAAGAATTTCAAGGCCCTTATTACTCATATGTCCTAATCTCTATGCCATATATTAGAGACATCAATATCAGAGGAACTAGCAGCATTAGCAAAGGAATCAGGCTCAGTTTTACACACATAAAGATTATTTCTCTTTTCAGCTCTAAAAATTACTAAGGATCCTTGCATAATTTTCATAATTCCTTTTCCCCACCTACCTACTAACCAAACTTCTTCTAAAGTGGAACATGAAAGCAAATTAAAGCAAACATCAGGAACATATCTTACATTTCTTAGAGTATAGGTGCAACCATCAACAAATTTGAGTTTGATATCACCTATTCCTTCAACTCTACATTTTTTCTCATCAGCAAGTAAGATGTAGCCTTTATCTATTGGTTTCATGCATGTAAAGTGTTGTTTGTGTGGTGTTATATGGTATGTGCAACCAGAATCAACAATCCACTCAAAGGCACAGAACTTATTGGTACAAGCATAGGCAGAGGGGAGGGAATTCAAGCAATCAGAGTCAGAAATCATGTGCACATCACCCATGTTATCACCCTTAGCCGCATTAACATTTGAATTGCTTGACTCACCCCTTTCCTTTTTAGGTTTAGTACACTGCTTAATGTAGTGATCATATTCACCACAGTTGTAGCATTTTCCTATTATCTGGTTGGTTCCTTCTACCATCTCTAGAGTTATTTGAAGGGATTCGTGAACTGAATCACGAAGTCCGTTTGCCAAGGATCGTTAATTGGAATATCAAAATAAATTGCTATGCCTATGAACAATCCTAGCATGCTCCTATATTATTATGCATAAGAAGGTTTATCCGAAATACCTGGATTGATGAAACCTGAAGAACGCGTGCGCGGAGATGCCCTTTGATCTTTCCCACGCACAAAGATTTAATTTCCTAACAGATTGAGGAAATTAATCTATGAAAATAATAATAATATTTTCGAAAAACAAGGAGAGAGGGAGAAGAAAAATCCTCATGATCTGATCTTCTGATCTGTATCCCAACTCGATCAGAAAATCTGGTGAAGATTCTCTATCAGATCCCTTGCCCGGTTGAGAAGCAGAATTTCCTCCTCGTTCTCAGATCTTGGTCGATCGCCACAGCTCCCAAAAACTGGTTTTCTGTGTGCAACTTATGATCTTGTGGTGTGTTGAGATCTGAGGAACTGAGGCCTATTTATAGGAAATTACTGGACTCCTATTGGGCTTGAGTTTCATGGGCCAGACCAGGGACCA
>JAPKLW010000707.1:305917-367210 GCA_026898455.1 Plectranthus barbatus
TCAATGTGTGCCCCACACCAGCATACCAAGCCATCCAAGATAAGATGCTTATTACTGCGTATGCTGCAGCCTACACCGACAGTTTATCCTGGAACTGTCTCAGCTGTGATAACTATTTATATCTCGCTAGGTCAAACGATCCATACGATCTTCCGTGATCTTCTACACACCGTATGATCTCCTTATCGACGAGATAAGAGGATAATTGCGTTTGCGACACATGTTTGTTAATTCAGACAGGAGATGAACATACAACATTCATGATTCCCAGTATATTAACCAATCGACCTTGTACATAATATACTAATCATAATACTTTCAGTATATAAATCCATCATTATTATTGTCATTACCTCTTCCCCTGTCATTCCTAGTTCTAGACATACCCCTTACATTAAGGATTTCATTATCATTGCCCCTGTTTCTATTCCTACCCCTCTTTAGGTCCTGCTCTTTACTTTTTAAACAACTCATAATAGTCTCAAGGTTAATCGAATCCCTGCCATATTTAATTGTAGATGTTACATCATTATATGAGTCTAAGATTGCATTTAGTAGGGCAATAGGGGCGTATTCATTTATATGCTCATATCCTGTTAATTTTATATCCTGAATTAACTTGTTGAACACATCTAAGTTTTCATCAATATCTTTATTAAGGTCAAGTTTGAACCTAAAGAATGTTTCTAATTGGTACATTTTGCTGGGTAAGGATGTTTCAGTGAATATAGACTATAATTTGTCCCACACTTCCTTAGCCGATTTTACTTTACCTATTTTTCTTAACACTGAGTCAGATAGGTTCATGATTATTATGGAGCGAGCTAATTCGTCCATTTCTATGCATTTTTCAGGGGTGTAGGTGTCTAGATATTGAGCAGTAAGGGCCCTTAAGGACTTTCTGTTGAATCATAAGACATTCTATCTTCTGTTTCCAGATAGTGAAATCAGTTTTGCCATTAAAAGGGGTTAAACCATGAGAAGTCATGCCAGATGCCATGATAACAAAAATTATGACAAATGCAGACAACAGTATTCACAAAGATACTAAGCAGGCTACAAGAATGTACAGATTTGCAAATTCAAGTCCTAGGGCAGCAACGCATGAAGATGCAGACAGAGATTAAAGCAGTAATCACCAAGATTAAAACAAAAATATGAAAAAAAATTACGAAAACAGAACAAAGAATTCATCGGAAGCCACAAAGAACCAGGATCCCTAAAGCCTAGTGCGCAAAAGTCACATAGTAAACACATAAGAACACAATTCCTTAATTGTTGTGGTTATCCGAACCAACAAGAAGGAAGCTCAGGCGACTGCAGTTATCCGGTCCAGTCTACTGAGCCCTAACTACCTAGGGTTTACAGATCTAGATGTGACAAACTCAACGAAGAGAGGGTTTAGGGAAGAGCGAATCGTATACCTGAGTGGGGGCCCTGGATGAGGGCGCACCCGACTTACCTCACGTGCCCTGGGGCACAGGCGACGCGAGTTCAACGGTGGTGCAGGCGTGCGGGTCTGCGAACCTGGCTCTGATACCACTGTTGGATATCAGGGTTGCAGGCCCATTTTCCAGCCTGTTACACGACTGGACTCCGACCTGGTCCAGATCGGACTAGGGTTCCTCGATCGAATCACGTCCGACCTTCAAGCTTTGACCTCCTCAGACTGGGTCTTCAAGGTTGGAACGCCAAAACGTCTACAGCACTAGGAACTCCTCGGAACAGTGCACCTACACCTCCCACACCGGTTAGGGACTAAAGATTTGGCTCAGACCTTACCCTCTGAACACCCTTTACCTCCCACTACCCAAGGGAGTTGCAGGATCTAATAGCACACGGCTAGAGCTGTCTCAATCGCTGACGCTCACCACAAACCACACTCTAGATCGCACAGATAAGTAGAGAGTAGGAGGAGAGAATATCAGTGAAGAGAGAGAGCGGCGCAGATTAGGTTTAGGGTTTTCACAACTTAGGAGAGAAAGCGGGTCACTCCACAATATATAGTAGGTTAGAAATAACCGCCCCAATAACCGCAAATCCGAACCGACTACCAACCCAGAAACCAATCCATAAACACAACCGAAAGGAATGGGCTCGGAGCAGGTAAGGAGTAGGGCCGAGACAATTAAGTAGCCCAAGTAAACATGGCCACACTAAATCCTACATTTAATATAAATTTTATTTTAAATACTTTATTTAATTTCTTTGTATATAAACCACAAATTCAAATTGGAAACGGAATAACAAATAGTATATTTTTATTTTTAAATCCATAACTCTATAATAATATAACTACTAATATTTTCCAAAAATCGATATCGCGAATACTATGTTTACAATTATGGAAAATGATACAGAAAGATTAAACAAAATCTATCCAATTTATGCAATTTCATTTTCACCCGAGATGCAATCGAGAAAGTTAGCATCTTTTTCTTCAAAGAAAGAAGTTGTTTTCTTGTTTCTTGGTTTGTACTTTATTTTGTTATGTACTCTGTATCCAAATATTTGATTTTACTGCGACTGTAGTTGACTTCATATCTCAACTACTCATCTCGTTGACTCCTTTATTTTAATAATTTCCTGGTTAGCTGAAGTTGCGCACGGATGATCCGGGCTTCAACCTCATTCTTTTATGAGAGATTTTCTCGTTTCTACTTAATCTAGAGTTGAAAAACTTTGAACACAAATGGTAGTTGTTTGATGTACGGTGGGTGTGTTTAAACCGTTTCAAAGCCGGGACAAACCCCTTTCTCTGACCTCTTTGTCTCTCTCTCCACCGGCGTCGTATCTGCAGAAGGTACAATTCGTTTGTGTGTGTGTTTCTATGCGTATTTTCTGTTTGTGTCTTGAAAAAGATTATCACTTTATCATTTGGGAACTTGGGGTTGGAGCTTTTGTTTAAATACTCGCATATTTTCAGTTGGCATGGTTGTATTTGTAGCCAAATGAGTTCAATTCTTGATATTTTCTTGTCTGAATGTGATTTGGTTGCATTTTCTTCTTTGACGTTTGAATGGAATCGCTCCCGTTGACTATGATGGATGCAGTGAGTTATACTCTAGATTCTAGAATCTGCATCCTGTCGTTTAGGCGTTTATATAGACTTATCTGATGATTACATTTCTTCCAAATCTAACATTTTACAATCTGATTTTTGGGTACCAATAGTTTTGTTTCGGAGTCACCGGTTAAAGCTGACGTGGAATGATCTTATTCGTTCATTTTAAAATAATTTTCCACTAGTTTATATGACAAGTTCCAAATCATAATTTAAAATATTTTTTCATTTGTTTTAAAATTTTAAAATTTCTAAAAATTTCTGATAGTTCAACAATTCCAAATATCTTGAACCTTAATTGGCCTGTTAAAAAATGGTTCTAGTTCCAAACTATTGGTGGCTGTCAAAGTTCCAAACTGTAAATGGACGGGCCAGTTTTGGTTAAGAACCGCTGGTTCATGTTTCATTTGGTCACCTCTAAGGGAAGATTGTTATGTTGTTGGTGTATTAGGCCCAATGAGTCTTTGTGGCAAGCATAATTCAAACAATCATGAAATGCTCTTTCCCTGTTTACAGCTCTCAATAGAACTCTGAACATTGTAGTCCACTTTGAAGGCCGAAAAATCGGGTTGTTGTGGTGAAAGCAATTCATCTTCTCAGGGAGAAGGTACAGACAGAGTGCTACATATTGTGAGCCGAGACTTGAATGTGATTAGGCTATGATATCTGAACTCCCATGGTCAAGACATCTTCATTAAAATATAAGGTTTATTTTTTATTTTTTAAAAAAAAACTTAATGTGATTAAGGTTGGAGCTTACAATGGACCAAAGGTCTGTGAGTGGTAAGAAGCCAGTGTCTTCTGGACAGGAAAGACCGAATTTTCTGTGTCATGATCAGGGGCCGACGAATTATGGCGTAAACACTTACTATGAACCTGGTGAAAGGGCAAGACATCTGAATCATGTGCTGGATGGGCCTTCCCAGTTTGAGGAATTGGAGATTTATGAAGCTGAGCTCCTACGGAAACTTGATGAGTTGAGGGATCATCTTCATCTGTCTCCTGAAGTTGCAGAGAAACCCGGGCAAAGGGTGGGTGTTGAAGAAGGATTTGCTACAGATAGGCAACCCCTTGCTCCAGATGGCATAGGATACTCTTATTTAAGGCAAACTCCTGGTTTTGTTCCTTACACCCATTCATACAGATCAAGTTGGAGGAACTTGCATTTCAATCGAGGATATGAATACCCTTCATATCTTGATACTTATCAGCAGGAAATGCCACGAGGGCCATACGGCCAACCAAAATGTCAATACTTGCATCAGCAGTGTCACGAGTGTTGCAATGGTTACTGTGGGAATGTGAATCATAACCCCCTTGTTTTTAGGAATCGGGATTTGCCTGTTAGCCTTTCATGTCTCTACCTTCGCGAGCCACTTCCTATTGGGGATGGTCCAGAGGCTTTTAGCTATGGAAACTTCAACTTACGTACGTCTAATTCTCAGCCATCTATTATAACTCCGCATTCAACTGAACTGGTTTATGGAAATGATGGAATTCATCAGAACTTTTGTAGAAAGATGGAGGAAGCTCATAGGGATAGGCTTGTGTTGCATCCTCTAGCAGGTGGTGCCCCTTTTATAGCATGCCCCAGTTGCTTTGAATCGCTGAAACTTCCAAGAAAACGCATTTCAATGGCGAAACGCCAACATAAGCTGAAATGTGGGGCCTGTTCTTCAACAGTCGTGTTTGAACTTGAGAATAAGGCTTTAACTGTTCCAGTTTCTGGGAGTTTTGACCGTGTAGCAACCGAGATGGATGCTTGTTCAAGTGAGGCAGTGGATGAAAATGTTTGTGATTCAAAGTCAGATTCTGGTGACTGGGAGAAGCAGTTGGATCCTCTGTCTGCTTCGTGTCTCTCCGAGAATCTGCAAATGGTAAATGCTTTAACATCCAAGAATCATAGTCCTTCATCATCTGTACTTCCTATTTTGTCCACTGCGGAATGCCCTCATCAGCCTGCTAACCTTGTTAGAGACTCAGCTGTCTCAACTGAGATCGACGTGTCTTCAAAAGAGTTCCCAAAGAGCTTTATATCAGTGGGCTCCGTAGACCAGAAACCAGCAGAGAACGTAGATGTTGGTTCGTCGCGAGTATTTGTAAATTGGCGCTTAATACCAGAACGTCTTGTACAGAAGGCTGAAGTGTTGGCTGGGCCTATTCAACCTGGAGATTACTGGTATGCACCATGCACACTAACAAATTTATAGATTCTGTAGCTTGCCCTCTCACTTTGCCATTGTTTCTTCCCTTCAACATAAACTGGATATAGCTCATTTCATCAAGTATACTATCTTGGTGATTTTCTGGTTTTGATTAAGCATGATCTTTACACAAACCAGGTACGATATTCGTGCTGGATTTTGGGGTGTGATGGGGTATCCTTGTCTAGGCATTATTATGGTGAGTTAAAACACTTACAACAAATTCTGTGAATGTTCTTCACATCATAAGACTCCGAAGCAACAGAAAAGTCTAGTGATGAAACCTTGAATTTATTTATTTTGTGCAGCCCAATATAGAGGAATTCAATCATCCAATGCCTGTGGACTGTGCTGCTGGAAACACAGAGGTTTTTGTGAATGGCCGGGAACTTCATCGGAGAGACTTAGATTTACTTGCTGGGAGAGGGCTTCCACAAACAAGGCAAAGATCTTACCTCATTCAGATATCAGGGGAGGTAATCGACGCGGACACAGGGGATGAGCTAGACTACATAGGCAGACTTGCCCCAACGTAAGTCCACCAACTTGTGCAAGAACATTATGCCATTTATTGTGTGTTAAATGTTGGGTTAAGTCCCTCTATGCTGCTTCAGTGATGACAGTGATTGATATTTGAACAGGGTTTTGAGGGCTGGACATGGGTTTGGTATGAAAGTTCCGGGATTCATTGCTCGATTGCAGGTTTAGGCAAAACACAGCATCAAGTTGTAGTTTTTTTTTTTTTTTTTTTTTTTTTTTAAATATTTTTAACATTAATTTAAACACACACACTCTACATGTCCCCATAGAAGCTCGAACCCATGACCTCTTGATCATAGGTAGAGTGCTTTAACCACTGCACCCCGAACAAGGGACATCAAGTTGTAGTTTTTACATCTGTTTTGAGTGGTTGAAGTTATTTCTGCTCAGCTTTTGGTTCATTGATTTTTATGGTTTGAGGGGATAATTGCTATTCTCACTTGTAAAAAAAAATTGCCTTATTTGTGTAGTGGAATATAGTCTGATACACTCTTATTTCCAGACACTATTTTACATATCAAACTGTGCAAATTAATTTGACACATTTCAAGTCATTTTCATTTATAGATTTAAGATGGGGCTTCAATTATAATTTCGTGGGATCAGGAGGTTTATTATTTTATTTTTCAATATATATGTAAAAAAAATTAAAAATTAATTGGGAGGATCCCGTCTCAACTCTCAACCTAAGGAGCAAGGATGGGGTTGCCCTTTTTTTTTAAACTACATTTAGTAATAACATTTAACCAATGTTATAAAATAAAATAGAATAAAATTAAAATAATAATAATAATAATAAAATAAGTAAAATTGTAAAAAAATTAAAATAATAGTAATAAAATATAGGAAGCAATGGCATCTGTTGACAACGGAGATTGGCTGCACAATCTTTACTATTCATTAAGATTATCCAATCAATAAATGTGACTGGGCAGTTTTTAATTCAATGGTTATATTTTATATAATTTAACTTTGATTGTATGATATTATAAATAATTTATAATTATAAAAAAGAAGTTATATCAAAATTCATATATTTTTTTTCTATACAAATAAAGTATAATATTGATATGTTTTTATACCAAAATCAAAACTCACTTTTCTTCACACATTTAATTGATATGTATATTTCATGCTTCTATTTGTAATCGACTTTATCTAAATTCTAATTATTGTGATTTTTACTTTGTTATCAAGTCAAATATCAACTTTTTTAAGTGTACAATTTTTTTTAAATTATAGTTATATATTTAAAACATAAATAATTATAATATATAATACAAAATAAAATATAATTTAGATTGAACGGATGTCATTGGTGTAAGTAAAAATTAAGTTGAATTGTAAATTGTATAAGTAGAGGTGAGATAGTCTTACAGATCTAATAACAGTCATGGTTTTATTTTTTTGTGTTTTTGGTATGGATGCATATTGAATAAAATAAAATAAAATAAACAAACCTAAAACAGTCAATATCATCTAATTGTTTTACCCATTTTAGCTATTGTAATTTAAGTTGTTTATTAATTGTTGTAGTTGAATATGGGGATCATTATGATCTTGGTAAATTATCAAAGACTGAAAATGATTAGAGAAGATTACGTAATTTTTCTTAGTACAATTAAGAGTAAAGAGTAAAATATACAAATTATTAAAAAAATTCAAACATATTACAAATTATGTGTAAATAATTAAAATGTATGTAATGATACCATGATAGGGTTTTCCGCAAACGTAAAAGTGTTTATTGATGAATATAAATAGGGAACGAAAAGATATGAAAAAGATACAAGATATGTAAAAATATGAAACCCTAGATACTAGGAAACCCTAAATATGAATATATCTTCATATTCTATCATGTAAAACTATTAGTATTATTTTAAATTTACGATGAATGTGATGCCGGAAAGTTGACGTGGCTCAATAGAAAACACTCTACATTTACAAAACATACACTAACATATAAATATATGTGGAAATATTTTTTTCTACCCATTTTGATAAAGCACATATCAAAAATAACCATTTCTTGTAACACATATCAAAAATACACAAAAGTACCAAAATTTACATGGGGAAGTGGGTTTTGCCAATTTTGATTCAATGATTGTTTACATGATAATGATTTGATTACTTAAAATAGATTTTGTAAATAAGATATTAGTTTCAGATATTAAAAAAATGAAAATTCATATTATTTAATTTCAGTCGGTTCTGATTCCGGGTCGATTTCTGTCTTATTCCGATCAGATTCGTGAAACATACCAAGATCAATGGTAACCGACCGGATAAGACCCGATACCGACCCGGTTCGTAACTCGGTCGGTATCTGGTCTTATCCGGGTCTTATCCGGTCGGTTCCCCATTTTTTTTTATATAAATCAAATTCATAATTTTTCCTACCTTTTTGAGGCACTATGGTCCAATTATCCGACGTGAAAATTACATGACCATTGTTTATTTACATGAATTATTGTCCTATGTGCATTATTTTCCCAACTTTTTACATACAATATTGGTGAAATGAGCTCATAAAGTATACTGACATGAATAATGCATGCAAATCAATTTTCTTTTTGACTACATGAGTGGATAGAAATTTTGCGTACACTGCAATACAGATGAGTAAATAGCCATTTACTGTATTTCACTACTCCAATCAATTCGTGAAAATAATTGAGATTGGTTTGTCTATAAAATCCAATTCATTTGCCAAAGACGAAGCATACACATTCACTACCTTCGTGCCTTATTCTCTCCATCTTCTTGTTTTTCTTCACTTAATTTTCTTATTTCCCCCTTTTTGAAATGGAAGATTGGTGCACTATATTTGTTCATTACAATGGGCAATTTGATGATTCATCCATCTACGTGGGTGGAGAGGAAAGGTTGGTTTACATCCCAATGACCAATCTTTCCATACAGTATCTAAGAAATAGCATCCAATCGCTTCTGGATTTCGAAAATATTCAGCTTCAGTATAATCTCTATTATACAGGCCAGAGTCGCAGTGGAAGAAATGTAAGATCGTTGTTGGCGACGGATGTTGATCTGCAGCGGCTTTGCTCTGTTTTTTCAGAGCCCAACGTTTATGTTGTTTTCAACAATGTAAACAAAGTGTTGGGAGTTCTCAGCGGGAGCCATCCCCGTACAGGCCATTCATATCTTCCTTCAGTCCACCGCCGAATGCCACTTTCAGTCCATGTCCGGAGGACCTTCGAAGGTTCGATTCTTCTATGTTCTTTGGTCAACCTTTCGAAGGTGGTGCAAGCGGGAGTTCACATATTCCCGACTTAAATGAGGGTGGTGGTTCAGAGGAGTCTGATGATGCTGTTAATGAGGAGGAGGCTAAAGACTCGTCTGAGTTCGAGGAGGAGGCTGAAGACTCGGCTGAGTCCGAGGATGAGAATTTCAACCAATCTTTAATGCATTGTACGGTGGCTGAATTTTCAGCGTGGGTGCAATCTGTTGGTGGTATGAATGCTTTTGTTTCAAATCTTTTGCCGGCTCATCCTCTACCTGAAGGTATGGAAGTCCAATTAAATAATTGGTTACTTCCAATCATTTCATTGGATACTTCTGATTCACCCGTCCTGCAAGACGTCGCAGCTATACTGGACCAGGAGTTGACGGAGGGTGCCATATTTTGGAGCAGAGATGATCTGCTCGTTGCTGTTGGTCTCTGGCATATGGAGCAGAGACAAGAATTTAAAGTTGCCCGCTCTGACAATACTCGTGTTGAGTACAAGTGCAAACGAGATGAGAGTTGTTCGTTTCATATACGTGCTACATGCAAAGCTCAATGTTGGATTGTAATCAAGTTCAAACCTATTCATAATTGTAGGATGAACCTTGCTGGAGTTGGAGCATGTAATGTTCGTTCAAAGGTCGTGGCTGCTTATTTTGCAAGGAAGATGCGTCGGCAAGGGTCACTCATCAAACCGCGTGAGATTATGGGCGAGCTGCAAACAAGTTTTGGCATCCATACGACTTATGGTTTTGCGCTGAAAGCACGGAACAGAGCCCTTTCGATGTTGTATGGTAGTGTCGAAGATTCTTTCAAGATGCTGCCGAAGTACCTCGAGGTACTTGTTCAGTATAACGCAGGGACGCTGACAGATCTTGATATTGCTCCCGATGGACGTTTTCGCCACTTGTTTGTGGCACTGGGTGTTTGTCGAACTGCTTTCGAGTCTTCCCTGAGACAGGTTATTGTTGTCGATGCAACTCATTTTAAGGGAAGAAATAAAGGAGTTTTATTTGTTGTTGTTACCAAAGATAGTAATGAACAGGTCTTCCTACTTGCCATCGGTGTAGGCCCGATAGAGAATGACGAGTCTTGGATTTGGTTTATGACTCGACTCCGGATGGCTTTTGGCTGCAACTATCAATTATTGATCGTATCCGACCAACACATTAGCATTTCGAATGCTATGAGCGCTGTTTATCCAGGTACCGCACACGGGCTTTGTTTTTATCATTTACAGAATAAATTAACCAGCTTCCGTCCGAACATTGTTCCGTTGTACCATCGTGCTGCGTATGCGTATCGGCCGAATATATTTAAGCAGGCTATGGAGCAAATGAAAGTTACAAATCCAGCAGCATACGACAAGTTAATGGATGTCGGGCCTGAAAAGTGGGCCAAATCGAAGTGCCCTGTCCGCCGCTATAGTTTCTTGACCTCAAATGCGGCCGAGGTCTTCAATGCAAGACTGCTAGATGCTCGTCGTTTGCCAATCTGCTCGCTGTTAGAAGCGTACAGAAGTATTGTCGAGAGTTGGTTCGACCAGCAACGTGCCAAAGCTGCTAATTGGACTGATGACTTGACCGAGGAGGCTGTAGCGAAGATGGAACCTTTGGTGGAGAAAGCACGCTCATACAACGTGGTTCGCACATCGCAACATGCCTTCAAGGTCAATGAAGGCACCCGGACTTGGAATGTGGATTTACAATCTAATTTTTGTGACTGTCGTGAGTTTCAACTCGATCTGATGCCTTGCGTTCATGCAGCAGCTGCAATTCGGTACGAAGTTTAGTCATTATTTAATTTTCAATTTTAAACTCTAATAGTTTGTGGTTTTGTTTTATAGGACATATGGATTGTATCTGTATGACTACATATATCCCTACTACAAGACCGAGACATGGCGTGAGATATATGGTGGGGTTATTAATCCTCTCCCCCCTCAAGATGAATGGGATGTATCATTTGAAGCAGCATCAGTAGTTGTTTTGCCGCCAATAATAACTCGTCAAGCAGGTCGGCCAAGGAACAGTCGACGTCCTTCAGGTGCAGAGCATTCACAATCTTCTAGCAGCAGACATCGCGCCCCTAAACGTTGTAGTATTTGTAGATCAAATGGTCATACGAAACGAAGTTGTCCTGATAGGGTCCCGAACAATCAGTAAATTGTAATGTTTGGTTCTCAGTTTTATGCTTATTTCATCATTCGAATATATTTATGTTTGCATGACAACTAAATTAGATCGAATAATAATAAACCGAAAGTACGTTTTACACAAATAAAAATGTTCAATGCTACACGGGGGCACTATACTCAAACAACCCTAATGCTATAAAAGTACGATATAGATATAAGCCCTCGTCGCTCTCAATCCACTCTTGTGTCGGACGTCGAAACAAAAGCATCTCAATATGTGCTAGCGCATAAGTTGCGCTTTGCTTCTTTACCATCCCGTGAAAAAGTGACGTCCATCGTATCTCAGGTGGGCTGATACGGCCAACAGTAAGATTGAGAGTGTTATTATTCCAATACGATACAGCTCTCAGATAATGCTTCATCTTATTTGTCATCTTTGTCAGTTCCTTGCCCAATCTGGTCCGCTCTGCAGCACTCGTATCTGCCAAATAGGCATCATATATGTCCACCGTATGATTTCGAATACTGAACTTGATAGCAACCCAGTGAGTGAGCAGGAATACAGGTAAGATAATCTACAAAAGAAAAAGATTCGTAAACAAGTGTTAACTACTAACAGGAAATAATATAATTTTAATTTATTAAAATACTTACCGTGTCTGCACATTTCCAATCTAATGACACAGGAGTGTCTTTGCCTTTGGCGAAGTCCAAGAGATCATCCGGCTCCAAGCGAGGTGCTCTATCTCCACGGTTATGATGCCTCATCAAAACCTACAGCAATATAGAACATCATAATTAAATAATTCTTAATAAATTATATATAAATAAATATGTGGTTGAATGCTTCACTTACAAAGAATTTTGGTAGGATAACGCGAATAGTCGTGTTTGCAGTCTTATAATGCCTCCTCTGCAGTACGGGAATATATGCTTCGATAATATCCTGGGCCACATCCTGACTCACATTCTCCACAAATTTAAAAAAAGTCTACGGGAATTGCCACATTCCCCCCATCTGTCCTCTGACTGCATTGGGATCACCTTCTCTCCACACATTATAATTCAAATGCACATCTATCCCAATCCCCCATGGTCGTCCATCATTCGGCTGCATAAGAAAAAATGGAAACATAAATAAGATAACTAAATAAATACATAAATAAGATAACTACCTAAATAATAATACTTACCAAATCAACAAGATCATAGGCTAATAATGATACCAAAGGAGCCTGAACAGTCGGCTGGCTAATGGTCTCTCCAAGACGCTGCAGGTGCGAGGTAGCAACGTCATCGCCAGAACTGTCTGAGAATACTAGGGGCTCGTAATCCCGTCCACCAGAAACACTGGGACGCACATCATCATCAGGGATTAATATAGCCTTTCCTTTCTGAAGATTCATATCCCTCCTCTGCCCCTCCATCTCCTCCAGCCTCTGTCTAGTCTCCCCACCAGATACACTCGTCCTCCTCCTCTCTGACTCATGTGGCCTCCTACTGGTCTCACCACCAGATACACTCTGTCTCCTTCTATCCGCCTCCTCTGGTCTCCTACTGGTCTCAGCACCAGATACACTATGTCTCCTCATTTCCGCCTCCTCTGGTCTCCTACTGGTCTCAGCACCAGATACAGTCTCCTATCGTGCTCTGTCTCTACAATCACGACTCCTATCACGAGCCAAGACCTCTCGAAAGGCTGCATCATCTACATCTGTGCAATGACGGCATCTAGATGCACAAAATAAATCTGTAAATAGGGGGATGACCCTCTCTGTCAGTGCCTCATGAATAATCGTCCGGATACTATCCAAAATATTCCCAGATGGACGATGTCTCCTAGTATCCCGGGAATCCCCACTCGAAGAATGTCGATGATGCCTCGAACGAGTGCGTCTACGTGATGGTGTAGAGGTCTCCGGCTGTGATCCTCCCAAATTCGGTGGTTGTGATCCCGCACCCGCATCTGCACCCTCATCTGTACCTCTCCCAATACCCTCATCGGCACCCCGTCCCGCACCCCGTCCCCCACCCCGTCCTGCACCAGGCACTGGATTCTCTGGCAGTCGGAACTGTACTCCGATTGGATTGTCCATCTCCGCCGAAGTAAAATACAGCATGGCCTTCTCGACAAGAGAAGCCTCCAGGTTAGAATACACTTCAAGCTGTAAATTAAAGAAATAAGAATTAGAAAAATAAGAAAGAATACTTTAGATAGACAACAATTACATACCTCATGATTCATAAAGAACTGCCCCCAATCAACCGTCTCCGGCTTTGTGAAATCCCATTTCACAAATCGAGGGAGTGCATTAGGCCTTCGCAAAATAGCGCATGCACGACCCAATGAGGGAATGGCCTCATAGGCCCACACCTACAAAAAAACATAAAAAATTACAATATTATAGGGATAAGAATTAATTAACAAAAATTAAATTATTCCTGTAACGCCCAAATAGGTCCGCCTAAATAAAAGCTCCCACCACTGATTCGATCTGCTCTGGTAGGGGCAAGGTCCAAATAGTAACATAAACACTGAAAAGCGTATGCCCCCATGGAAATGAACCCCATCTACCCAAATCCTCAACTAGAACATATACCCAAGCCTCAATCTTTCATTTTTCACAAAGTCCTAAAGCAAAGTTCCATGCCGCTAATATATTAGCCACCCTTAAGTACAATTCCTGATAAGTGCGTTCTATTTTCTTATCCCTAAAAATCATCAATAAATCTCTAGCACTAAGATTCTTACCCATACAAACTGTACGAAAAACCGAAGTGCTAGAAGGATCATGATCCGCACAGGGATTAAAAGCACTAGAACCAAAAACAAATCCTGTAACTAATGCAAATTCGGGCACTCCAAATTCTATAATTTGCCCATTAATACAAAACCATAGAGCATTAGGGGCTTCAGTAGAAATTTGATAGCCTAATAGTTCTACTAATGGTTGTGATGCACTAGGACCATTATTTTTCCAAGTTAATAAGTTACCAAACGGCCCATTAATAAACTGATTAAGCAACCCTTGACCCCCTATTGAATATAATGTATCATTAATCGTGTCTAAAATAGTGACTTTGGTGTAAAAGTTCACTTTAGTAATTAGGCCACGAAAAGAGGGCCTAATCCACTGTGGCTGCACAAATCAAACAAAAAAATGCTACAATTATGAAATAATCAACCAAATGCAAGACAACATGTATTTTAATTAAAAAATAATTCCACCATAAATTCAACAAATAAAATGTTATTCAACATAAATTCCAACAAAAACTCAACAACCAATTCGACATATATTCCAACAAAATTCAACAACCAATTCCACAAAAATCCAACAAAAATTAAACAAACAATTCCACAAAAAATCCAACAAAAATTAAACAAACAATTCCAACAAAAATTCATTCAACATATTCACGGTCATTCGGCTATTTACATCAAATTTCATTCAACATTTTCAAACAAATTAACTAAATTTCTTTCGAAACTTACATGCATGAAATAACTCAAATTCATTCGAAAATTCATTCGAATTTTAACATACAATTTCATTCATATTTTTCAGCCATTCTACAACATTTTAACCAACAAAATCAAACAAGATTGAAACAGATTGGTGAAGTGGTATTAAGAAACTTACTTGTTGAATATTGTCGGCCATTAACAAATACAATTCGGAATTGAAGGATTTTTGGGGTCGGCTTCGCCTCTAAAGGAAAGGGGACCAGTTTTTCGCGACAATAATTGGGTAAAAGGGGTTAGATTTCACGTGAAAGGGTTAAATATTCAAAATTTTGATCGGGTCGGTCTCGGTTGATTTCGAGTCGGTTTCCTCATTAGAGATTCCGACCCGGATCCATTTTGTAAATTCGGGTCGGTTCCAACCGGTTTTGAGTGGAAAAAAAGGGTACGG
This sequence comes from Plectranthus barbatus, assembly GCA_026898455.1. Classification (NCBI taxonomy): domain Eukaryota; kingdom Viridiplantae; phylum Streptophyta; class Magnoliopsida; order Lamiales; family Lamiaceae; genus Plectranthus; species Plectranthus barbatus. The sequence continues at coordinate 321,030 of JAPKLW010000707.1, forward strand.
GTCGTATCCAAATCGGGTCGGTTCCAGTTCAAAAGAAACCGACGGTGTTATAAAATCTCTTCGGATTCGGGTCTTATTCGGGTCTTATCCGGGTCGAATGCGATTTAATTTTAAAATAAACCTAACTCTCGAATATTTTGTAATTCCAATTTTTTTTATATCCTCCGAAATATTTTTACAAAGATAAAAGGAATAAAATTAAATATATATTCATTGTTGTTTGAAAAAGTACCACTGACACACTGTTTTAACAGAATCTTGTACTTTTGGGTATTTTGGATATGAGTTATAAGAATTGGGTATTTTTGAAATGTCAATAGGGGTAAATAGGTTTGATTGTATGATATTATAAATAATTTATAATTATACAAAAAGAAGTTATATCAAAATTCATATATTTTTTTTTCTATACAAATAAAGTATAATATTGATATGTTTTTATACCAAAATCAAAACTCACTTTTCTTCACACATTTAATTGATATGTATATTTCATGCTTCTATTTGTAATCGACTTTATCTAAATTCTAATTATTGTGATTTTTACTTTGTTATCAAGTCAAATATCAACTTTTTTAAGTGTACAATTTTTTTTAAATTATAGTTATATATTTAAAACATAAATAATTATAATATATAATACAAAAATAAAATATAATTTAGATTGAACGGATGTCATTGGTGTAAGTAAAAATTAAGTTGAATTGTAAATTGTATAAGTAGAGGTGAGATAGTCTTACAGATCTAATAACAGTCATGGTTTTATTTTTTTGTGTTTTTGGTATGGATGCATATTGAATAAAATAAAATAAAATAAACAAACCTAAAAAAGTCAATATCATCTAATTGTTTTACCCATTTTAGCTATTGTAATTTAAGTTGTTTATTAATTGTTGTAGTTGAATATGGGGATCATTACAATCTTGGTAAATTATCAAAGACTGAAAATGATTAGAATAGATTACGTAATTTTTCTTAGTACAATTAAGAGTAAAGAGTAAAATATACAAATTATTAAAAAAAATTTCAAACATATTACAAATTATGTGTATATAATTAAAATGTATGTAATGATACCATGATAGGGTTTTCCGCAAACGTAAAAGTGTTTATTGATGAATATAAATAGGGAACGAAAAGATATGAAAAAGATACAAGATATGTAAAAATATGAAACCCTAGATACAAGGAAACCCTAAATATGAATATATCTTCATATTCTATCATGTAAAACTATTAGTATTATTTTAAATTTACGATGAATGTGATGCCGGAAAGTTGACGTGGCTCAATAGAAAACACTCTACATTTACAAAACATACACTAGCATATAAATATATTACACACTAATATAGTTTTCTCAAATTTCCGTTGCCGAAGTTTTGCTCCGTCGAACAAACCTAATAGTTCGACATATATTTAAAACAAAATTGATTATTTAACACATATTTTAAGCATATGTATAATTTGAAATATATTTAAAAAAATGTATATCTATATCTATAACTATACTAAATGAAAGAAGTCTAGCAACTGTAGCCATCCCGCCTCAGCCCGCCTAAACCCACATATTTCATGCACAAGTTCAAACTCATTTTCACATTATTGTTTTTTAATTTAGAAGCCCAATAATCCAATTTTTTTTTTTTAATTTTCAAATATCATGATAATAACCTGTGGGCCTAGCCGTCCATATGGATTTCAATAGCTCATGGTGCAAATTTTAATTATTTGAATTTTTTATCTGTTTTAATCAAATCAAAGTTACATCTCTCTCCTTATTAGACTCAAACTTTTTAAAATTATCTCCAATTTATATTTCCCTGATTACATACACAATTTAGATGATTCATATTTATTTATAATTTTATAATAATTTAGATGATTCATATTTACTGATAATAGCAAACAATTCAATTAACAATAATATGAATATTCAAAATCTGCAATATTCTGATTGAAATTTGTATTTGTAAACATAAAAAGTAGTATAAATATAATTTTATTGGTTTGCAATATGCTCATTATTTTGAGTATGTAGACTGGCTTTACTTATTTTTATTTAAGATTTTGGATATTAAATTTCTTGAAGGAATATTAATTGTGATTGGCCCACTATCGAGATTCTCAATAAATTATTTTTAAAAAATATAGCTCATATCGATTTTTATTGTGTATAATAAATTTAAATCAATAATAAATATGAAATATTTTACATGGTTTATATTTATAGATATCTAAGAAAGTGGAATATAATATAAATCATGGAAATGGTTTGTGAAAGGTTATTATATTGGTCATTTGAAATTTTGATTATATTAAAATTAGAAGTTCTAACCAATTATAATGTGGGAAGTAAAATTCTAATTCCAAGATTATTGCTTACATACTCAGTTTAAGATTATCGTTCAATTTTTAAAAAAGATTTTTTTTGTTTATAGTCTTTTTTATGTCATGACTGAAAACTTATTTAATGTATGTCATTGTCACGAGTTGATCTAATTTTTGAAAATTTTGATTTTCCACTATGAACAATTATAAGTACACAATTTTAATATCATAAGTATTATAAGAAGCATTATAAATTAGGGTTAAAATTAATGTGATAATTATGTGCAACGCACGGATGAAATTCCAGTATATATATTAAAACAAAGTAGTAAAAAAAAAATTACCTCCAAAACCTTTTTATATTTATATTTTTATTATATTTATTATATTAGAACATAGATATGCAATAAATAGGGATGTCAATAAAGCCCGAAACCGATGGGTCGGCCCGAAACCGGTGGGCTAAAATGCGGGTTAGGGTAAAAAAATTTCGACCCGAAATTATTTTTAACCGAACGGGTTGAACCCGACGGGTTGGCGGCCCGAACGGGCTGAGCCCGGTGGGTTGCGGGTCGGCCCGTAGGTCCGGCAATATTTAATAATATATTTAATAATTTATTATTTATTATTTCTAATATTATTTATATCCTACTATACCCATTAATTATATACCTAATTTCCTAGACCTAATTTTCCGTAACAAAAAATCTCATCAATCTGTCCCAATGACGTAGTCCTTTACCCTCAAATCGAAAAATCTCTCATTTCTTCCTCTTTCACTGTCTTCCACTCGTCACTCTCCTAATTAGCGTACCTACTCATTTCTTCCTTTCAAGAACCTTTAGCCACTCGTTGTTATGTTCACCCAAGTGAAAGCTATATTTAATTTTTTAATCATTATTTTATCATTTTATACGTTGAGAAATGTACTTCTATTACTTAAATTAGTTGGTATATAAGGATTGATGTTTTTTTTTCTTTTCAAACTATGATTATCCACTTATCACTATTTTTTGCAAAGATATTGATATTTGATGTCTTTTATTTATGTTAGTTCATCATTTTCTTTTTTTATTTTGTTTTAGGGGGTTGTTAAAATATTTTAAGAAAATCTTTACAAAAATAAACTTGTAAATATTGCCAACCCGACGGGTCAGCCCGAAAACTGGTGGGTTAGGGTTAGGTTCAAGAATTTTTAGCCCGATAAAAATTCAGCCCGATTCAACCTGGACCGAATAGCCCGCAGCCCGATAGGGTTAGCCCGAAACCCGACGGGTTAGCCCGATTGACATCCCTAGCAATAAACAATAATTAAAATATAATAAAATTATATTTTTCACTTTTCTTTATAATATTATATTTATCTAATTTATTATATTTATTATTTTAAAATAATATAAATATAATATTTTTATGGAACAATATTTAAATAAAATCTCATAAACTTTGTGTTAAAAATAAATTGAAGGTTGATGAAATTATTAACTTAAAAATATATGCTCACTGATAATGGAAAAAAAATAGGAGATAGGATAGAAGGAGTGGAAAGAAATTGGAGATAAAATTAGGGGAGAGAGAAGCATAGAATTAAAATACTAAATTAAATCACATGGTTGATATATAATTTTATTACGAATTAACTCTAGATTTTTTCTATATGTAAATTAAAATTTATATTGAAAATAGATAATAAAGTTGAGAAACATATTTCTTAGTACTAAAAATTAAATATATAACTTAAATAATATGAAAATGAGAAGAAAATTATAATGGTAGACTAAACATAAATTGCACTCATTATAAATTACATAAGGATAATAATATAATTTTTTTATTTTAGAGACTAAATAAATTACTTAAATATTATATGATCTAACAATTAAATTCTCTAACCGTTTAGCACAACTTTTTTGGTTAAATGATTTTCATCACAAGTTGATGTTAAGCTTGGATTATTCGATTAATCCGTGGGTTTCAAGCTACATATTTGAAATGTTAAAATTCGCACAACGCGCGGGTGTAAATCTAGTATTATATTAAAAGAGAATAGTGATCTAATAACTGTTCCCGCCAAAAGCATAAAATAATTTTTGTTTTTTATTTAATATTTATCTATTATAATATTGATATGCAATAAACAATGATAAAAAAAAAAATTGACAAAATTATATTTATCAATTTTATTTAAACATTATATCTCAATGATTTATTATATTTATATTTTTTAAATGATATAAATATGATATCTTTTATGGGTTAATATTTAAATCAAATAGAAAATAATCTCCATCCCACATAAATTGTTCATCTTTCCTTTTTTATCTGTCTCGTGATATTAGTCTATTTTTCTAAAATATTAAGTTTTTCATACATATCAATAAAACATTCATTCTACTACCACTCACATACCTTGATTATCATGTCCGGTTAAATTGACCGGGACGAGTATTATATTAAGTATAATAATGAATAAAATTATGTATATGTAAAAAATTTAAGATACATATACAATTTTGTTAATTAAGTTTTAATATTATAAAATAAGAAATCATATATTTAATTTGCGTGTGACACGGGTACAAATCTAGTTATAATATATTTAAAAAAATCACAATAATTTGTGATATATTTAAATATTTATCATACAATTAACTCATTTTACGAGTAATTTGTAGCATCTAACTTATGATGTCTAAGTAAATTAAAAAAAGTTTGAAAATTTAAACTGCAATTCCACCAACTCTTATTAAGTTACTCCTTATACATCAATACTAATATAAAGTGAATTAGCTAAATGTCTTCGAATTTTTTATTTTAAAAAAATGTCACGGAACTAAAAAAAAATTATTGTCTATTAAGAAAAATAATTGATGAAGTGAAGAGCTAAATTAGGTCTGCTTATCTAACTCTGATAAAAAGATTTGAATTCGAAATTATCACCAACAAAATAATTTTTTTATTATTGTTAATTTCATTCAAGATGGAAGTTTTTACACCAATGGTGTAACTTTGGCCAACGGTAACATCGATAGCTCCATTCAAATTTCAAATATTCGAACGTTAAAGATCCCCCTTTTATAACAACACCATTTTCTCCTTCTCTTTTTCCAATCACAACTATTCACCCCCCTCTCTCTCTCTCTCTCACCGAACGTTGTTCAATGGCTGCCGTAGCAGAAAACCTGATGTTTGCCGAGCCAGCGCCGACGAAGAAAGCGAGATCGAGGAAGGCTTTGAAGCCGAAAAACTCCTCGTCGAGTGAGGCGAACGTCGTAGCCGCGGCGATTCCGGAGCCCTCTCCGGTTGCTGAGAACCCTGCCGGAAAAGAGAACCACGAGAGCCTTTCACAGAAGAAGCCGAAGAAAGGGGCTTCGAAGGGGAAGAAGCACCAGTCGGTTGAGGTGTCTTCCTTCGAGAAGCAGTTGCAAGAAATGCAGGAGCAGCTTGAGAAGTTGAAGATCGAGAAGGAGCAGACGGAGGAGATGTTGAAGGCGAAGGAGGAAGAACTCGAGACGCGGGATCGCCAGCAAGAGAAACTCAAGATAGAGCTCAAGAAATTGCAGAAGATCAAGGAGTTCAAGCCCACCGTGGTTAGTTAGTTTTCTCTCAATTGCAACTCCATCTCTCTCTCCCTCTCTCTCATGGTGGTCGGGTTTCACAGGCATTCCCTCTAGGTCTAGCACCCAAAGATCCAGAGCAAGAAAAGAAGGAGAAAAAGAAGGGTGGGAAGAAAAAGCCATCTCCCCCTTATGTGCTGTGGTGCAAAGACCAGTGGAATGAGGTAATATTTCATAATCTCCATTTGTATGAAGAATCTTTTCTGAGAATTTCTTGAATCTGTGATGTGAACAGGTGAAGAAAGCCAACCCAGATGCAGATTTCAAGGAAATGTCAAACCTGTTGGGCTCAAAATGGAAGACAATCACTGCAGAAGAGAAGAAGCCTTACGAAGAGAGGTACCAAGCAGAAAAGGAGGCGTATTTGAAGATTGTAGGAGCCGAGAAGCGAGAGCATGAGGCGATGAAGCTACTCGAGGACGAACAGAAACACAAGACTGCAATGGAGTTGCTCCAGCAATATCTTCAGTTCAAGCAGGAGGCAGAGAAAGAGAATAACAAGAAAACAAAGTAAAACTCCTCGATTTTTCATCAATGTTGTGTGTTTAGGTCCGAGTAGTTAGTCCATTCTTGATGTTTTTAATGTGTTGTCACAGAAAGGAAAAAGATCCCTTGAAACCAAAGCAACCAATGTCAGCCTACTTCGTCTTCTCCAAGGAGCGCCGGGCTGCTCTTCTTGCAGAAAACAAGAATGTGTTGGAGGTAAGATGAACACATCACTTTGCTTTGATCATGATTGGGAGCTAAACCCGAGTTTTGATTTCATTCTGAAGGTTGCAAAGATCACCGGCGAGGAGTGGAAAAACATGACGGATAAGCAGAGAGAGCCTTATGAGAGGGTAGGTATCCCGATTTTTGTGCATTTTGTAGAATGAATCCACGGTTTTTTCAAGCTGGATGGATACTTGTGTAGATTGCATTGAAGAACAAGGAGAAGTACATGGAGGAGATGGAAGTGTACAAGCAAAAGAAGGAAGAAGAAGCCTCCAGCCTCAAGAAAGATGAGGAAGAACTTATGAAACTCCATAAGCAAGAAGCCATGCAGTTGCTCAAAAAGAAAGAAAAAACCGAAACTTTGATCAAGGTAGTTTTTCATCTCTTTCTGGGATTTCTGAGTTTTCAATAAGTAATTTAATCTTGAGTTGTGAAAATGCAGAAGAACAAGGAAAATCGGCAAAAGAAGAGAAATGCTGCTGATCCCAACAAGCCAAAACGGCCAGCATCATCGTTCCTTCTGTTCAGCAAAGAGGCGAGGAAGAGTTTGATGGAAGAGCGGCCGGGAATGAACAACTCCACCCTCACTGCGCTCATTTCTGTCAAGTGGAAGGTAAGTAAGGCCTTGGTTTGGTTGTTCGTTTAGATTCGATTATGTTCAGGAATGACGATAATGTGACTCTGTGTGTGTGTGTGTAGGAGATGAGCGAGGAAGAGAAGCAGATATGGAATGAGAGGGGTGCTGAGTTGATGGAAGCATATAAGAAGGAATTGGACGCATACAACATGAAGTTGGCAGCAGCAGAAGAAGACCAGAAACATTAGGAGATGTGTTGTTAGATGTAATGAAATGTGTGCGTTCAACTGAGATAACAGTGTTGAACATGTAGACATTAATTGTTGATGATGATGATTGTGTAGGGATTCTAATTTTGTTCTCTCTCAAGATTCAAGAAAAAAAAATTTGCTGATTCCTCTCATGAAAGGGAACAATATATAAAATCTGCATATTATTTTAAACATCTCGTCATATTAGAAAATGTTTATAAAATAATGAAAATACCCTCATTTATGAAAACATTCAAAAAATGCCTGATATATTTTTGTGTGATTAATAATCAAATTCAAACAATTATTTGTGTGATGACGTTCAAATAATTACTTAAAATGAATATTTATTAGATTTGAAGAAAAAAATAATAAAAATAAAAAAATTCTCAGTGCAGACATATATATATATATATATATATATATAGAGGCGTAATCATATCACAAGTCCCCTTTAGATGGGAGAAGAGAATAAATTTGGGCCTTTATTTTCAAATTTTTAGTGGTCCAGATTTAATGTTTGATTTTTTATTTTTACTTTATTTAAATTCTTTTAATTAACATAAGGGTTTAATTGTAATTAACATTTTTCTTATTTTATATTTCCATAACTATATCCTAAATTATCTCTGCCATATTTGAGAATCAAATCATCTACGAAAGGAAATTCAATATTCATGAATGAATATTTATATCCTCTCTCCCAAAATAATCTATAACCTAATCTCTCTTATTCTTCGATTCTCCATCATCCTGCTCGCCTCACTCCCATTTCTCTCGTCGGGCCTGAGTCTCGCGCTTCATCGCCACTCGACGTTGTAGCAAGCGCCCCCATGTGTGGCAGCATTGAAGATCAAAGTCCTGTTTGACGCCATTGTGGTGGTGTTGGTTGTCTGTCACTTTGACGACAATATCATCCACATATGAGAGCGAAAAGAAGAGAAGTGAGGATTACTACGAAGTCGAAGTCGAGTGTCTCCAACGGCGAGGAGGAATTGTCTGAGGGCAGAGAGCTAGCGCCGCCGAGCTAGCGTGAACAAGCGGTCATGTAGATAGAGGAAGTGAATGGTAGAGAGAGGGGGGGGGGGTGTGACGTTTGTAAGCTTATTTCATAATTGTTTTTTCTTCATATATAAGTTGCATTATATACGCCTGTACATATGCATTATATACGCCTGTATAGTTGCAATATCCTTCATGGAATTATTAAGGTTTTCGAATATTGTTGTGTATTTTTCTGATGCAAGTTGCATTATATAAACCTGTAAATATGCATTATATATGCCTGCAAATATGCATTATATAAGTCTGCATAGTTGAAGTATGTTTTGGTTTTACTGACGTAAGTTACTTCATATAAGCCTGTAAATATGCATTATATAAGCCTGCAAAGTTGCATTATATAAGCTTAAAAAGTTGCAGTATGTTTCTTTAAAATTCAAAATTCCTAAAAATGATAAAAAGTATAAAAATAATTAATTTAGAAAAATATTCATTAAAATTCGAAATTAATAAAAAGTATTGATAATGCAGCATAAAATTATGGATTTCCTAGATAGTGTGAAAAATACAAAAATAATTAATTTAGGAAAATATTCATTAAAATTCAAAATTAATAAAAAGTAGCGATAATGCAGCAAAAATATAAGATTTTTTAGATATAATGGAGTGTGAAAAGGAATAAAAATAATTAATTTAGGAAAATATCCATTAAAATTCGAAATTCCTAAAAGCTAGGGATAATGGAGCATAAAATTAGGGATTTTTCTATTTTGTAGATTTAATGGATATGAAAAATGACAAATTTACCCCGTTAATGCAACTATTTTATATTACCGAATGCAACTTTAAAAATTCGCTCCTCAAATAGATCTTAGCCGTTTGGACCTTGATTTGGATGTACAGGATTCATTCTCATCTCCCATCTAAGAGACCACTTGTGACTTTAACGCACCCCTATATATATATATATATATATATATATATATATATAGAGTAGTGATCAGGTGAGAATAGGAGTTACTATGAGAAATAAGAATAGATCTCGCGCGTCCATCTCATCAAATCGACGAACATGATTCATTCTCAGCAAATTGAAAAACGCGGCATTTTTGCCCCAATATCCTGCAGTTTTAGCCTTTAAATGTTAAAACTGTAAAAAAACGCAAACACAAACAGCAACCTGCATTTTAAGCCCGATTTACTTCATTTTTACATAAATACGAATTTAAAAAAATTAAACATCTTCTTCTTCAAAGCAGCAACACAAGCATAGTCTCTATAAAACTCAATACCAACATCAACTATTCGAAAAACAAAGCCCTTAAAATACTTCATCTCATCAACACACTTTGGAATAAATGAACATGTAAGATACAAAAATGCACAAAGTTAACACTAAAGATGCACAATATAATAGCAAAAATGAACGTCGATCTGAATAAAATAATTTTTTTAAACTATATTCATGCACAATTAACAAAGTCGAGACCGAACGCAAATGCGAAATCCAGAAACAAAGAAAAAAATTTGATCGACAAAAGAAATATAAATCAAATCGAACGAAGAAGGAAGAAGAAATCAAATTGCGCGAAGAAATGAATAAAAAATCTGATGAGATACTATTTCAGATTTAAAAAAAAAGCTAAAAGTACAAAATTAACCTTAATTTTGCAAAACTGCAGGATAATCGAGGAAAACTGCACACGGAGTGAAATAGATCATGAGCGTTGAAATCACAAAATCAAAGGCAGGGATTTATTCTCATTTCTCATACTAAAAACTATTCTCATATGATCACTACTATATATATATATATAGGGAGCGGATCCAGTGAGAAAACTTTTAACGTGAAAAAGTGAGAAAAATGCTTGATTGCATTCACGGCATTGCTTGATTGTATTCAGGTCGTTGCTTGATTGCAATGTTGCTTGATTGTGCTTTAGTTGTTGCTTGATTGCATTTTAGTTGTTGCTTGATTCAATATCAACCATTGATATTTTTAGATATGATGGACATGATTCATTCTTTTTTTTCACATGAGAATTTTTTTTACATGAATATATATATATATATATATATATATATATATATATATATATTATATCCGATCGATATCGACATGCGATAATGACCGGTCTGAACCGGTAAGTCCCCACCTCAACTTTTTTTTAAAATAATGCCGACCTCAAATTTATTTTTTTAATTATAGATAGTTTTTGTTTAATTGTAATAAATGTCTTTTTTAATTATAAATTAGGGCATTTTTTAAAAATTAGTGTTAGCAGTTACGCTTGCAAGACAATGAAAGATTTTTTGATTAAATGAATGAACATTGAATTTACTTTGAAAAAAAAAACAATGAAACACAAATTACTCGTACATTGAGTTGATGGTAGTACGTTGCACTGCACTAGTCAATTCAATCAATTTATTTTTGTAGACTTTGAATTCATTCATTAAATCATATACGTAACTTTACTTTATGTTGGGTGTTGATGTAGAAATCTCACCTTAATTTGATGTTTTGATGTGTCAAAACTATGTACTAAAGTCTAGACCTTAGAGTTATTACCTCATGTAATCCTTGTATAGGATGATCGAGTTGCAATAGTCTAGGAGAAGAGAACTGTCAAAACTGTGGAGCAATTTTGAAGAAGAAGCCATTCAGACGTGATAACTGTTAATCATAAAGGAACGAAAAAAACATAGCAGAGTAACAGTTACGAAAAACTGCGCAAACAGTTTTTCCTGTCAAGGTTTATATATCAAAGAAAATTGTGGACACAGTTTCCACAGAGAAACTGTTGAGAGGCGCTCACAGTATCAGACCAAGACAGTTTTGCGTCAAAGAATGCATACATAGCAAGATGTCGATCAGTCGCAGAAGAACATTAAAGAAGTCAATGTTAAAACACAGACAGACACTCAGCTGTGACTGGCGTACAACGTTGTTCGGCGTCTAACACATCAAGTACAAATTAACCTGCAAAAGCAGGACAATACCGCAGAAAAGGCAGAAGTGCAAGCTACTTTGCAGAGAAGGATGGACTTTGATTGGACATCCTTCAAATTGTCTCTACCGACTATTTTCTCTTCTACAACTATAAATAGCAGGAGCAATAGAGACAAAACAACCTTCGACACACTTATCCTTGCAGTCACTCTGCCAAATTCAAAGCTCAAAGCATTAAACGCTCTCACGAAAGAAAGCATTTATTACGTGGTTCATTTATTGAACACGAGGCATTATTGCTTAAAGAATCCTTCGAGATTCACCGTGTAACATAGTGTGCACGAGGATTAAGTCTGCTGACTTAATCTACTTTCTTCGTGTTTTTACTTTTCGAGTAAGAACACAGCAGCCTGATCTTCTGAAGAAGAGAAGGTTATTACGGGCAACTGCCAACCAGTGTACGTTCTGGGAAGAACTCAACCATCCAATCTACCGGATCGCCCGAGCCAACCAAAGCTCGCCTGAGCCATCCTGGGAACCACATCAATATGGGAAGCGCGCATTGGCTCGGCCGAACCAGAACCGCTCGACCGAGCCTGCTCTTTGTCAACCAGGCTCGGTCGAGCCTGCACTGCTCGACCGAGCGAGGCCTCTGACCGGCTCAGCTCGGCCGAGCCTGCTTCGCTCGGCCGAGCGAGTCCTCCAAGCTTCCAAAACCCTCCTTTCATTTCGCTCGGGCGAGCCTAACCTCCTCGGACTCCAAACTCGGGCGATTTTTCTCCAAAACTTCCCAAAACACGCTATATTATGCTCAAAACGTATCCTACATCATTTCAAACACGAAAACAAGACAAAAGAACAACAAAAACATATGATATGAGGGTAAAATGGCCACAAACATGCACGCTCACACATCGAAAAATAGGTCATTTCACACACATATGATAATCCCCCAAACTTGAACCTTTGATTGTCCTCAATCAAAACAAAGTAAAGCAATCAATAAACCTCATCAAACAACCTCATAGCTCATCATAGTCATCTTGGCATGCTCTTATTGAACGAGATTATCACCTAACTTTGAGACATGGTTAATGCGAACGACTCAAACCACTCATCAACATTGGATAAAGATATGAAAGCACTCCCTTACGTGTTTAGGGATTGATGAATTCACTCATTCACAAGATATCGAGCACAATTTCCATAGGCTTGAAACAATTCTCACCACTATACTACAATGAGTTGGCTTCTAAAATCAAAAAGGTCTTTATTTTTTGTTATAACGTGGCTTACTAAAATGTAGGTGGTTTTGGGCTAAAGTGATGAACTTCCCCATATCCCAAAACCCCCATACTTATTCTCTTCAATCCACTTCTAACCTTGAGGCTTTTCCAATCACAATTCTCAAATATATTTTTTCTTTTCTTTCTTTTTCTCATTTTTTTTCTAGCACCAACATTTTTTCTTTCTTTTCATGGTGCTTTTCTTTTTTTCTTTTCTCTTTTCTTTCTTTTTTTTTCTAAGTACCCAAATTTTTGTTGGTACCAATTTTTCTAGGATTCAAATCAATCCCACGATCAATACTTCCATTGCCTCAATAATTACAACTCAAGATACCAATTGATTCCCATCCCAACTCTCATCTCCGTATTCACCCTCATACGCTCATTCCCCCCAAATTTTGTCCTAATATTTTCGAAGAAAATTCTCCATTTAAGCACAATCACAGGAAACAAGGGTATGAATGGTAAAATTATGATATTAACAACCTTATACTCCCAAAGTGAAAGGAGGAACTAAGAATCGATGGCCTAAGATCATTTTTTAGTTACCAAACTCATGTCCAATAGATAGAGAATATATTCAAGTTCTAGATTTTGTGCTCTCAAACTTGCCACTCACAATCAAAAAGAATATGACAATATCGAAGCTCAAATACTCACGGCTTTTGTCAAGTCCTAAACATTAATCCCGCACAAAACTCAGCAATTCAAAAGTTCAATTCGAGCATGCCTTAACAACTAGATTATGCCCTATCATTGGTTAAAGAAAATTTAGCCTTACAAAGTAAATCATGATTCCAATCTCCAATTCTCATTTGGGTTCATCATGCACACACAACAAGCACACAACACCCTAACTAACATTCTACATGCCAACACAATTCAATTTGAAAGTAAATGGTAAGAAGAATGATAGAAAGCGTTACCCATCGGTAGACATGATCAAACCGCTCTCCATTCCTTATTTCCTATTACACATCAATACAACACCACCAAACAATTTGAGCATAATACAATCAAATAAGTTCTCATGTCCACCATCTTACCACAAACCAAACTTCCACAAAAATTAATTCATTAATCCACTAGCACCACCATTCATTCCATACCATTATACATCCACATACCAAAACCAAATAGAAAGAATTAAACACATGCAAGCTCGCCATGATTCATCAAAACATTCCATCAAAAAAACGAAAGCCAATCAATTGTAACATCCAAGATCCACAATCCAAAGTAATATCCAAAGTAGAGGTAAATCAACATTGTTATACAACCAAATCGAATATCCAAATCATTCAAATTCAAATAGACTAAACTAAACTAAGCTAAAGATAGGGATAGAGATAAGGGAGTAAACCAGAAGAGGGCACCGGAATACCGACCAATCCCCCCAAACTTAGTCAAGTTAGACTGAGTTTGTAAAAAGGTACATGGTGCGCTCTCACTCTCCCTGATCTGGTGGTAGTGGACGAGGACGACGAAAATACGAAACTGACACTTGCCAATGAAGCTCACGAACATCCCCTACAGGATCTCCACATTCCGGTCAATGCCATCGAACCTCGATGCAATGGTGGCTTGATCCACCATGTAACCCTCCCGAAAAGTAGCAAAATCATCATGTAAAGAATTCAACCTCGTATCCAAACCCTGCAGAGAAAAAGACAAAGAATCAAATGTATCCGTAGTCCTAGTGAGCATTGTCATCATCTGCTGTTGCCATTCAGTGGCCGAAGACTGCCTGGGCTGTGGGGGAGCTCGGGTGCTTGGACCGGCATCAGGCAACTCACCTCGTGCTCTCAATTCGGCCAAAGAACTGAAAAATCCATCAGTCGAAAGAACTCCAACAAAAGATTGGTGATCATCGGAATCAAGTAACCAATTAGAGTGATCCCCCAAATCTTCGATAGTAGTCAACCCATCACAAGGGAGCTCCAACACCCTTTCCCCAAACTTATAATAATAACTACTACCCCGAGGATCAGGCGCAAGAAATCTCCCAGCAAGCAAAGAGTGAGTGTCAATATATACCACAGGAGCAAAATTACCCGTTAACTCCACACTAATTTTCTCAAAAATGGGAGTAATCATGCCACAACTAAAAGTACGAGTTTTTGTACTAGCACCCCGACTCCATGCATCCATAAGCATAGCCCCCAAAGAGAAATGAATACCATTCATCAAGGCATACATCATAGACAATTCCGGCGTAATCACATTACTAGACTCATACCTCCCACAGATAGAACCACCAACAAATTTATGAATATACCTAATCACTGGATTCCTAATTGCAGTAGCATGACAATTCTTAATATTGAATTGATCCCCCGATGGAATACCCGAAATTTCCTCCCAAAAATCGCCTAATCTCACATTCTCATGCACAAAAACAGATTCAGGATCACATCCAAAAATCTCATCAATTTGAGCACGTTGATAGAAATACTCTTTACCTCGGATCTTGAACTTCATAGACAATGGAATTCCCCCTGCACCTTTCATGACAGTGATTGAGGCCAAGAACTCTCTTGACAGATCCATGTATCCGGGCCAATTCGCCTTGAGCAACTTCTTCCACCCAATTCCTTTGAGTAGACTCCAAACATCTTCCTTTAATTTCAATGCATTCAATGTCTCCCGGCACAAATACTTTTTGCCAACAACTTGTCGCTTCACCAATTTCTTGTATTTAGCAAACTCCTCATCATCAATTCCTTTTGGGCGTCCACTTGAAGAAGAACCCTCACCCCTTGCTCGTTTGCTAGCCATAAAAGAAATTGAAGGGTGAGATAAGAACAATTCAATGCACCAAAGTATGGGAGAAAATTTTAGAAGAGAAATTTCGACCGAGATGCAAATGGGTCGAGCAATTGCTCAATCAATCTTTTAAATTTGTGCGAGGCTCGACCGAGCGCCAGATGGCTCGGCCGAGCGAGGTGTCTGTTCGTGCAGGGGCTTCTGGCACGCTTGGGCTCGGTCGAGCCTTCCTCGCTCGACCGAGCGAGGCCCCTGTCCAAGGCCTACGACCCAGCTCGGCCGAGCTACCCCTGCTTTCACCAATTTTTGCCCTTTTTCCAACATCTTCTCGATCATGTAGCCTTCCATCCTTTCCAAACCTTCAAACACACATTCTTCATACGAAATTGTAGCAACAAAACAATTAAGAATCCTTCAAAACAACAAACATATTATTCCAACAAAAATCATAAACCTAACCATTATTCAACTACGGAAAAGAACAAATTTTAAAAGATTGGATTGCCTCCCAATAAGCGCTTGTTTAACGTCAAAAGCTCGACGATCATACCTCATCTCAATCATGATCGAATGGTGCGGAACCGGAACTCATACCTTGACATATCTCAACATAATCTTTGGGGAAACGAAGCTTCCTTCTAGCACTCCTTGGTGGATCCATATCCACACGAGCTTTCTTGAGTCGAACTTGATCGAAAATTTCATCCTCCCCCAGATCCTAGCATACTTCTTCTTCCTCATTCATACTTTTTAAGTTTGGTTCCAACACATTCTTCATTCTCTTTTTGTTTACACCCTTCTCAAATTCACCAACATCGATGTTCTTTGGAGGTAATGAAAACACCACTTCCTTGCCACAACAACGGAACGTAAGTTCACCGTGCTTCATATCGAAAAGCGCATCGGCAGTGTGCAAGAATGATCTTCCAAGAATAAGTTGAATCCCCCCTTTGTTTTTCATGTCTACAACAAGGAAATCCCCCGGAAAGGTAAACGACAATACCTCGACATGAACATCTTCAACTACCCCTTTTGGGCAAAATAAAGCATGATTAGCCAATTGAAGCATTTGACTTGTTGGTTTCAAGTTTCCAACCTCCAATTCCTTAAACAAATCCCATGACATAATGTTGACACTTGCACCGGAATCACACAAGGCCTTCTCAATATGTTTCTCTCCAATCTTGCATCCAACTACAAAACCTCCGGGATCTTCTTTCTTACTAGCAATGTTCTTCTCTTCAAACTCACTACTACCATCTTCAACTACTTCTTCTTTACCAACAAGTTTATCGAGCATAGGTACTCTTTCTATTTCTTCCGGTAGAGGCATCTCAATGTCTCCCTTCTTGACGTACTCAAAAAACTTAACCTCACCCATGCTCACATCCTCATTTGCTTCCACGTGCTTAACTTCAACTAACTTCCCTTCATCAACTTCTTCTTCCAACTCTCCTTTTACCTCGACCATTTCCAACTTAGGAGTCATTACTTCCAAATTTTCCTCTTTTCTATTTTCTCCTTCTATCATATTACAACCCTTCTTTTGCACCGTTTCTGTATCACTCGGAAACTTCCCAGCTTGGTGCTTCCCACTTAGTTGTTTTGCAATCGAGGAAATTTGAAGTTGGATTTCGGCAAACATGCCATCATACTTTTCAAATCTTTTGTCCATTTTCTCATTAGGATTTCTTCTTTGTTCTTGATTTGCATACCTACTATTTCCCCCAGCATATCCTTGGCTATTACCTCCCCCTTCAATTCGTAATGGAGGATTAAGAGCGTTGTTTGGATTAGCGTAGGAAAAATTCAGGTGAAAACGGTTGGACGGATGATAGTACATGTTCCCCTGTGGATTGTATTGGGGACGAGCGTTGAACCCCATTCTTTGATTCACAAAATTCAAACTCTCCGGGTGCGACTCTTCATGCCGAACTACCATCATATCCTCATTTCTATTTCCCGATGTAGATAACGCATCAAGCTTCTTTTGCATGAGCGCAATTTGCTCTTTGAACTAGTCACTCTCCTTAGCCTCATTTACCGACTTAACTGATCGATAGTCCTTGCATTCCTTAGGCCAATGGAAATTATTCTCAGCCATTTTCTCAATTGTCCTCCAAGCTTCTTTCTCTTCAAGGTCAAGAAATGCTCCTCCCGATGAAGCATCTAACATCACTTTCGTTTCATAGTTTAATCCCCTGTAGAATTGGCAAATCTATTAACTCCGAGAAAGTCCATGTCTTGGGCATTTTTGTAGAAGCTCTCGGAACCTATCCCATGCCTCGTATAGAGCTTCATCGTATCTTTGCCCAAACGATGTGATATCAGCCCTTCTCTTCAAAGTCAAACTTGGTGGAAAAAACTTGAATAGAAACTTTTCTCTCAACTCTTCCCAAGTGACAATATTTGATTTATCCAAGCCTTCGAACCAATTCCTAGCACCATCTCTCAAAGAGAATGAGAATCACTGTAGCTGTATTTGATCTTGAGGCACTTGGTTGATCTTTATAGTATCCGTAATCTCCAAAAATTGAGAAATATGAACATTTGGATCCTCGGTTAAGTGCCCCCCAAATTGGTTGTTTTGTATCATTTGGACCAACTGTGGCTTTATCTCAAATTGTGTAGCATTTACTCCTAACCGAAAACCTCCCGTTAACGGTTCACCTTGAGCTCGAAAAAGATTTTGTAATGGTCTCCTCGGACCATTCCTCTCATTGATCATGGCCTTCATCAACTCGAGTTGCCTTTCCAACTCTTCTATCCTAACCGTGTCTTCCCCATGATTAGCCATCTCAAAATCAATTTGAATATGTGCTCTTCTTTCTTGTAGTTTCCTTGCCTCAAGCTCTCCAGCCTTTGATCGAGTGATCATAAACTACCTAGGAAAAATCCACAAAACCAATTACAAGTAAACAATCCAACAAAAACAAACAAACACAAATAACAACAAAACAATGTTAGTAAGAATATTCATACAAGCATTTCCTCAAACACCTAGCATACCACACTTCAACTTTCAATAATTCCACAAAACCTACTAAAGGATTCCCCGGCAACGGCACCAAAAATGTGACCGTCGTGTGAAGTGACACACAATTCTCACATCAAATTATCAATCCGAGATCTTTTCTATTCGCTCTCGTGGAAACTATTTACTCGTAAGAAGATGCATCAATAGCTAGGCAATACAATAGTCGTTAGTTTTCTTTATCTATCTAGCTATAATTTGCAACTAAACTACAAATTGCATTCAATCAAACATTCAACAATTTGCTAAATTCACCAATCAATTACTTCTATCAAATGTTTGGGTAGATTAGAGTAACAAGTCCAACAATCTTAGAATGAAGTGAGTGTTTGTAAACTTCAATTGAGCCAAATTAAATCGTGCTATGTTGTAAACAATTTTAATCTCTATGAGGTTGAGCAATCGACACTATCCTAGTTAATCCCTTTTGTACCGGTGAATTGTCCGTTGATGAAATTAGAGATCTCAAACAGCTACGTTATCGATCCCTAACTCACTCCTAACCGACCGTCGATTATTGCCCTATAATCCTAGCTCCGCACATGGATTGGAACTAAAACTATATGATTATGCACTTATCACGACGTTTCCGTCCGCGTATTGGCTGCAACGGTCACATCAACTACCTATAGATTGGCTATTACCTGTATCTATTAGGTATGAACAAGCTCAAGTGCAAATCAAGACTTCATAGAAAAGAAAACAAGCATAGAAGGTTCAATCCATCTCAATATCCAGATTACAACACTCACTTAGGAATTTAGCTCCTCATACCTTGAATTTGAAATCAATACAAGTTGAAAGATAAGAATTGACATTACAAAGCTTCAAGGTCAAAATTGATCTTCTATGATTGCCTTCGTTGAATCCAATCCACCTAATCTCCCTCTTCAAATGTCACCAAGTTGATGGAATGATCCTTGGTTCTTCTTGATTCAAGTGGGGAAGAAAGTGTAGAGATGAATCTAGATGGAAGTTAGTGACGATTATTCTTCAATTTGGCAAAAAGTTCTTCATTTAATTGATTTTCCTCTTTTATAGAAGAGCTAGCAGGGCCTCGGATTGCCCGAGCCAACCAAAGATCGCCCGAGCCATCCTGGGAACCAGAGCAATCTAGGAAGCACGCATTGGCTCAGCCGAGCCAAAACCGCTCGACCGAGCCTGCTCTTTGTCAGCCAGGCTCGGTCGAGCCTGCACTGCTCGGCCGAGCCTGCTTCGCTCGGCCAGGCGAGTCCTCCAAGCTTCCGAAACCCTCCTTTTGTTCCGCTCGGGCGAGCCTAACCTCCTCGGACTCCAAACTCGGGCGATTTTCTTCCAAAACACGCTATATTATGCTCAAAACGTATCCTACATCATTTCAAACACAAAAACACGAAAACAAGACAAAAGAACAACGAAAACATATGATATGAGGGTAAAATGACCACAAACATGCACGCTCACACATCGAAAAATAGGTTATTTCACACACATATCAAAGCTCAGTCTAGTGAGCAAAGGTTCACAAAGAGAGAGCCACGCACATGCTACGAATACAACTCTCCAGATCATCTAAAGTACGAATGCCCTCTAGTCTCTCAGGAGGAGAGAGTCATAGTGAAGAAGGTATTTGAAAGCAGAGCATCCAAAGTTGTTGCCCAAGCAATGCTCTCAAGAACCGAAGTGTCATACGTACAAGACCATGATGATGGCTACTACACGTATGAGGATGAAAATATTGAGGAAGCATTCCTTGCATTCATGGCAGCCATGGATGGAGACGTTACCGATGAAGAAGAAAGCGCTTTAAACGGCAAAATTATGGTAACAACTAATCTGTCGTCATCTAGTGCATCTATATGTTTTGATGTCAACTATGAACCATGTCACTCAAGCTCAGAGGACAATTCTTTTAAAAGAATTATCAAAGAATTTGAAATTTTTCATAAAATTAAAGATACAGTGATTTGTGAAAATGCCTTACTGAAATCAGAAATTTCAGTTCTAACCAATGAAATCGAAATAACGAGGTCAATCAGTGAAGAACTAGAAAAACTCAAGGAAGAACATTCAAAACTTCTTAAAGATTTTAAAAGTATTTCAAGAGAATGTGATTTCTTGAAGAAAACTGAACCCGTCAAATGCGAATGTACTTTCAAAAAGAGTTCTAGGAAACTAGATGAAATTCTAAGTGTTCAAAAACAATCTTTTGATAAACGTGGAATTGGGTTTTTAGAACACCAGAATGGAACATCCATGAACATACATGCATTTACTTCTGAGACTAAGAAAACACAGTTGCGCTCTGCCAAAGCCAATCTTAGTCCTAGTCATATGTTGGGGAAATGAAATGACAATCTCAAAGAACCAGTAAAGCAAGGTGTCAAGACCAAATGCTGGTAAAAAACTGACCCTAAATTGGCACCTCAACAGTATGATAACACAGTTCGTAAACTGTCTAAACCATTTGTCGAGAGGAGAAATGACTTTTCTTTAAAATTGGACTAGCATAGTGTTTCATATGCAAGGAATCTAATTTTATCATCAAGAACGACTAAGCAACATGTAAATATTGCAAGGAAGTCTGTTCAACAATCAGATATCAATCCGAGAAGTTATGATAGAACTCCGATTCATCATAACAAATCTCTGAATAGGAGGACCACCTATTCGAGGCCAGAGTCTAGACAGTTTCATACTCAAAAGACTGTGATGGCTACTCACCCGAGAATATTTTCTCGAGACTCTCTCCAGAAAAGTCATTTCAATGCACTTAATTTTCACCTGGATCCTCACAGGCTACCCCCTTCCAACTATCAATTCATATCAGAAGCTCCCATCTCTGCCATCCCTATCTCTTAGGTACATGCTACATCTTCTGAAACTTCATTATGTACTGAGTCAGAGGGAGCACAAGCTCAAGAGCCAACTCTGGAGCAATATCACCAAATCATAGTTACAAGGAGGAATAAGGTGGAGAAACTAACTAAGAAGCTACAGAGGATGGAAGGAGAGCTTGAGCAGGTAAAGGAGGATCTGGAGCTTGCTATGAAGGAGTTGGAGCAAGCTTTGTCCCTTTCGACTGAACTTACTATCCAGCAGACAGCCGAGTGCGCAGCCCTGATGATTAATGGCATCACCTCTAATCGGCCAAGCTTAACTATCACTGCAAGAGTGATTCAAGCAAGAGAACAAATCCTGGAGAAGGTGCAAGCTGATAAAGAGAAGGTCAGGCAAAAGGAAATCCAACGGATGCAAGAAGAATATTATTTTGGCCGAGTGAGAAGGAAAGTTGAGCTCAAGGAGAAGGAGTATGAGCATAGAAGAATTCATGAAGCTGAGCTCAAGCGAAAAATAGAGGAAGATGCTTGAATTCAGAGAAAAGCTGACCTGCAGAGGGAAAGAGAGAAAGCTGAGCTTATCAGACAGCGGGAAGAGGCTGAACATAAAAGGATGGTTGAGGAAGAATAGATCAAAAGAGAAGAAGAGAGGCGCAGGGCTGCTGAAGAGCTTGCCAGCCTAGATGAAGAAAGAGCCCAACTTTTGGCTGTGGTATCCGTAGTGCCTGAGTCCTCCATGCAAGTTTCTGGTGGTGATGTTGTGCCCGTTGCAATGATGAATCAGATGCAAGCTCACTTCCAGAACCAGATCGATGAGCTGAAGGCTATGTTTGAACAGAAGGAGGCTAAAACCTCTGAGACTTTAACTTCTGTCAAGTCCGCTGTCTCAACCCTTCTTGATATTGTCACAATGGGGGAAGAATAGCAGAGGCACAAAGAAAAGGAAGAGTAGAGATTGAGAGAAGAAGCTGAAGAGAAAAGAAGGCAGGAGCAACACAACAATTGTTGCTGGAACTTGTCTCCAAGCTGAGTGGATCAAAGGCATCATCATCACTCATTGTCTATTTCTCTCCCTCTCTCTCTCTCTCTCTCTCTCTAAGTTTTAAGCTGGCTGAACTCACTTTTCCTAAGTGTGAGCAGAAAAACTTACATTTCGCTCTTTTGGTTTAATCGAGAATTGTCTCTCCAATTCAGGAAGAAAACCAAATAGAGTAGTTCAGAGCTAAGGACACATATACTGAGTAATATCTTTGTAAACTCAGTATACCATGCTTCCTTTTCTTTCTAACTCTAGCAAGTTGTTTTGACAATATCAAAAAAGGGGATATATCAGTGAAGTGCCTTTAGGGCATTTTTGAATGTTTTCATAAGAATGAATATTTTTATGATATGTGATAGCCAATTGGAGCATTTCAAATTTATTCTCTTTAAACATATTAAAAACCATACCTAATATTATTAATTATGTTAAAAACGAAATGTGGAGAAAAATTAAAAAAGAAAATTATATGCTACGTAAATCGTCCTAAATAAGAAATGATTAAAAAGTTAGAAAAAAGAAGTGGAGAAAAATCCAAAAGAAAATATAACAAATTAATTGGTCAACGGCGTGTGGTAAACTCCATTAATTACGTGTGCCTTGGAATATAAAAATAGTTTCTATTCTCACATTAATTGCTTTCAATCAACCTCTTATCCTTACTTCACATCTCGGGTTCGATCGCAATAAATACCACTTAAAAAGAAAAAAAAAACATTAGTAATCAACTTTTATAATTAAATACTTTTGACTTTTCCAAATACTTTCTTAATTGGCAATTGAAAAATTAGGATGCCAATAAAATGGTCCTATATATTTATTTTTAATAGCAATACATTATTTTAAATAAATAATTTAAATATTTTAAAAAAATTCAAACTCAAAGATATTTTCATCACTATATTTTAACTGGGGATATAAAATATTCATATTTATCAATTGATAAATTTATATAGAAATACTTCAATACATTTCGTGGGCACATATTAATATGCTCACGGTTGATGAGATATACCCACAATAGTAATTAAAGTATTGTTGCTCCGGAAATCAGAGTTTATAAATGCACAGCGTAAAAATCTTAAAGACTGCACTTATCCAAACTAATTGTTCTGAATAAGTTTGGTTTGCCAAACTTATCTTTTTAAGTCAAACTAGTAGTTAATCAATTTCTAGATATAATTCAACACTTAGTGTTGAATTTAAATGATATGAAAAACTGATAACAGAATGCTATAGAAGACAAAATGTTTATAGTGGTTCAGACACAAAACTCTTACATCCACTCTTCAGACTGAATCTGTAAATCCACTAAGCGTTGGATTACAGGGTGCTCCCACGATCTATCACTAGTTGGTGAATATCTCGTCCACCAATTTACTAGTTCACTCGTAGGGTCCTCTATTGTCCTTCACTTCCCAGCTCCTTGGAGTGTGGGCACACCATGCAGCCTCCTAGCTGGAATTGGGGTCTTTAAAGATCTTCCCGGAACTGACAGTCTGCGGTTAACGCCTGTAATAGTCAGAGTACGGAGTATACTTGACTGTTGTGTTCTTCCTTGGGGAGAAAGAACACCAAATAAACTCAAGAACGGAATGTTTTGAGTCTCGTATTTACTAGGTGACACACGGTAAGCTCGTAACGTTGAGTCAAGAATTTAGTAGAGTTTTGGCTCGTTTGATAATAGATTGTTCGATTGTTGAATCTCTTGAAATCCTCGGATATTTATAGTTGAGGGTTCTGAGATTTGAATAATAGAACCGTTAAGAAATAAATCGGTTGTTGTCCAATCCGATGTTTCTATCCTCTGCGGGGCAGGTTGCGATGTTCAACCGGTGTGACCACTATTTGTTTTCGCTATCGACGGCGACTAGGGTTTCAGATTTTATAAGGTGAATTTTGGAAGAGGTTGAGTATATTTTTTTACATTTGGATCTCACTCAAGTCACGCATGTGCTGGACACTTTTTACTTCCTCCGTCCCAAAATAATTGTCTTTTTTTTTTTTCGTCTGTCTCAAACAATTGTCTTCTTTTCTAAAATAGAAAGTTAATCTATACTTACTAATAAAATATTAATTTCTTTTATCTCTACTCGCATTGGTATCTGTGCCATTTTCAAACCAAACAATTATTCTAAATTATGATCACACACGGATCATATTTAGGTCGCACCCGTTATTTAAATTTTTAAATATTTTATTATGATATTAATTAATATTTTATCGCCTACGGGTAGCAAAATTTCAATATTTTCATATTTTTTTGAATTTTTTATTTAAATATTTTATTTTATTACTGAAAAAGGACCGACACTTACGTGATAATTGTGAAACATGTATGGTTAATTATTTCTTGAATATGTTATTAAAAGCGGATAAAATTGTTTGATAGAATAGCAAAATGGCATTTCAGAATACAAAGCATTTCTTGAAAGCGTAGGAAACTAAATTCCATATAATCATTATTTTTTAAAACCTTAAAATTACTAAGCATGTCTTGATACAAGCGTGTATTCCGAAAAATTCTTCATCAAAATGATAAGATTGTACCACAAATGCCAAACAAAACAACATTATGAGTAGCTGGATGCCTTGATAAACATTTTACACGTATGATTTACACCATTAATGAAATTATTCTTTAATTTCTTCTTTTTATTAATTGAGGGCTATAAATGAGTAAATTAATGTGCTACTCTGACCTGAACTCGATAAAAATCTTGAACTTAAATTTATAATATTCGAATCATGAGTTCATCGCCAACAAACTTATTAGTTAATATATTAGGTGAAATAAAAAATTATTGATTTTATAAAAATAATATTTTTATAATTAATTAAGAATAAAAAGTATAATAAACTTTTATAGTTACAATAAAAAATTGAATTTGAGCATAAATATTGTTGGTCCCGAAATCAGAGAATATAATATGGAGCAGAAGTAAATAGAGATTGTACTTGTTCTCCGAAACTGACTGAAATACAGTTTCGAGTTACTGAAAGTAAGTTAATATCAATAGGTTATTAAGTAAGTTTCAATATTATACACTTCAATACTTAGACAAGTATTGAATTGAAGGTTTCAAAGTAAGTTTAAGAAATTTAAGAATGCTAAAACTTAAAGGAAGCAAATTAATGACTCAGGATATTATAGTGGTTCAGATTTAATATCCTACGTCCACTCTTCCGAACTTAATCGAAAATCCACTAAGTTTGGTTACAAGTCTCCTTACGATCTATGAACAGCCCGTCGGCACTCCGTCCTTCGATTTGCTATCATCACTCGCCTAGGAAACTCCTTGCTGACTTAGTCTTCAGGATGAAGTGAGGACGCACCTCGCAGCATTCTTCCTGGAAGGTTGGATGTTTCCTTGTTCTTCCCAAAATAAAGTTTGGTGGCAAAAGCCCGTGAGAATCAGTGTTTCAAAGTAGAACACTGACTGCTATGAATATTACTTAGAAAAACAATATTCACAAAGTAGATAGTTTCAGCCTCGTGCACTTAGGCTGATGCACGGAAATGATAACTTGAGTTGGAAACTCAAGTATCGTGATAAGTACACGAAATATCAGAGGTTTTAAGTAGAAAGTTTGACAGAGCTTCTGCTTAGCTTTTCGCAAGAGTTAGGTGCATAAAGTTCGTAACTTCTCTCTGTCCAGGTAGTCTTCGATTTATAGGCAGTCTTAGTCGACATTTGAATTATGTTTGTTCGACACATAATTCAAGTCGTTAGAGACATTGAGAATGTCGTCCAATCATAACTCATACTTGGACTGCTTTGCACTAAAAAGGTTGTAATTGCATTGTACTTCCTACCTGCTCTTGTCAGACTAAGTTTCAGTCCGAGGAATACAAGTATGGGATATCCTCGTACTGACTTTTATTTAGTATTTATTCGTCTTTAAGTCTGACTTCGATTTGTCTTGTTCCTCATGCTTATTGAAGTAAAAGCCTCCATACTGACATTCCATAGTCAGTATGAGCACCTCTTATACTGACTTCCAAAGTCAGTATGGTAACTTCTATACTGACTACCAAAGGTCAGTATAGCCTTCGCCATACTCAGTGAAACTAAGTTTCACGCACGAACACTTCTTCAAATCTTAGAGCATCTTCTTCGCTCGGTCTTCAGCGCCTAGGTTCTATTACAACACAAATAATTCTATAAATGGATTACATTATAGAACTCTAGAAACTTAGTGCTAAAGTAAGTTTTGATATATCAAAACATCAAATTAAGGAGAGAACTAAACCTTAGTTCCTAACAAATTTGATATCTTCTTGAAATAAAATATTTTTTCTTTCCAAAAATAATATATATTTAAATTTAATCTAAACATAAAAAGTTTGTTTAAGTTCGATTAAGACTCGATTGAGTTAGTAAACTTCAACATATTCGATGAAAAAACTCGAAATTTGACTCGATAATAAACAAAAAAAAATTGAGCAAAATATTATTTGATTCAACTCAGATTGATAACACTCCTAAATAATATCATATTGTAAAACTACCAAACGGATATGTTGATCTTCATGAAGTTCCTTTGCTACAACATTAGATTTAAAATAAAGGGGCTTTTAGTTTATTCACTATGAGTATGAATTTGAAAGTAAAAGGAATGAGAGTATGAGTTTAACGATTCTAAGTATTTGGTTTATATATGCTAGTTTTTACATAATTTTTAATTTTATGTGTAAAATTAAACTGTCCTCTATAAAATAAAATCTTATGGGGATGTCTGAAATTAAATGAACCATAGGGGCTGTAATGTAAATACGAAAGTCAAGAGGACTATGGTACAATTAAAATACACATGCTCAAAGGTCATTCACTCTTTCCGTGTTTACACGCAGTCTATTTATTAATATTATTATTAGCTATGAAAAAATATAAAAATGAAGGATCAAATCAAACCAACACATTCCCCCCAGTCCTTGATGAATCAAAATCAACCTTCCTTCTCAAGCAAGCAGAAGTTGGAAATGGAGGAATTGTCAAAGGCGAGCAGTAATCACGTAATATGGGACTGCGGCAGCGACCTCTACGACTCCTTCGAGCGAGACGAATTCCAAAAGCACCTCCATTCCGCCTTGGTCGCTAGAACTCTTTCAATGCCCCATTTATCCGACCGCCGCCCTCCGCCTCTCAGCAAGAAGCAGGCGTCCAAGATCTCTCGCTCTTTCCAGAGGCTGATTCGAGCTGTTTTCAAGCCCAAAAGATACCGAGACTCGATTTGCGTGGAATCGAAACAAGGATTTTATGATGCGATTCCAGAAGTTTCCGAATTTGATGTGCTGTCGCCGGAAATAACACGATCAACTTCCGCAAGGTTTACTTCTCTACGAATTACTTGTTCATAAAAACCTCTCTCTCTCTCTCCAACATTTTGGGGATTAGCTTTGTAGAGTTTGGGCAAAATTACAGAAAGTTGGAGTCAAAAAATTTGATTCGATTTACGTGGGTACATGATATCGATCGTGTGAGAATCATTTTTTCTGTAGAGCTGGGAATTGGATTCTTGTTGGTTGGCAGTTAGGAATTTATAATGATTCCATCGTCTTCGTTGAACTCAGTCGACATGCTCTGCTCCACTTTCCTCCATTATTAACTTTTTTTGTTTCTTTTATTTAATTTTGTAAGTATTTATTGTAATTGATTATGCTTCATTAGGGCTTGAATTTATTAATTTATTTGAGTTGAAATGTTTTAAAAAGACTTGTATCAACTTTTACTTCAATAACTTTTGGATTAATGCTCTAAACTAATATTATGAAATTGATATCACAGAGTAAATACATAAACTTATAATTGGCAATTTTCGACACGATACGATAATCCGACACAAACTCGCACGATAATAATGGGTTAGTGTTGCCTTAATGGGTTCATGTCATTATCGTGTCGACCCAATAAGGACACGAAATTTTCGTATTGTGTTCGTGTTATCCGATAACGTGTCGTGTTCGTGTCATCCGATAACATATCGTGTTTCGTGTCGTATTCGTGTCATGTTTGTGTTCGTGTTATCCAGTAAGAAATTAATAAATAATATATTTAATTATTTTATTATTATTATTACTACTATTTTTTTTTTATCAACCTAATTTAACAATCAATATCGTGTACGTGTCGTGTTTGTGTCAATATCGTGTTATCAGATCGGGTTCTTAACGGGTCAATATCGTGTTCGTGTCGTGTTTGTGTTCGAGGCTTAATGGGTCGTGTTGTGTTCGTGTCGAGCATATCCTTATCAGATCGTGTTCGTGTCGGACCTTCATAGATCGTATCACTATCGTGTCGATACGATAACGACCTAACACGCATGAATTGCCATACCTACATAAACCCCACAGCCTTTCCTAAAAGGAATTTCTGAAATAGCTATATTGATTATCACATGAGGTGACGAATTTGGCCAGTCTTATAAATACGTTGAAGAATTATCTAAAGCATCAATTTTATGAGTTATTTTTCAGTATTAAATTAAAACATTTAATTAAATAATACTTTATAATTTAAAAAAAAATATGAAAATGAAAAAAAAAATTCCAACCCATTTGCAGCATGTGTGAGACTCGTGCATGACTTGGGACACGATTGCGACCACTGCAAAAGCTATGAGCGATCTCTGCAAGACACGAACACGACCCGTGCGTGACACTGTTCCAACACCTTGTGTGACTTGTTCGCGATCCATGCACAACTTAAATTTTATTAAAATTTAATAATTTCTAAATTTAAAAATAAATATATGTGCGTCTGAACATTCAAATTTACATAGATTTATTAAACTTTTTACTTTATCGACATAAAATACTTGAATATGTATTTTAAATAATGATTTGAACATTATAACTAAAACCATTGCTTATTAATGGCACTTAAACAAATCACTATATATGCATAATTTTGTAGAATGACTATTTCTTGAATGATTTGATAAAAATGACTTATATAATAATTAGCAAAATAATTAACTACTCTGCATCAAGATTGGGAATGTATTTATTTGCATATACATCATGTCAACCGAGAAGAAGTTATCACTCTTATTCGGATTGGAAATGTATTTATTTACATCCATGTATTTTAAGTTGAATTGACATCCTTATATCTTATATGTCTATTTCAAACAATATTTGCATCAGAAATTTTAAGTGAAAAACCGAACCAAAAAAAAAAAGTTATTGCCATTTAAAATTTAAAATATTTCTAATTATCACTATGATATATATCAACCTTTTGTCATATTTTATACATGAATAAAATAGTAAAAAATAGTTAATCGAATACATACATACTTTTATTTATATATATTAAATATATATATTCTTATTGTTATTATTTAAAGTGAGTGATGAATTTGGAGGTATCAATTCTCCACAGTCCATATTACATAAATTCATTTATATTATAAATATAAAAATAAATACGTGAGCATCAAAGTGACGTGCTGCTCATGGAGAAATTCCAAATAACAAAATAAAGATGATGATGTTCTCTTTCTTAAGAAGAATTAAGAGAGAGAGGGGAGAATGATTTTATATTAACGTATACCAACTTTAATCTGTTTCAATTCACACTTCAAATTATAAATATGTTATATTTGAATCCAATATTTGAGGCAAATGGCAATCAAAAGTATATATACTAACTTTCATAATTTATGACACGTACCCTATTTATGGATTAATATAATTTTCTTAAATACTCAAATCCATTCAATTCAAACAAGTACTACTACATCCATCAGTTAAGATGATCATAAGCTGAATTAAATTGAATTGGGCTAAGCTCCAGTTCAATAGAAAATTTGACGATCGAGATTATACTCAACTTGATCGAGCTTAACTCAGATGCCAAACACATAAGTTAATAAATTCTAATTTAATAAAAAAAACCTTAAATTATTTAGAAGTTGGGGGCAAAAACTAAAATTATTTTAAGCTTAGTAAGGATTGCTAACCTAGTTCGAGCTACAGTCCATGATTACCCTTACTTTGTTTTGGTCCCAAATTAAAGTACGTGGTAACCAGTGGAAGATTTAAACAAACTTGCACTTTCCAAGCTGGATGTGTTGGTCCCAAGATCCGAGTACGTATAGTGTGCAACGGAAACTTTAAGATCTAAACTTGTACTCACAAACTGATGGTTTTTGACCAGTTTGTGTTTCTGAAAACGATTTGTCAGCGAGCAGATAGTTTAATGTTCAGTTCGAATATACTTCAACACTAAAATGTGTGGAGTTTTAAAAACCTTGTAGAAATGTTAGAAAACAGTAAAAAGCAAGGAATTTATAGAGGTTGGGAGCCTAAAGTCCTACGTCGTCTCTTCAGACCGTGGTCTGGAAATTCACTGAGCCTCTGTTACAGATGGGTCTTGCAATCTATCACTAGCTGGTAGATGCCAATATTTACCAGTCCACTAGCTCACTCGTCCAGACCTCTGATCCATTTGGCTTCGCAGATTTGGAGTGTGGGCACACCACAACCTCCTTCTCCAGAGTTGAGAGCTTTATAGTTCCTCCCGAACTGTCGAACTGGTTGGTTAGACGTCCGTAAGAGTAATTGTTGGAGATCTGCAGTGACTGTTGTATTCTTTCTGGGAGAGAAAGAACACCAATAAAGTAACTCGAGTTTAGAAGGTGCGAGTCTCGTGTTTAAGAAATGACACACGATAGGACATGTGTGAACTTGTTAGAATTCGTAAGATATTGGCACTCTTCGTTAGAGTTCGTCTAAGTTTGTCTAAGATCGTCCAAGTTCTTTCAAATTCGTTTCATCTCTTCTTGAAGTACGTCGTCTATTTATAAACGAAGAAGGAGAGGTTTCAAAATTGTATCCATTTAAAGATATTTGAGCATCGTCCAATCTGACGCGTCTCTTTTCTGACGAGATCAAGTTGCTTTTTCAAAAGTTTTGAACCTGCTACGTCTTTTTCGGACACAGGATGTCGACATTCTGCTTTTGTGTTAGAAAAACTCTTCTAGTCCGAGGAATCTAAACTGGTTGCTGCTTCGTCAGTCTTTAATACATCTCCATTCTTAAAAACTGGTCTTCTGTGATTCGTCTAACTTGTTATCTTTGTCTCTTCATGCGAGTAGGAACTAACTGTGTAAATTGGAGATGATCCAGGCTGGTGTAATCGGCCAGTTTCACTGAGTCATGAGCTTCAAACTGGAAGCTAATCTCTCCTTACTTCACACGATCCAAACAGGGGCTTTTGGATTTCCACCCAGTTTG
This sequence comes from Plectranthus barbatus, assembly GCA_026898455.1. NCBI lineage: Eukaryota > Viridiplantae > Streptophyta > Magnoliopsida > Lamiales > Lamiaceae > Plectranthus > Plectranthus barbatus. Next base: position 352,663 of record JAPKLW010000707.1, read on the forward strand.
TCTTGGTCAACTTTGTCAGCTCTATTACAACTAGATGCAAATCCTAATAGGACTTACATTTTTTATGCTAATTAAGCTAAACTAGAGACACTTCTTCTTGGTTATTTTTATGCATTCTTTTGACACATCAAAACAACAAATAGGCAGGAGTACTTCATAACAGGCTATTCTGGCACCAACTTGGGTTATAGAAAACTGGTTGATTGGCGAGCTCTTTAACTTTGTCGTTTTCAGCAAATATATTCTCACACTTGAGGTGTTGGGTTTTAAATACAATGCAATAATCATAAAGAAAGCGATAAAGGCAAAGGATTTTTAGAGGTTCAGACAAAACCGTCCTACGTCCTCTTCAAACTCACAATCTGGAAATCACTAAGCTTGAGATTACAAATATTTTGCACGATCTGTTGCTAGTTGGTAGATGCCCATGTCCACCAGTCCACTAGTGCACTCGCCGAGTTCTTTGCTCTCTTTGGCTTCTTCAAATCTGAAGTGTGGGTAGACCACTTAAGCTCCAGCTAGTCGTGGGACTTTGAGTTCTTACCTGAAACGTGTCAGATTGCGGTATAAAATCCATGATAGTCACCACTGGAGACGTGGTAACTCCAAAGTGTTTTCTTACTTGGAAAGTAAGAAAAACTGATCAGATAGCTCTTGCTAGACGCAAAAAAACCTCGTGTCCAAAGATGTCACACGGTGAGCTAATAGGCAGCCTAAGAATGCAAAAATGTTTAAGTATGAAAATTAGCAGAGTATCGACGCTTTCAAATAGTTTTCATAACCTTCTCCCTTGAATTCTTCTGTTATTTATAGGCGTTCTTGGAGAAGATTTGAATTTGGAGCCGTTGTGAGATAAAAGGAACCCGTCAAATCGGAAGTCTAACTTTTCCTAAATTGCAGTGTCTTTTCGGTAAGAGCATGTAGACTTTGCAGGCTTTATTTAGAACGGCTCCGAGCCAGTTCGAGAAATGTTTGCTGGTAGATTCTGTCGATGAACAGGCTTTAAGCACAGACTTTAAGATCTCCTTTCTTAAAGTCTGGGCTTGGAAAGTGCACGCTTGTCTTGGCTTGTACATCTTTAATTTGTTGTTTTGGGATTCGACCTTCTTGGTGATACTTTGCGGGTAAGCTCCATGTTTGGTGGACACTAGTTGGTGATGACGTGTCAGCCAGCCACCTCCAAAGGTAAAGGCCCTTTGATGGTGAAGACATTTCAGCGAGGAAACTCCAAATAAGCTCGCGATCAGCTCCTTACAACTTGATAAATCCAAGTACATGGCATTACAAGTTTGAACTAATCTACAATAGAGACTCACTAATAGGTGGTTTGTTTGACACATCAAAACATACAATATGTAGGAATATTATTCCTAAAAATTTCCCCCTTTTTGATATTGTGAAACCCGCTCTAAGTCGACAAGCAAAATACAAGTTTCCAAGTTCACAGTATCAGAGCTAGACAAGACTAACACTCGGGAAACAGGAATCTTGCACAACCTACCCTAAAAATCTTTCCCCTGAATGAGAGAGATATTTCTCGATTAAAATGTTTGGGGCGAAATTATGCTGATTACAATAGAACATGTAAATAAATCAGAAGAAAGATGAGAAGAGAATGAGACAAATAGATATTGTCTTCAAACTTATGCCAATTCCATTAAAGTATAAGAATTACAAGTTCATGGGAATTACACGAGTTATAAAAGCAATTGGAGCAAAAAATGCCATCACCAGCTCGTAAGATGATTTCTTAGAGAAGTCATTGAGGTGCTATGAAAACTCTGCAATTATGTGCAACTCTTCTTCCCTTCATCGCAACTCCTCTTCTCGTTGTTTCTTCTCCTTAGCTTCTTTTCTGGTCATTTCCTCCTCATTCTTCTTCCACTGTTCTTCACCTTTTTGGACAACATTGAGCAGGGTGGTCATAATGTCAGTGAGAAAGGACATGTCTGATCTCGTCTCCAAATTTTCCCTCTCTCCAGTGCTTCAAACATGTTAGAGAATTGTTGTTGGATACCGGCGATAGATTGTTGCACAAACTCCACAACTCCGAAAATAGTTGCTTGAGGGGAAAAAGTTGAGGTCTGGACCATTTGAGTGTGAAAATCACCAGATTGAGATAAGGAAGATGAGCTATGAGTTGGCTCCTCCACAATGAGAACACATAGGATTGGGGTGGCATGGGGAAAGAATACCACCATCTGTTGAGCAGCTTTATCTGCAGTATGCATCTTCCTCAAATGGTCATCCTTTGCTGCACTTCCAAGAACCTTAGCTGCTCCTCAGCAAGCTTTCACAACAAGACTTGCTCACCCTTCGACCTCTTTACTTCCTTCTCATTCTCAGATGCTGCTAAAGCCAGCTGGTTCACATCTCCTTCGTTTTCTTCTTCTATCTCACCGCCAATTGCTGCAATGAATGCCAATAAAGCTTCTTCCTCTGAATCTTCCTCATACGACACAAACCCATCATTATAGTCAGGAATATCAGGAACCTCTGTCCCGGAAAACATGGTTTTGGCAACGGCCTTTGACGCTCTTATCTCGAACAGACGCCTTAATCTGTCTCTCTCCTCCTATTCCACATGTGGACACTTGATCTTTAGGTGGTCGGAAGATTTTCACTCAAAGCATGAGCGATGAGGTCTTTTCACGAACTTTTTCTCAACTAATTGAGGAATATCAGCTTTCGCCTTCGCCTTCTCCATAAGCTTTGAAAGGCATCACATATGTTCTTCAAGCTCAACTACTGAGCTTTCTCTTTCTTTTATGGTGGAGGCAGGTGGTGGGGGCCTGTCATCGGTTCTCCAGCTGGTCTCTCAGAGTGAAAAGGCTTCTTAGGTCTTCTTTGATTCTGGAAATCCCTTTTCATGAAATAGGCAACACCTTCAACATACTTACTTAAGTGAACTAGTGGCTGCCCCACACGTGATGACATACTTCCGTAACGACTTCATTCTTGTTCGCCATCTTGATGTCCCACTCGTGAGCTTGGAGTTGAGCAAATAACTCCTCGGTGGACATCTTGGAGAGAGCTTTCTTCTTGAGAGTGGTCGTCTTGATGAACCAATCATCCTTGGGCATCTTGGACAAGATCTTGGCATTAGATCCGTTGTTGAGTACACCCTATCCATAGCTTTTAACTCTCTAACAGTGGAGTTGAAATGGGTCTTCATGTTCTTCATGCTTTCACTAAGCAGCATCACGAAGGACCCACACTTGTCCACTGAAGCTTGAAGCTTGTTCCGCTTCATTTGGTCTGTCTCCTGGCTCAGACTAGTGAGGTAATCCCATAGCTCCTTAGCACTGTCAAATTATATCTCGTCGTCCATCATCGAATTTGGGAGAGCTGAGAGGATTACGATGAGATCCTGTTCGACTCATTTTTTATCCTCAAGAGTCCACTCTGCATAAGACTTCTAGATCATTTCTAGGCCATCATCTCCACCGAGCCTATTGTTGACCTTCATGATCTTTTGGCCTTCTCTCCAGCACATCTACCATCTTGGGATGGATATTCTTAAACTGGATTATAGATCTCTTCTTCCGTGCCATGAACTTCTCCGCGTTGTATGGTGGAAGCTTTGAGATATTCATCATGACATAACCTTCTCACTAAGACACTAGAAAGTGCAAGGAATGGATCTGGTCCTAAGCAACTCAAACAGCTAGTTTTAAAGACCAACTGCTCTGATACCACTTGTTGGCCCCAAATCAGAGTACGTAGTAAACATCGGAAGATTTAACCAAACTTGCACTCTCCAAGCTGGTTGTTCTGGTACTAGCTTGGGTTATAGAAATCTGGTTGATTAGGGAACTCTTTAACTTAATCGTATTCAACAAATATACTCCAACACTTGAGGTGTTGGATTTTAAATCCAATGCAAGAATCTTAAAGCAAGAGATAAAGGCAAAGGTTTTATAGAGGTTCGGACAAAACCGTCCTATGTCCTCTCTTTAGACTAACAGTTTGGAAATCACTAAGCTTGAGATTACAAAGATATCGCACGATCTGTAGCTAGCTGGTAGATGCCCTTGTCCACCAGTCCACTAGTGCACTCGCTGAGTTCTTTGCTCTCTTTGGCTTCTTTAAATTTGAAGTGTGGGTGGACCACTCAACCTCCATCTAGTCGTGGGACTTTGAGTTCTTACCTGAAACATGTCAGCTTGCGGTATAAAATCCATGGTAGTCACCACTGGAGATGTGGTAAATCCAAAGTAATTTCTTACTTATATAGTAAGTAAAAATGATCAGATAGCTCTTGCTAGGCCCAAAGAGCCTCGTGTCCAAAGATGGCACACAGTGAGCTATTGACAACCTAAGAATGCAAAAAGGTTTAAGTATGAAAATTAGAAGAGTATCAATGCTTTCAAATAGTTCTCGTAACCTTCTCCACTTGGACTCTTATGCTATTCATAAGCATTCTTAGAGAAGATTTGAATTTGGAGCCGCTGTTAGACAAAAGGAACCCGTTCAATCAGAATTCTCACTTTTCCTGAATTGCAGTGTCCTTGCTGTATAGAAGGTGGACTTTATAGGCTTGAGTTAGAACGGATCCGAGCCAGTCCAAGTAATGTCTTCTATTATATCTCTTAGCTCGGCTCGCATATCTCTAATATGCTAATTTGGGATTTGACATTGCTCGTAAGCTATTTGCTGGCGGACACCAGCTGTTAATGACATGCCAACCAGCTACCTCAAAGATAACAGCCCTTTGCTGGTGAAGGCATTTTAGCCAGCAACTCCAAATAAGCTCACAATCAACTCCTTACAACTTAATAAATCCTAGTACATGACATTACAATTTTGAACTAATCTACACTAGAGACTTACTAACTGATGGTTTGTTTGACACATCAAAACATACAATAGGAAGAAATATTATCCCTAACACTCTCAACCACTATGAAAAGTTGAATGTCCAAATTGTTAAGAATATTTCCTCTTGAATGAATTGAGATTACAATATGGTATAAATACATGTGAAGCTAGCCAGAACTATGTAAACAAAATATCACAAAGGATATGTAGAAGATGTGATTATGATTTTGGTATATCTCTAATATTATTATGACTATGATTTTGGTGTATCTCTTACGCCCCCCCCCCCCAAGCAATGCACCAGATTGAGATCCACACAAAGCTTGGAACGGAATAATTCGAACGCTTTTGGTAAATATATCGGCTAGTTGAAGATCTGAAGGAATAAACCAAGCAACTAATGGAACAAATTCCACAAACTCGCGAACACAACGGCAGTCTATATCAATGTGTCTGGCGCATTTATGAGAAATGGGATTTTGCATTAAGAAAATAGCACTCTTGTTGTCACTGAAAAGAATCGGCGGTGAAGACGGAAAAAAAGTAGATCATGCAAAACATGAACCACCTAAAGCATTTCAGATGCTGCATTTGCAATAACATGATATTCTAACTCGCAGCTTGAACTAGTTACTGTAAGTTGCTTTTTCGCGCTCCAAGAGATCAAGTTTGGCTCAATAAATGGGGAATAACCGTATGTAGAGCATCTAGTATCCATATATCTTGCTCAATCGACCTCAAATTAATGAATAATAGATTGCGAACCGGGGGAAAAGATAAACCAAAACCAAAACCAAGTGTTCCTTTTACATATCACAAAATACGTGCTGAAACTGGCTAACCGTGTTCACCGCATATGCAAAATCAGGAAGAGTGATTGTTAGATATTGTAATGCACCAACCAACAATCAATAGAGTGTAAGATACTGAAACAATTGGCCATCTTTAGTGTAGGTGGATCCTGGAGTGAACGGTGTGGGAGACATGTCTTGAGTCCTAAAGTTGTGCCCAATGAAAGATGTCTCTGGCATAGTTTTAAGAAATAACCAAGATGCCCGAGATCTTTGCTGAGAATTCACGCTGCAGCTGAGTAAGAAGGGACGTGAGAGCTGTTTTATTATTTCATGTGATGATGATATCGCCCGCATAGGCAAATAAATAGATAAGCACCGAGTCTTTGCAAAAAAACGAAGAGAGATGTATTTGCATGGCTGCAACAGAAACCCAATAATAGAAGAAAACAAAAAACAATGATACCACATAAGAGGAGCCTGACGAAGGCCCTAAAAAGCCTTTTTAAGACGGCACACGTGATCCGAATGTATTGGATTAATATAAACTTTTTATAGAATATTTCTTCCTATTATAAATTTAAAATAAAATTGATAATTTAAAAACTTATTTAAGAATGCATATATTTCATATTATATTTGAAAAAACTGTTATAATTTATGATATATTTACGCCTTCACCTAATAAAAAAGTTAGAAAAATATTTAAATTTATTCCAAATTTTTAACCAGTTTCCAAAATTATTGTAAATTCTTAAATATAATTTTGAAGGTATAAATCTTGAATATTTTGTACAGTCAAAATTAAACATAATATCTCATGTTATTATAACATAGTAACATTAAAAATAATTCAAGCAATTATTTCTATTTATTTTCTATACAATAAAATCTCATAAAATTATTTACATTTTGTGATATTCATTGAGCCTTTCTTAAATTTTGAAAACTTTCAATATTTATTAAGCATCTAAGTCCAAATCTTTTTCCTAAACATATCATTTATTTTTATTTATTGTGTGGATAATTTTTATAGGGAAAACAGGGAAATATATCCCCATTTTTCATAAATTAGGAAAATATATTTCCAAGTTTTTGAGTTAGAGAATTATGTCCCAAAGTATAGTTCTGTTAGGGAATTTTGTCCTCATGTGCTAACTAAATGTTAAGTGCCACGTGGCACTGATGTGGTATTGATTCAATGTCACATGGTGCCACATCAGCGTCATGTGGCAAATGACGTGTCATTTTCATTTTTAAATAAAATTTTAATTTTTAATATATTCTAATTAAATTATAAATGTATTTCTTTTTTATATTTTATTTTTTAATAATATTTTATTATTTTAATTAAGAATTATATATTTATTTATTTTATTCATAAAAAACATTATAAAAATTAATGTATTTATATATATATATATATATATATATATATATATATTATTTTCTTTGTTAAGATAAAAGAATATTTATTTTTTTTAGTTGTTTTTCTTTAATTTTCAACTAATAATGTATTATTTTCAACCAATATTTTTATTAGGGTAAATAGGGGAAAATACCCTAATCTATTGACGTTTTCGGAAAAATACCTCAATCTATTTTCATAAGTTAAAAATACCCCAATCTTTACTTCCATTTATGAATTATACCCTAATCTATTGATATTTTGGGAAAAAATACCATAATGTATTATTATAAGTTAAAAATACCCCAATGTTTAATTTCATTTATGAATTATTCCAAAACGAGAAATATTATTGGCTCACACATAAATAGCAGTCAAAACAACTATCATAGTTCGTGTTAAATTATTGTACTAAACAATCAATATTTGTTATATATTCAAATGCATTTATCTTCCGAAAAGTATTTAAAAACTTCATGTTCTGCTTTTTTTTTTTTGTTTCCTTCGGTTGCTTGAATTCCTTATTTTTCTCTCAATACGTATTTTGACGTGTGATCTTATATCGAAATGTATGCACCTTCGTCTTAGATTGGAAGTTACACCAAACGAAGGAAACAAGAAAAAAAGTAGAACATAAAGTTTAAATACTTTTCAGAAGATATAGAAAATCTTGATTGCTTAATACATTAAACTTAATACAGACGAAGATAATTGTTTTGACTGCCATCATTGTGTGAGCCAATAATATTTCTCGTTTTGGTATAATTCGTAAACAAAATTAAAGATTGGGGTATTTTTAACTAAAAATAATACATTGGGGTTTTTTTCAAAAATATTAATAGACCAAGGTATAATTCATAAATAAAAGTAAAGATTGAAGTATTTTTAACTTATGGATATAGATTGGGGTATTTTTTCAAAAATGTCAATAGTTTAGGGTATTTTTTCCTATTTACCCTTTTTATTATTTCATAATTAGTACAATATTTTTTATGAATAAAATAAATAAATAAATAAATAAATATATATATAATATTTAATTAAAATAATAAAAATATTATTAAAAAACTAAAATATTAAAAAGAAATACATTTATAATTTAATTAGAATATATTAAAAATTTAAAAATTTATTTAAAAATGAAAATGCCACATCATTTGTCACATGACGCTGATTTAGTGCCATGTGGCATTGAGTCAATACCACATCAACGCCACGTGGTACTTAACTGCTTAGTCACCATAGGAGGACAAAATTTTCTAACAGAACTATAATTCTCTAATAGAAAAACTTGTGGATATATTTTCTAATTCGTGAAAGATGGGGATATATTTCTATATAAGATTTTAGGTGCTCAATCATGATCGTGGAAAGGTATTTATTAAAGTTTGAAATTTAAATTGTTATTTTGGAGATGAATTAATATATTTTCCAAAAGAATTTTCAAACTGAATTTGGGTAATTGCAAATAAAATAGTGAAGAATGAATTATAGATTTGGGGTGTAACTAATAAAACAAATCCTATAATTTGAGAACCATATTCAAAATTTAAGATAAATCTTAAAAATTATTAATTCTTAAAATAATATATTTTAAACAATAAATATTGTTGGAAATTTGTAATTAAAATAATATTTTCCCAAAGCTCAAATATTATGGGCTTAGGAAAAACAATTGAAGCCCACACCGTAAAATAGTTTTGTGGGGGATTAAGACAAATATTCCAAAACCCCCCAAATTGAATTTGGGTTTTAGAGATTCCGAAATTGAGTGTTCGATTCCAATTCGTCTCCATTTTGCCTGAGATTTGTTTGAGTTGCATGATAAAAATACACATCTCGCAATTCTTAGTTTTATATAATCAATTGATTGGTTGAAGTTGAGATGGATAAACCAATTCTGCTACTTGATAAAGGTACAAGATGCACAGCTTGGAATTACAGCGGTGAGAGATTGGTTGCAGGGCTCGTTGATGGTTTCTTGGTAGTTTATGATTCCAATGATCCAGCTTCCTCAAACTTCACTTGTACCTCCAGATTTAAGGTCACTAAGTTTGGTCTCCTCTCTTTTAACATACTTTGCATTGCAGTCTTTTGGACAACGAGTTTAGGTTGATTCGTGGTGGGTTGTTGATTATGTTAGTGTTAGGTGTAAAACCAAAGGGCTTGAGGTGTTGAGCATAGTTCTGTTGATGTGAAGATGTGATTTTTGTGTGTATTTTGTTTTATTTCTTTTCCTGATGGTTTTGGGTATGTCCGGCTATATTGCGAAAATAGGTACATGATAACAGCATTTCGAAAGTGGTCTGGGCGCCGCCGGAATATGGGGATGCGGTTGCTTGCATTAGCGAAGATGGGACTCTGTCATTGTGGGAGGAGGTCGTGAAAAAAGGTACTTGCTAAACTTCCGAGTGAGTTTTGCTACATAGATTTTGTTGAAGTTAATTAGAGTAAGGAAAATAGTATCACTATAAACAGATTGCCTGATCGCAAAATTCTGTTGTTTCTTAAATCTTACTTACGGTGGATGGGTGCTATGTCTATATGCTTATCATAATAAGGAATAACTGGGAGTTCCCCACTTTTTCTCCATCCCTTCGAACTTGCTCCTTCTCGGTTTTGTTTATCTATTCTTTGTGTTTCCCCTTTCCACATTGTGCCTTGTTTTCTTCTTCCCACTAGCTAAGAGGAGCTCAATGTCATATCTTTGAATTTGTTTTCCTGTAGATACTGAGGCGCCTCATTGGGAGATGTGCAAATGCTTTGATAGAAACACGAGTCAAGTTCTAGATGTTCATTTTGGAGATGGTCAACCATATCTGAAATTGGTTAGTGTTTTAATACCTGCATGGAATTCGCATTCTGTGGTAGTGGTGGATGTTGTTAGCTAGTACTTGGCCGCACTTTGTACGTTATGGTGGCAAAATCTATACTAAAATTAAAAAAAGAAAAAAGAATGCCTTCTTCAGAAGGAATATTATTTATTGAACATCTTATGCTATGCTAACTCCTATAGCATTTTACGTTGAACTAATTTGTGTTAAAAATGTGGTCTCATTGCTGAAAAGCATATAAGCTATGAAGAGAAGTATTTAAACATTCTTAAATCTATTTGGGACATTCTCTGTAATGCTAATTTCTAGGAGAAGGTCAATTGAATCAAATTGGTGACAGGTGCAACCTGTCAAACCTATAATCTCATAAAGCCCATCGTAAGTTATGTATGATTTGCATTCTACATCCCACTCAATATTGTATCAAGAAAATCTCCCTTTTCAATTATTTCACTCCGTTTTATTTTGCTTCTGAGTTGTAGCCACTAGCCAATGCATTTTTCAGCCTCTATTGACTTTTCCTGAGGAATCATAACCATTCACCTATGCTTATCCTTATGAAAGTGGAGGTTGACACCTAATAGTTACAGACTCTGGCACAGAATTTGTAACTCAAATGTTAAAGAAATAGAGGGTGCATGGAAGGAAAGATGGATGTGAATGTTGGAAGGAAAGAAGGGGAGCATCTATCTGCTGAGATGTTTCCTGATACAATCTTCCTAAAGTAAATCTTGTACTTCCGTTTCTTGCACAGTTGCACAGCCTGAGTGAGCTCTGCAAGTCCAAGATGAAGGGCATATGTGATTTATTTATGTTAGAAGAAGTTCAGATTCTTCAGAAACTATATTGACTGGACAATGATATCCCCCCTAGGATGAAGTTTAGGCTAGGATAGTTTTTTCATGAAAGAAGGTGAAAGAAAGCAATTATATCCTCATGTGCAGCAGATGCCCAGCTGTTAGTGGGGAGTTGAGTTCCAATTCTAACATTTGACCTGTGTGTTATCATTTTGTCTAGGAAATCTCTTTTATAATTGAGAATATTGTTTTTCTTTTCAGTAAGTTCATAGTTTATTACATGTTCAGTTGCTATTTCGATGACTCAATCATTTTGTCATGTCAATTGTTTGATTTTTGCTTGTTTATGTATCTTCACCTGCCACTTTGTTGAACATAAAATGTTTTTATATTTGTTAGATGTTATGGAATATAGACATTGGAGAAAAGTAGTAGTAGTAGTATTATTAATAATTGTACAAAGCACCTATTATAATACAATAGATCTACTTAAAGCAGGAGTCATAAACAAAGCAGGACAATATTCCTAATTCTAATATAGCTCTATAACACTCCCCTCAAGTTGGAGCATATATATTTATCATGCTCAGCTTGGTACAAAGTTCCAAGAAGCGTTTTGTGCCCAATGGTTTAGTGAATATATCAGCAATCTGGTCGGACTATGAAGTGAATGGAGTTACAATTGTCTGATTTAACACACTCTCTTGAATAAAATGACAGTCAACCTCAATATGCTTCGTTTTCTCGTGACAAATAGGGTTATTTGCAATGTAGATAGCTGCTTGTTTATCACAATGCATTGGTAAAGGTAAGTTGGACGTGAAACCCAATTCTTCAAGTTCACCCAAATTATCTCAATAGCAGTATGAGCCATGGCTCTATATTCAGCTTCACCAAGGGATCTAGCTACTGTTTGTTTTTTCTTACTTCTCCTAGACTCCTAGTAACCAAGTTTCCTCTCAAGTTGGTACAATATCTAGAAGTAGACTTTCTATCAATCTTGGAACCAGCATAATCAACATGAGAATATCCTTCAATCTTTAGATGACCATTCTTCTTAAAAACAATCCTTTACTCGGAGATTTCTTGATATATTAATTCGAATTGTAGCATCCCAACGAACTTGCTTAAGCTTATCCAAGAAACGACTGACCAATGACAAAAGAAATATCAGGCCTTGTTATTGTCAAGTAGATAAGTTTTCCAACAAGCCGATTATACTTGGCCTTATCTTCCAAAAAACCTCCACTGTCATCCTAGCAATCCAGTTTCTTTGGATCAACTTCCATAGGAGTATCAATAGGCTTCATTCCTAGCAATCTAGTTTCTTGGAGTGAATCAATAGCATATTTCTACTGACATAGAGAAACTCCAAATTTGCTGTGTGCTATTCGATTCCTAAGAAATACTTAGGACGTTCCAAATCCTTAATATCAAAATGTTGCTTCAAGTATTTATTGGTGTAATCAATTCCTTGTATGTAACTGCCAGATATGAGTAATGTCATCAACATAAACAATGAGAATAACCATACCAGATGCTTGATGTTGCATAAAAACCAAATGATCAGACTTGCATTAGTTTCAAGAACACCAGTGAACTTATCAAACCATGCCTTCGCACTCTGTTTAAGTCCATAAATTGCCTTTTTTAGACAACAAACTTTATTAGCAGCCTCTCCCATGAGCAACATGTTGCTCTGGAGGTTGCTCCATAAAGTCCGTAGGATTTCAATCACCATAGAGGAAAACATTCTTCACGTCAAGTTGATACATTGGCCATGAATGATTGGCAACCTAGGAGAACAAAATTTTGATAAAATTTAGACGAGCAATGGGAGAGAATGCCGTAAAATAATCAATGCCATAAGTTTGAGTGTACCGTTTAGCCACAAGCTTTATATTATCAATAGTGCTTTCAACAAGAAATTTATGGTGAACACCCAACGACAAGACACCACATTCGTTGAACGGGGTCTACATACCAATTTCCAAGTACCACGACGTAAAAGAGCATGTATTTTCTCATCCATAGCTGCCCACCACAAAAGATGCTTAAGCGCCTCAAGGTAAGATGATGGAATAACTATGGGCAAGTCCTCTGTGGTTTCTTTAGAACTTGCAGGCGGAGGCACAAGGGAGAGACATGAGACAGGACCAGATCGTGGACGTAGTGTATACACCTGTAATGGCTTTGGAGGAAGGGAAGAAGGCATTTAAGCCGGGATAGGTAAAGGAGTGGAAACAGGTATATCGGGTGCTTATCTTCAATATGGGTAAAATAAGGCTGGACTAAAAAAAAAGTAACATCAGCACATGTATAATGATGCTCAGTGATGGGATCAAGACAACGGTACCCTTTTTTGGTTCTAGAATTCCAAAAAAAAAAATACTTGATAGAACGGGGTGCCAACTTATCCAACCTAGGAGAAAGATCATGAACAAAACAAGCACACCCAATAATGCGAGGAGTAATGGGATAAAGAGTTTTTGTAGGATGAAGACACTAAAACGGAATTTCTCCATGCAACACACTAGAAGGCATCCTATTAATGAGGAAGCATGCAGTAAGAACAACATCATACCATTAGTATTTTGGAACATGTATGTGAGACATAAGAGTACGTGCAACATCTAAAATATGACAATGTTTGCGTTCAACAACCCCATTTTGTTGAGACGTGTGAGAGCAAGAAGTTTGATAAATAATACCCTGAGAAGCACAAAAGGACGAAATGGACTTTTGAGTGAATTCAAGAGCATTATTGGTGCGAAGTACACGTAAATAAATAGAATATTGAGTTTTTATTTTATAAATGAGTTTAGTATAGAAGAAACCGCAATTCTCTGTTTGAGTAAATACAACCAAGTCATGCGAGAATAATCATCGACAAATATAAAAAAATACTTGAAACCACCTCTACACTCAACTCGACTCTGGTCCCAAACATCACAATGTACTAATTCAAATGCAAAAGAACTACGTTTATTGACTCTAGAAGGAAAAGAAGTACAATGGTGTTTACCCAACTCACAAGACACATTAGAAATCAACAGACTCAACAGGGACTAAACTTCGAAGACTGGCAGGTGATGGATGACCAAGACGACAATGTTATTGATATGGTGACAATGTGGTAGAAAGAGCACGGGAAGATATTGGTGAGATACTGTCCGAGTAATATAAACCATCTCGCTAATGCCCTCCACCAATCGTCCTATTCGTGTGCAACTCCTGGAACACACAATAAGAAGGATAAAATGTGGCAGACCAATTCTGAGTTTTGATGAGTTGGCTGACAGATAATGAACTAATTGGAAATTTTGAAGCAAATAGAACATTGTGAAGTAAGTTGGATGCCATCAGCAAGACAGATAGGCGGAAGACACGATGGAGAGAATGATTTGAAATTATATTTTGTACTAGTAATGTGGGCAGAGGCACCGGGGTCCAACATCCAAGACTTACAAGAAGACACAACACTCACATCCATGGGGATAGAGGCAGTAGTAGCAGAGATATCATAATCAGCCCGTGGAACTGAAATCATCTCGGGAGTGGAAGATGAAGATGGTGCTGTAGAGGCCGTGTTAGCCCAATGTTTGCCGAACTTTTCCCAACACTTGTCTTAGTCATGATTTGATCATCCACAGATCACAATGTCGAACATTGAAACTGCAACCACGACCATTGCCACGACTATGATCCCCATATGAAGCTTTATTACGAGTTGACATTGCTGAATTATCCATTGAAGTAGATTCGGCACGACCGACAGTGACTCAAAGGACACGAGACAGAGCATTCAACAATGTTGGAACAGTATCACTGGACAACAGACTGTCTCGAATTGGTTGGAGATTAAGACTAGATAAGAATTTAGCCACCATGAATTCC
>JAPKLW010000707.1:367220-380771 GCA_026898455.1 Plectranthus barbatus
AAAAACCTGAGATACATTTTTGACATTATAGTACATCTCTTGTAGAGCATCCCACATGGCTTTGGTAGAGTTCAGGAACATGATATTCTTGCTGATAGAGGGTTCCAAGCTATTGAGCAGCCATGTCATAACACAACAATCATTAGCAGACAAAGTTTCAAACTTGGCATCAATAGAAGGAGTAACTATCGACACATGGCTTTTTTTTTTATTCTTTTGTGAACCCAAAAACAACAGAAAAACATGGGACCATAATAGGTTTAGAATCAAACATGATAAAAATTAAGACAGAATCAGGACGAAATTGACCAAAAACAGGACACAGGATGAGAGAGGACTGGGAGGCTGCTGGAGCTCGCCGGAGCTGATCGCTGGCGACAGTCGCCGGAGGCCGGTGAAGGGGACTGGATGGGTTGGGGTGGTGCAGCATAGGGAAGACAAGATGGGTGGGTTTTTTGTTAATTTGGAAACCCTAATTTTTCAAATTAGGTTTTGTCTCTCTCTCTCTCTCTCTCTTTTAATTTTTTTAAAAAAAAATTCTTTGTAGGTCGAGGATCTAGATGCTCTAATACCATGTTAGATGTTAAGGAATAAAGACATTGGAGAAAAGTAGCAATAGTAATATTATTAATAACTGTACAAAGCACCTATTTATAATACAATAAATCTACTTAAACTAGGATTCATGAACAAAGTAGGACAATATTCCTAATTCTAATATAACTCTATAACAATATTATTACTTGTATATAGCTATTTACGTGTAGACAAATTTGAGGATGATGAAATGCCTACATGCATGATCTGCTACAAACATCAGTCTATACTGACTCTTTTCTCCACAGGTTGCTGCATATTCTGATGGACAAGTAAAAATCTATGAGCTCCTAGATTCGCTTGAACTGGAGAAGTGGCAACTTCAGGTCTATTGATTTCTGTCTAGAGTTGTACATTGTTTTCGTGGCCATGTTCCATCTCTGTGAGGCTTTTTGTTGTTCTCATGGTGCTTTTTAATATTATCCATCATGGGCGATCCATGTGTAAGGTACCCAGATCATACCTGGCAAACCTTCAAAGTTTCTTCTTCAACATATCTTCCTAGGATCTTATAACTAATAAGATGTTACATCCTCTTCTGGGAATAAGTTTGAATGCATGAATGAGCTTATTTGATAGTTTGGCACTTCAACTCTTTATACAGTCGAGCTAAACAAATGTGAAAATATCTTAAAAACTAAGAATCTTATCTTGCCTTTCTATGTGCTTATGAGATCTGAACACCTTATATTCAAATCTAAGATCTTGCAACATTGCTTGAGCAGCTCCCATCCAAGATCTTGTCCTTTATATCCCATAGAATATCTAGGTTTTCTGGACTTCGTTCTGTTGTTCTGGTCTGACTTCTGAGGTAGACTGATGTATAGACTGTAGGAATATGTTAAATTTTGCAACTTGAGCTTAGCTGGTCAAATATTTCATTCAAACTTAGCTGTTTCTTCTTCCCGTCAGTTAATAATGATGACAGTTGCTGGTGTAAATCACTTCTCATTTACGAATGTACTCAGTTCTTTTTTCAAACTTACAGGCAGAGTTTCAAAATGCGATTGATTTGGTGTCCAAGTTTGGGAGTGTCTCCTGCCTATCTGCATCAGTCTCGTGGAATCCACAAAGAAGTGAAGTCCGACAGTCGAGTTTTGTTTTGGGCTTTAGTTCAAATACTCCAGCACTAAATTCTGCAAAGGTACATGCTTCTTCTTTTGCTTCAGAATTTGCTCTATTGCCACAGTCAAGTGAGCTATTTTTCCATGAGGATTTTTGTTTATTTTTTGGCCTAAAATTGATTGATACTAGGAGTATAAGATTTTGAAGATTATATCTACAGAATTCTGGTTTTTCAACAAGACGTGAATTTGTAAGCCTGCAATTGAAAAATACTTCAATTCAAATATGTGTATTCTGCAGTTGTCTTTGGTGTTTATTCTTTGTATAGCTGGTTAAATCCTAGTGATATCACCTGCCTCTGATCATATTGTGTACTCAACAGGTTTGGGAATTTGATCTAGATCATCAAAGATGGCTTCCAGTTGCAGAGCTTTCTTTGCCCGAGGATAAGGGTGATGAGGTTTCTGCAGTTGCTTGGGCACCGAACATCGGAAGGTACCAAGATATAAATCATTCCCTGACTTGCTCTTTCTGGTTCTACTTTGCTGATAAAGCTTGAAAATATATCTTCTGCGGACCCCTTTTTATTGGTTTCTGTGCAACTCTCATTTGGAAATAATCATTTTTTAGAAGTAGTGATGCATGGGCTTTGGTTTGAGCTCAGTATACTTTTGATGCTTCTATTATGAATATTTAATTTAGTTAAAATGCATGAAACAAAAAATACTTAATGTTAGAAAACTTATGGTATAGAATATATCAAATAGAGTTGTGACTATATAGTGCTTAATTAATTTATTTACTTCTTAGATGAGTCATCTTTAATTTACTGTATATAATAGATCATTCATCTTTGTATAAATATCATGTTTGAGTTGACGAATACAACTAACACAGTTTTCAATTAATATATTTCAATATCAATAAAAAAACAAGGCCAAAAATAAATTTAGAAAGACTGAACACAATCGGATTCACACAGATCTGACATCTTAAATAGTGTTCCCTGGAGAGCGCACAGAGAATTTTCAATATGTTGCATTTACATGGAAAAGCTAAATATTAGGAAATGAGGGAATGCTGATACGATGATGACTTTATATTTGGTCAGGCCTTATGAACTAATAGCTGTTGCGACTCAAAAGGGACTATCAATCTGGCAGCTTGGGTCAAATCCTGACCATGACAGGAGGCTTTCAGTGCATAGAGCTGCTTTGCTCTCGGTCCATGAAAACGAGGTAATGAACCCCCCAACCCCTTTGTTTACAGTACTCAGTATGGATGAACTATTAGAAATTTGAAGCAACAGGGAAGTTTTTATCCCCCCCACTATAGCTAAAAGTATGTCGAAATATACATGCAGCTCTAATTGCAAGCACTTTTCATTTGGTTCCATAAAACTTGTCTGAAAATTGAAACCAAACTGTGCATTACAGTTTTGTGTCTGATTATCTGTTATGAATTCTTAATGAAGCAAAAAATTAAGTTTATGTATGGAAGGGTAATATATTTGGTTGATGATAGGTATGGGAGATGGAATGGGATATGAGTGGAATGACCCTGGCTACGACGGGGAGTGATGGTGCAGTGAGGCTGTGGCAGTCCAACTTAAACGGAGCGTGGCACGAGCAAGCTCTTCTCGCACCACATACTTAGATGTGTTTCTTGTGTTGCTTCCATGGCTTACCATTTACAATTTCCCTGTATTTGTTGTAAGATGATGATGATTAATTTCATGTAATCAGAAGAAGTTGATTGACAATGACTCTTGATCTTCATATTATTAATTTGGAGATAATGTTCTACTTTAATCGACAAAATATGGTGAGCATTATTTGCAGCAAAATAAAATATAATTATGTGGCTAGATGTTATAATAATTGTTTGATAATACTTAGATTACTCCTGTTACTCTTCTGAATTATTTGTTTAAACTTTTAAGATGATTAACTTATGAAATTCATTTTGTATCTTACTTAAAATATTTAATAGTTTAAGACTTACAAATGATCACTTTTTATTATTGTTGAGGTTGGAATATATCGGATACGGAGCTCCGGGAACTATATACGGATTCACAAGAAATGACAATAAAAAATAATAAAACTGTAGATGAAACGGTAAGATACCAACTGTGCCGGATAATTATAAGTAACATGAAATAAAAAGACCCTCTGGGTATATCAACGTGATAAGTACAAGTAGGCCCTCTGGCTATTGGATTGCTCTACATGTTTCTTGGACTGCTCTTCATATTTATCGGACTGCCTTCGTTCGAACTGCTTCCGGTCGTACTGTTCTGCTGCTTTCTCACGGGCCGATCTTTAGGTTGGGCTGCACAAAGTGTTTGTTGAGCCATGTGCTGGACCTTTAAGTGAGCCGATTTAGTTCATGCCTCGACAATTATTTTATTATGTTCTTTTATATAATCTACTTGATTGTTAACTGTTAACAAAGTGAGTTTATTTCGGATGTATTTCAATGGTGGAGATCTTCTGTATAAGAATTCTCAATTTTGTGTATAAATATCTTCGAACAAAATTTTTTACCCTCTTCCCACTCTTATATTAAAAATAGCAATTAACAAATAGATACACTTGTCTCTTTAATCACAAAAATCTTATAGACAAAAGCTTTAGTAAGTGTTTTGGAATCAAGTATTTAATACCACCGCATATAAATTTTAAAATTAAATTCAAACCTTTAAATAATTACAACTCTCTTTTTCGCTAATATATAAATAAAGAGGTATCTTTCATTGAAGATATTTAAAAGCCATATTTAGATTTAAAAAAATAAAATACGAAGGAAATTTAAATTTGGGTGGCCGATTAAATGCCATGGCATATAGTCAGTGTAAACGGTTTTAGAGAGGGAAAGTGGCGACATCATGGAGAGGAGCGAAGAAAGCACGGTAGAGGAGCCTGTCGAAGACATGGCGGCAGGGATCCTCCTCTCTCTTCTCTATCAAGTAATCCATGCATCTCTCCGCCTCCCTCTTCACTCTCACATACAACTCCATCATCTTCATCTCATCCCTCTCCCCCGCCCACGCCGCCGTCTCGATAGGCCGCCCGAACAGGAAATACAACCGCCCCGGCAGCTTCGGGTACGGTATAGGGATGTGCGGATTCTGCTCGCCCACTTGTTCCTTGGCGTCAACTCCTGCTCGAACATTTGGGATGGTCTCGTTAAACCGCTCTATCTTCTCCCTCACCGCAGGGATCCTCATCTGATCATTGTAGTCCACCAGTAAATCCATTACGTCGTCCTCCCCCACCGCCCCGAACGGCACAATCGTCGCCCCGTACTTGGCCGCCGTCCGCACGAACTCCGGCTTCTCCGGCCAGAACAGCTTGTGCGCTTCCCCTTTGCGGTGCAACGCCTCCCGCAACCCTCCCGGGTAGAGGAGGACATACGATTTCGCCGACAGTAGTCTGCACAGATTTCTTGAGTTGACAGGTACTGCTCCGAACAATTTGAGCATATCGAAGTTGGTTGTTTCCTGCAATAATCGAGAATCCGACCTCTTGTCGAATACCCATGGATGTGCTAGTCCCTGAATCATCACGTTCCTCTCCCGGAGAAACACCTCCACGATCGAAGAGATCTCGATTCCGAGAAGCATGTGGTAGCCTACGAGGAGAACTGGGCCTTGCTCGGGAATCCCTTGCAGCCCCCTCACGACTTTCCCGTCTGGTAAAGTCGACAGCATGAGGGGGCTGACGCCGACGCGGAACAATCCCAGCTTATGATTGAATTCGCGATGATACTCCGACTTGCTCGGAGGAAGAAAATCGGTACATGTGAGTACCCTTGATTACGGTTAACAGATTGATCCCATCTTCCATTAGAAGGAAGTGGCCATTATCCTTGAAGAATCGAACTCTCGAATTCTCTAGCAGCTTTAACAGCCTCTCATCATCACTCGGGATAATCGAGTCCTTCCCACTTGCGAGAATGAGAACTTCACTCTTCACTGCATGGAGGCACAAGTTCGCACTCGCGGCGCCTGTTTTGAGCAGTTTTAGCTTCCATGCAATGGCCTGCTTTGGGAAGATCCCTGCCAAGTTTGAAACCCCGGCTGCCAAAGAAGACAGCTCACCAAAGAGGTTCCTGATCTGTTGTGCAGGAGCAACGAACGGTTTCGTTGTGTTGACCACGTTAGCCATCTTGATCGAGTCTCCTGCAGCGATGCCGTATATTATACAAGGAAGGAACTGTTCTGGAAGAAGCTCAAGAAAAGGGAGCAATGGTTGCAGCTGCGACCTATTGAACGACGTTGCTGCAATAAAATCTTGGTAAATGGTAACTAAGAGACGATCTGATACGAATTTTTCGTGTAAGAGTTTGTTGAATATACCTGGATTGACCAATATGAGAACTAGATCTATGGTTGGATTCGCAGCAGCTACAGAAAGAGCAAGACAGGCTCCGAAGGAGTCGGCTACCAAGTAAATAGGCTTGTTGGGGAATGAAGCATGCTCATCTTTAACTGCATTTTCTACGAACTTCACGAGCCCTTCATAGGGTGTCCGATCGTGGACAGGAACATGCATACATTTTACATGGAAAACCTTGCCCATAGCCTTGTGATGCAGCACCATGCCCATGCCAACACCATCAATTCCTGCATGCATATACCAAATTAATTAAATAGAAAGAAGACATACCTCAATGAGATATTTCTTTTCTTTTATGTTGCAACTCATACGACACAACCTCCATCAAGCACCTGGTAAATAGAGAAGAAGAGGCGAGTTTTTGAGAGGAGGGCCGCACTCAACCGGGCAGAACCATCGGGGCGGACCACCATCGGGTTTGGTCATAGTTCTTGCAGCTTCGAAGTAATCTCTCGCTGTCTGAGTCCCATATCCATCATCCCAAAGAGGCTCCAGTTCTCTCTCGATTTCGACATGTAGCTTCGTCTTTCCGGATCTTTTGCATGAGATGCTGCTCGACAGTCTTGAATCTGAAGGAATCTCGACTGAAACAGGATAGCAGGTTTTGTTTAAGGGGTTTAGTAAGGTCGTCGGAGGCGATAAGCAGATATCCATCCCACATGTTTGCATGGTTTTGTTGATGGGTGATAACAAAATTTGCCAGTATAGAAAAAGGAATTTAGTGTCTTCCTTAAAAAAAGCAGATAAATCTGAGAGTTGTCATCAGCATTTCCTTGTAGTCCCCCAACAGAAATGACTGATTTTCTCCTCATGTAAAGTTTGTGAATCACGAAATTGCATTCTCGGAGGCTATGAGGAAAAAGGAGTTGCGTGCGAGAGAAAAAGAGGGTCCATTCTAGTTGGAAATTCACAGATATGAATTTTTGTTATCATTGAATGGGTCCTCAAGAGATGCCAGTTTTTGCTGATCACACAAACTTTCAGTTTGTAATGGTATGAATACGAAAATCCACTTGTACTGTTCATGTGAACACTTGAAGTTAAAACCTTCTTATTCACCTGCAAAAAAACAAACAGAAAATAGTCGACAATGAGTAGCTTTGTGCAAATTCAAACTTGGTTCACGAATCCCGAGTCCGCGGGTTTATGTAGAAGCGATAGAAATACAACAAGAACATGTTGAGTTTGGATCCTGTGCAGTGGGGGAAAGCACAGCACATGATGCTGTGCTAAAAATGACGTCGTTTTGGGTTTTTTTTTTTAATCCTCAGCCTTGCGATGTAGTTAGCCTATGGAAATCTGCACGCGTCCCATGAAATCGCGCGAGAGCAAATTGGGGCACAACGGTAGCTCGCCGAGGTTCACCGACAACATCATCCTCAACGGAGGGTTTAGCAGCGGAGGTGTGCGGTTTGCCGGTTTCTTCTCAGGCAAATTTGAAGAAAGTTGAAGAAGAGAATTAGAGCTCCGAGACTCTGCGCAACACTGAGAGAGAGTAAGGGTATCTTGCATCAGTTACATGGGCGAATTTTGAGCGACACTCAAAAATTCGAGGGCTGGGTTCTGTTAAAACCCCACCAGCACAACGCCTTCACCAACTTAGCCCCTCATCTTCGCCATGCTTTTCGACTTCACCGATCCATTCCTGCCCTCATGGGCGATGAGTCATGAGTCTCGTTTATGGTTCACGTTAGGCGGCGGGTGGATTCCTTAGTGAGTTCTGTAACATACGAGTCGCCGGAATGGAGAGCTCAGAAAGCAGGACGGCGACGGCAGCACAGATTGTGAGAGGTAAATTACTTAAACAAATAAAAATATTAAAAAATTAAAAAAAAAGAACAAAATGACGTCTTTTTTAGCACAGCACCATGTGCTGTGTCTTCACTCACTGCAGAGGATCCAAATCCGAATATGTTATGCCTATAAAATATTCATATCCAATTTTGGGAGAAAATTTCGAAAATAAACTAGGTTTTTAAGATGTGGAAATTGTTGAGGTTCGATTTTACGAGAAAATGGAGCCCTTAGAACTTCATGAGAACATCACAGATAATAATGAAAATTGGGAATAACAAACGAGAATTAAAGGTGAAAATCAAATATACAGCGAATGAAACGGCGCGAACACAATTGTTGTTAACGATGAAAAGAATCTGTAGAGAATTCGGCAGAGTTACGGCTATATTTTATTAAGAGAGAATCGATACAAAAATTGAGCCCCCTGCCCCTATTTATAGACAGGATAGGGGCAGGCAGGCAACTGCTAACCCTAGCTGTCGAGCAGCAACGGCTCGCCGCGAATATCAGACCAGTTGCGGGTTTTTTGGGGAAGGTTAGGACCTCCAACGATCGGGCGCCGCCCGTGGGCTAGGGTTTCCCTTCCTGGTGCTCCTCGATATCGACCCTTACGACTCCTCGATGGCGAGGCTCTTTGATCATCGATGGCGAGGCCTTGACTTGGGTGGATTTTCAGTGTCCTGTTGACGTTGGTGGACTAGCTTTACGAGTTGGGCTCGTTTGCGCTGGCCGGCTTGTCTACTGGGCCTGGGCTCGTGGGCCTGGCCCCAACAATAGCCCCTTTTGGTTGCATGGTCTGTCCGGGACAGGCCGTGGAATCAAAACTACGAGTCGGGACTCGATACAGAGTGCGGAAATTCGAGGTGTCCAAGAGACTATCATCGGGCCCGGGAGATACTTCATGAGAGAGTAACTCCGCTAAGGAGTAGCCGGGATACTACTCCAGGTCAATACGAAGGTTCCTGGAAAGCGCAAGCGTATGACCGTGCAGGGAATACCAGGGTATTGCCCTGCGGGCTAAAGCGTGAGTCCGGGGGTCACGCGGATTAGAATCATTCCGGAGAACATTCTCTTGCATGGAGCGGAGCTCCTATGCGTGCACTCTGTTTAGGCTCCGTAGAGCGCTATTGGGGTGAGTTATAGTGGATCGTAGGACACTTGGTGAGTTCCCGGGGGGAGTTCTCACATTCCCGTTGGTGGTGTCGATCGCGTCATAGTTCTCCCCACTATGGGATGTCATTGTTTCAAGTCTCCCTGAGCGGCTCGCGCCGGAGACTTCTCGGTGGTCTATACCGACCCTTAAGGTGGATCGATACCGAGGCGCTTTTCCTGGGACTTCAAGTTTTGCCGCCCTCGGAGTGGCACGATTGTGATTTTGGCCAATTCCGGGGGCGAAGTTGGGGGCACGAACGGTTTTCTCTTCACTCTTGTATAAGTACCCGATCTCTTCCTCGTTCCATCACTTTGCTTTTCCGAAACTCCCACTTTCTCCTCTGATTGTCACTGTTCCGGCGACTACGAACGATTTCCCTCTAACGACTATTCCGGCGGCCGTATTTCATCCACTCCTTCGCAGCTGCGGTGCTCGTGACTAAGGTAACCTCTCGAATTCCTTTGCATCTCCTTTTGTTTTTATTTTTGTCTATTGGTTTGGCCACGTTTATGCTTCTTGTTGGGTCTTCGCTCGATTGGATATGTAGATTGTAGTTTCGATTGCAATTCTTGATAGTTACGGGGTGCGTTCCGTTCCTGTTTTGATGCCTGTTCTTTAGTTTGATGCTATTTTCTTCGTGTGGCGATTAGATTTGTCGTCCGGGCATGTTTCTGGGTTTGGCGAAGGATGCACGAGTGATTCGTCGTTGGGCGTTTTGGGTTTTGAGGCACGTAATTAATCTTAGCACTGATTCTGTAGAATTAACCGTGCGTGTGATTCTGATTTGATCACTAGGGGTTGAGTGGCGTGTTCTAGTAGGGCTGTGTGTTCATGCATGTGTGTTTTTCTCTGGTCTGCCTAAAATTGATATCCATTGGTTGCATGGATGGGTCGGTGGTGTGCCGGTTTGTGTTAGATTTTTGTTTACGAGGTCTTTTCCCTTCGTTTCGTGCGTGCGTATTTATGCTACATTTTTCTCGTTTCCTTGTTTCTTGGGGGACCTCTTTCTTTGCCAATTTTCTTCTTTGGATCTTGTATAGCTACAGTTTTCATGACGAGTTCACCGGTTGAGATTTGGGAGGAACCTTCCTCCTCGTCGAGCTCTAGGGAGTCGGCGATAAGGGGTTCGCCGCATCGGGAGGATGCCTCCTCAGGTAGTGGAAGGGGTCGGCATCCTATCGAGCAGCCGGTCCTCAATATAGACCCTGAAGAGATTTCAGAGGAGGAGGGTACCGTTGAGGTTAGCGAGGGCAGCAGCGACTCCTTTGTGCCCATGGAGGTTGATAAGTCTTTCGTGAAGAAGGATCAAATCAATCCTGACGATCCAGTGCGTACCGCCGTATCCCTCGCTACCGAGGAGTCCGTGAAGAGGAGTGCGGCGGGAGCGGCCTATCACAAGATGGCCTATACGATACCGCAGCGTGAGGATAGGTGCTGCCAACCGCCGCGCGTCGATGAAGTGGAGTTCTTTCTTCCCGTGTTTAAGTATGGGGTTGGATGGCCTCTCCATGCATGGTTCCAAGCCGTCCTATTTTCGTATGGATTGGCTCCATTCCAGATCGCACCGATCAGCTGGTGCCACATGCTGGGGACACTCCTTGTGTTTTACGATGCCGGGCTTGGGTACCCGACTCTTAGGGAGTGGCATTATTTATATAGGTTAGCGAGTTATGAGGCCGGTTACTACTTCTCGTCGAAGAGGGACTCTCTGGCTGAGGCAATGATTACTGGTTGTAGGCAGAACACCCCGGGTTGGAAGAACCAGTGGGTATGGGTGCCTATGAGCCATTCTGACCCCGAGTGTTTGTCCGAGGGGGGCGTTCCAATAAGTGCGGTCTTGTACACATGTTAAGTATGAGCCTCGATATCGACCTTCTGTGGTAACTCACCAATGTCTTTGTCTTGCAGGATACAAACAAAAGATCCTTACTGACGAAGAGGAGAGTCGGATTGACATTGCCTATTCGAGGGAGGATCGCAAGTTCTCCTCGGTCAAGGGCAAGAGGAGTGTTGGTGCTGAATTCTGGGTGAACGAGAGTGGCAAAAAGGAGAAGCTCCCTGCAGATATGGCAAATTTATCTCCAATGGACTTGCTGGCGGCGATGAAGGCCCAAAAATGCCCGAGGGAGGTTTCGTCCTCGACTCCTACTGCCGAGGCTCCTTCACCCAAGAGGGTCGCTATCGAGACATCGCGCGCGTCTTCGATTGTGCCGACCGAGGAGCGGGTCGTGGTCCAGCAGACCGAAAAGGTTGTTCCAGGGCCCACCCCTGCTCCTGCTCCTCCGGTTAAGCCAACAAGGGCTACGACTCCCCCTCCTCGAACAGTTCGTGACGAGAGGAGGAGGAAGAGGGCCCGCCATGTGAGTGCGGACTCCAGGGCTCGATCGGGGTCGACAGGTCAGTCTAAAGAGCTGGATCTGGTGCTGGTCGGCTCCGGCTCAGCGAGCATTGCTTCTTCCACGGCTGCGTATGCACTTCACGTGAAGAAGGTGCTTGACGGGGAGATTCGGGCCGAGGACTTTGATAGTGAGTACGCTCGCGAGAACTTCACCATGGCGAAGGATCTCCAGGAGGTACTGACCTTCGTGCTTCTAGACGACTTTGATTTTGACCTTGCGTTTGTCTAACTTTTCCCGCTGACCTCTTGCAGACTACTCGGAGGTTTGTCGTCTACTCCGAACAACTTATCAAGTCGCTGGACTCGGCTAGTGAGGGGCTAAGTCGGTCCCGAAGGGAGTTGCAGACTGAGCGGGATAAGCGGGTCGACTTGGCCGATAAACTCACATCGGTCTCGGAGGAGTTGAAAGACTCGAGGCTGGAGAGTCAGAAGTGGAAGGAAAAATATGACGACTTGAAGAAGGAAAGGCAGGAGCTGTCGAGGCGGTGTAAGGGTCTGGAAGTTGAACTGAAGGCCTCGGCCGAGAAGTTCGAGGAGTCAAAGCGGAAGACTGAGATAGAGCTCGAATCCTTCAGGGGACAGTTCCACAGGTGCCAAGAGGAGAGGCTCAAAGAGCAGAAGGCACATGAGGAGGAGGTGGAGGCGCTGAAAAAGGGTTGTGGGGTCGACTACCAGGAGATCGTAGCGAATCCGAAATTCAAGTCGACCTTCGATCTTCTTGTACAGATGGTCACCGGTTCTATTTGTGCAGTAGTCGGTCGGAGGTGTCCGGACTTTGATTTAGACAACATTACGCACCCTGCCACGCCTCCTTCCTCGTCTCCAATTGCTACCGAAGGGGAGCTCCTCGACGCTGAGATGCAGGAAGTCAACAAGGAATCGACCCGCCTCGAGCCGATCCTCGAGACCGAGGTGGAGAAAAGCGCCGAGGAGAAGGAAGCCGATAGCTTCCTCAATGAAGATGGAGGCGGGGAGGCCCAGAAGACGCTGGAGGAGAATGCTAATGTCTGAAGAGTAGTTCTGTAGCCGTTTCTCTTTTCTTTTGTAATTCGAATTTGTAATCCATTCGATGTACTGTTACAATGCTCCTACTTTGCTACTGTTGAATCTGGCGCTTGTCGTTTCCACTTCCTTATCTTTCGCACTATGCTGCATTTTATTGCTGAAACTTGTTGCGTGTTTGTTTCGTGCTTTGTTTCTTGTTTGCCGAAATGGAGCTTCATTGTTGAAGTAGTCGGCTTGACTTAGATGGACTTGGGGGTCGATGCTGTGTAGCTTAGCTTGTCGACATCGAGCCCCTGACTTAGCTACGAAACAAGTGATGTATGGTCAGGTTGGGCATCGCCCCTCCGACGCTCAAGTTAGTAAAGGTGTTATGAATAAATAATGATAAAAATGAAAAGAAAGAATAAGACAAGAATATGCGTATCTGTATACTAATGATAGTATTTCTTCAGTTGTTTGACGTTCCAACTATTTTGTACCCTTCTTCCTTCTGATGTTTCTAGCTGGTAAGCCCCGTGCCCCACCACTTTGGATACTTTGTAGGGGCCTTCCCAGTTAGGGGCTAACTTTCCTGCCCCGGATTCTTTCGTGTTTTGAAACACTCTTCTTAGGACTAGATCTCCTTCTTGGAAGCTCCTGAGCTTCAACTTCTTGTTGTAGAACCTTTCTACCTGACGCCGCCTTCGAGAGGTTCTGATTGCGGCATCTTCTCGTATCTCGTCTATGAGTTCGAGGTTTTTCTCGAGCAGGTTTGTGTTCCTCGTCTCGTCTGTGAATTCTACTCTGGGACTATGGGCAATGATCTCGACGGGTGCTACGACCTCGACCCCGTATGCTAGCGAGAATGGCGTAGCCCCGGTGGCGGTCCTTGGAGTGGTTCGGTAGGACCAAAGGACCGCGGGGAGTTCTTCTACCCATCTGGATCCGTGTGGACTCAGCTTCTTCTTTAGTGTTGCCATTACCGTTTCGTTGGTTGATTCCGCTAGGCCATTTGCTTCGGGGTATCGTGGTGTTGAGAACACTAGCCTTATCCCGTATGTGTTGCAAAAGGCCTGCCCTGCATCCTTTCGCTGGCGAATTGTCGTTCGTTGTCTGTTCGTATTTCTTTTGGGATTCCGAAGCGACATAAGACA
>JAPKLW010000708.1:0-26962 GCA_026898455.1 Plectranthus barbatus
TATTATTTTTTTTCTGCTAGCTATTTTGTCTCCGTCTAATCATTTTTCATTGTACTTGTAATTGATATATCATATGAATGAAAATTGATCAGTCAGAGACAACCTCTCATTGTCAATCTCTGATTTTTACTGTGTGTCCTAGTTGAAATACACTGTTTGTGTATTCAACACATCTGAAGTCAGTTGGATTGAAATTGAAAAAATAATATGTCTGCTAATTTTATTTGGGTGCTAGGATACCTAGCATATTACCTCTGCAGCATTTACTTGTGCGTTTAATCGAGAAATATTTCCCAGCACTTGTTGAGGGGGAATTTCATTTTCTTTACTTTGCTTGAACTAAGGTGGATAAACTCTGTGTTAGTTTGCTAGAATAGTTCAGTATTTTGTAAACACATACATTCTTCCTCTTAGCTTCAGCAAATGATAGTAAGCTTTGATCGCACCAAAAAGGGGGAAATTGCTGGGAAATTATTCCTAAAATCTCCCTTAGGATTCATTTGTAAAAGGTTTTGTTGAATCAAACCTTAGCATTTGGTCGATCATTTGCTGAATTCTGAATTCTAGATAAGTCTAGCATATCATGTAATGTCCTGTATAGGTCATCTATTGAGTTGTAATAGACCATCAGACATCAAAGGAAAGCGTTTGCTAGAAGACATGCGCTATTCCTAGCAGATACAGAAGGACAACGTCTGCTAGAAGACATGTGTTAGCAGAATGCTAAGGCTTTAGCATTTGCTAATAAATCCTGAAGGATGCTAGCAGAATAGAAGTCAAAGGTTTGAGTGTTAACGGAAAATATTCAGCAAATCAAGATAAATAAGCATAACAGAATGTCAAAGGATGAAGCTTTACTGCCGTTCTGACAAAAAGTACACACAAAGGACGAAACTTTCCTGAAGAAGTTCGGAAAGTACAGATCGAGAACAAAAAGCGACTGAACAAGTCTTATCACTCTCGGACTAAAGAAAAGTTGTGTCTAATGGATATGGAGATTCAAGATTTGAATCTCCATATATAAAAGGAAGATCCAAAAGAAAGAGACTACTACGACTACTACTGCTTTTCTAACTTCAGATATTCACGAACACTCAAAGCAAAAAGATTCCTTTGACAAAGTGAACAAAGAAAAAGTAGTCAGTTGAGAGAATTTTGAAAGGATATTAAAAGCTCTCAACAACCAGAAGTGTCGCTCATTGATTTACTGACACTCCATTGAAGATAATCTTGATTGTATTCAAGAATTCTCAATCATTGGGATTCCTTTCTCTTCAGAAAGAATCTAACAGTCGAACACCTGAAAAGGGTTAGACTCAGACGGGCACTTAGCCACATTCAAGGAAAGTCAGGAAGCAACTATAAAACTTCCAAATCAGGCAAGGCAGGAGTTTCGAAGGTGTGCCCTTGACCCAGCCGAGCTAACACCTGAGGAGTCCAGATTATCGGAGGATAGCTGTCAAGTAGCCAGGCCGAAAGCTCACTGCCTACTTAACTGTAAAAGGCGAATCCTTGTAATCTGTATACTTACTTAGTGAATTCTTAGCGTATCGGCTAAGGAGTGGACGTAGATCTTGTTGGATCGAACCACTATAAATCCTGTGTTCTTTTACTGTTTTCTTACACACGTGATTTGAAACCTAGCAATCATATTGCTAGTGTATAACTGTGAAGAAACTTAACCCATTTCTGAGCTTAACTAATATTTAAAAGAGAAGACATAAAGTGTAAGTGACGTATATTTATTCCGCTGCATTTCATGTTTCTGTTTAAACACGACGACTCTGATATTTAAGGACCAACAATATTCTCGTCCTCCTTCATCTCGTGCACCACAAAATCTGCGGGAAAAATGAGATGGCCCACGCGAATGAGCACATCCTCTAGTATACCTTTCGGGCGGGACACAGACCGGTCCGCCATCTGTAGGGTGATCGTCGTGGGCCTCATCTCTCCGATTTTGAGATGCTTGTAGATGGAGTACGGCATCAGGTTGATACTGGCCCCAGTATCACATAGTACTCTCTCGAATGTGTGTCCCCCAATCTCAACCGGAATAGAGAAGCATCCAGGATCGCTTCTCTTGATGGGCACCTGCTTTTGAAGTAGCAGGCTGCATTGCTCGTGGATCTTCACCGTCTCATTCTCCACGAACTGCTTCTTTCCACTCATCAGTTTTCGGAGGTATTTCATGTACCCCGGGATTTCCTTCAGTGCTTCGATCAGCGGGATGTTGATGCTGACCTTCTTCAGGTTCTCCACAAATTTGGAGAATTTCTTGTCCTCTTTCTGCTTTGCGAACCTCTGTGGGAATGGTAAAGGAGGGAGCTGATCTTCAGACTGCTTCAACTTCGTGCCTGGGATAGAATTCGGCGTCGACCGACGTAGTGTGGCGTCGATCGACGGGCCTTTTTTCTCTGCGTTGATCGACCTGGCAGGTCCGTCGATCGACGTGGATTCATCTCCTGTGCATTTTTGCTCCTTTTCGCCTCCAGAATCGTCTACAGCCATCTCGGGACCCTTGTAGCTCGTCCTGGACCTCAGAGTAACGGCTTTGCAGTCTTTTTGGGCTTTTGGGTTCACCTCCGTTGTGCTCGGAAGCTGTTCAGGCTTGTGTTGGTTGCCGAGTGTGGTGGCAATCTGGCCCAATTGTGTGTCCATCATCTGAAGATGTTTCGTCAGCAGCTGCATGTGGTTGGCCATTCCCTTCACCTCGGTTTCTACTTTCCCAAACCGGTTATCCAAGCTCTTGATGAATTTCTCGAGCGTCTCCTCTAGCACGGATTTCTTCCTTTCCACGATCTCTCCTCCAGTACCTGCATCAAAACCAGGCGGAGGGTGTTCTGCAGCAGAAGGGTTAGCATAGGAAAAACCAGGGTGA
Organism: Plectranthus barbatus; assembly: GCA_026898455.1. Classification (NCBI taxonomy): domain Eukaryota; kingdom Viridiplantae; phylum Streptophyta; class Magnoliopsida; order Lamiales; family Lamiaceae; genus Plectranthus; species Plectranthus barbatus. Next base: position 2,882 of record JAPKLW010000708.1, read on the forward strand.
GATCGCCCATGGTTGTACTGATACCCTTGATTGCCTCGGTAGTTATTGTGATAACCACCGCCAACGTAGTTCACCTCCGTACCGGCAGTTCCAGACGAACTGCTTGCACCCCTGTTGATGTAGTCAGCCTCTACGGGTACTATGGCCATGCTTGGCTCTGCAACTTGTGATGTGCCCAATTTTTCAATCTCCTCCCGGAGCTTTTTCACCTCAGCGACCACGTCGAATTCTGGCTTTGTCTCGACTGCTTTGACTGGTAGCTGCCTATCAGTTGGCCATTGGTGGCTATTCAGCGCCATATCAGCCAGCAACCTCATACTCTCTGCACCACTCTTCTTCATCAGTATTCCTCCAGCAGATGCATCAACCAGCTCCTTCATGTGAGGGTTCAGTCCCTCATAAAAATGACACACTTGCATCTCCAGATCGATGCCATGTCCAGGGCAGAGTCGTAGGAGCACTTTGTATCTCTTCCAGGCCTCGTAAAGTGACTCATCATACATCTGCTTGAAAGTAGTAATGGCAGCTTTCCTCTTCAGCAGCAGGCTCGGTGGGAAGTAGTTGGTATGGAACTCTGCTCGAAGCTCCTCCCATGTCCCGATCTGACTCTTATCCAGTCCAACAAACCAAGACCGTGCCTCATCTCTGAGTGAGAACGAGAACAGTCTCATTCTGATCACATCTTGGTTTACTCCGTTCTGCTTCACAGTGTTACACACCTCAATGAATTGGTTGAGGTGGGTATATGGATCTTCTACAGCTCTTCCCCCAAACTGGTTTTGCTGCACCATCTGAATAAGGCTTGTGCGCAGCTCGAAGTTGTTGGCATCAATGCCAATTCTGAATCCGGCCTTCGTTTGCTGTGGAAGAAAACGATCCAAGATGGACCTTTGCGGGATCACAACTTGCCTATCGTTCAACTCTGCCAGTCTTGCAGCTTGCTCCGCCTGAGTAGCTTGGGCTGCTTGTAGCTGTGCTTTCAGCTGATGTACTTCATTCACAAATTGCCTCTGCTCCTCAGGAGTCATATTTTGCAGAGGTGCTTCAGGATTCTCAGCCATCTCTCGTTGTTTTTCTTTTCCTTTCTTTTTGATTTTCTTGCAGGTTGCTTCAATTTCAGGGACAAAGGCTTCGAGTGTTTTTCCTTTGGCTCGCGTGTTCATGCACCTGCACAGGAAATAGGTAAATATCAGTTTAGCATCGATTGACGTGGATTCATGTCGATCGTCGCAAAAGAGTGGTCGCGCCGATCGACGAAAGGTGTCCGTCGATCGACGCTGCAAAGTGATCGACGTCGATCGACGCTAGGTGGCGTCGATCGACGCGAGACGTAGACTCAAAAACTCACACACGCACACGTACAGAAAATTAAAACTCAATCCAGCAAATCCTTGAACGAACTAGTAACAAGATAAAATCTAACAATTCCCCGGCACTGGCGCCAATTTGATCACTGCTATTTCTAACAGATTAATTATAGAAACAGTGGCAAATAAATTTGTAAACCCTAAGGTTATCGGTCCAGGGGAATTGTGTGGGGAAACTATCCTATATACTAGCTATGATCCTAAGATTCATTGTTTGAGGAATTCAAAATCAGGGTTTTAACTTCGAAAATAAAGATAACGATACTTGAAAATTAAAGGAGTTTTGAAAGCAAATTAAAGGAGCACAGATTCTAGGGAAGAACTCTTATTATGGATAACATGTAGGAGCCAATTAATTTAACAGGTGGAATACTGCAACAATGCTATATTTCCTTGTTTGGCAAATATAACATAGATTACTAATTAGTGACTATCTCCGCTCGGTCTCAAAGTACACCAAATTAGTCAATCTGATAAGCAAATCAGTTCAATTCCTACATCTAGTACATCTGTTTGGATAGTGTATATCGTATCATGCATTCCTATTCCCACTATTAATATTCACCTCTCGGTCCTTCTATCAATAGCTAGACATCTAAATTAATCGTCACCTCTCGGTCCTTGAATTAATCTAGAATTAAAAATAAACACAGGAATCATGAACCTAATTAATTAATCCTAACATGCATCCATAATAATATCAACCCCTAGAACCCGCTAGGGTTTCTAGCCACTCATCGCAGATAGAAATCCAAAAGAAAACATATTAAATTGCATAAACATAAAGAACTTACAAGAAAATAAAAGGGTTTCGTGTTTCCCAAATCTCCAAACTCTCAAAACCAAATTGTAGAACGAAAATATGATAAGGAATAATAGGGAATAATAGGGAATAATAGGGAATTAATGGGCAATTCTGAAAAATCGAATTTACATAGGTATTTATAGTGGTGGATGTGTATCCTATCAAATCTAGGGCTAAAGATATGAATAAATCCGTTTTTCCTCGAATTTCCGCTCCAGCAGACAGCCTCGCGTCGATCGTGGCTGATCCACGTCGATCAACGTGGCTTCTTGGTCGGCGTCGATCGATGCTGATTGGCGTCTGTCGACGCAGCTTCTCGCCCCTTCTGCGCGGTCTCACGGTTTTGGCCATAACTTTCTCTCCCGAACTCCGATTGACCCGATTCCAGTTGCGTTGGAGAGCTAACTCAAAGCATCATCCATTGCCATGTGCCAATAGCTCGAATTCCTCTTATGGAAGAACTCTTCTCTGCTACTCTTACACGTCAATGCTTCCGGAACGGATTTCTCGTGAACTTAGGCCTAAAACCCTACAAAAACACCAAAATGCGCACAATACCACCTAATACAGACTCATGCATAGAATATATATATATAAACTCAATAAAACTACATAAAATAGTAGAAAATAATATAGATAAGCGAGTAAAATAATGAGCTTATCAGGATACGTTTGTTCGGATGGCTGCGGCATCGTCAGAATAAGTAGTCTGTCTTGGTTACTTGACATGCTGGTACGCAGGGGTGGCGTATTGATGGACCGCAGTGAGATGTATTCATTTGTCTAACATCAGCGAATACAAGATCTCGATATTGATTGAGTCCAAACCTTAACGAAGGTTCAGAGGTTTGCACGGGATGACTGTTGCTTTGACTTGCCATGGTGGAGAGACGGAGTAACGTGCTCGTATATCCGCATCTTGGGTAACAGCAGTTCGTGTAGGGTAGCCTGAGACTGGGTTTAGGTAACCATATCCGAGTAATAGGATAGGGGACATTCCCTGAGGAGCTCAATAACATTCATCGTGCCAAAGTCCTGCAGGCTGAATAGGTTCAAGCACGACTGATAAGGTTTAAGTGGTACTACTCAGGAATAATAAGATATTAATTAATTGTAGTTAGAGCTTGTCAGAAGCTCCGATTAACTAATGATATTCTCAATTAATGCAGCCCGTTCTCATAACGTGGTAATAAAGGGGTAGGTCAGTATTAATTCTGTGGTAATATTAATTAATTAATTGTGTCCTGGGTTGTGGACATGAGAATTAATTAATTAAAGGCCTAGTTTATTATTTGCATTAGGTCCCAGGACTGGCCCAAATAAACATGCTGAAAAAAGGCCCAGTAGCCCATTAAGGATAAAACCCTGGGTCTATAAATAGACCACTCTCTCTTGGAAACCCTAACCACTTTTGAGATTATTCAAATCAGTCAAAACCCTAGAGCAGAGAGAGAGAGGGGCGGCGCCTGTAGAGGGGAGAAGAAGAGTTTTTCTGCTTCGGCCTACAACACAGATCTGTGGAATCCTCACCAGTAGCAGATCTTAACAGCATTGGGACACAACCCTGAAGATCTAATCTGGAGAACAGATTTCTTCTTTCTTCTTCTTATTTTCAATTTAATTTATAAATTAGACTTCTAATTTCTGTTTCCGCAGATTACATCGAATTGCGTGGTTGAATTGGAATTGGATATTCAAACGCGAAAGATCGGATCAGATTCTACGGAATAACGGTAATTCCTTAATCCACAATTCTAAGAATTAAATTCATAGGAGCATGCTAGGTTTTATTGTGAATTTAACTGTGTGCAATATCCATAAATCGGTCCGGTGTAATTGGATTGTGTGATTCAGTTCACTGGAAATCCCTACAATTGGTATCAAAGCCAGGTTCTTGATTTATGGCTCTATTGTGCGCAATTAAATTCAGTATGCATGTATAAATTTATTTTGTTTTGTGGATGGTTTTTGTTCCTCGTGGCAACCCGTGTAATTCAGCCCGAGGTGGTTTATCCGTGTAAGGCTGAATTAATTTTGTAAAATCACAAGAAAATCCGTGATTAGTGTAGATTTGAAAAATTGTAATAGAATAGATTATTCTGTAAATTTTGTATTTTTCAATTCTGTAATTGGACGGGTCGAGGACGAAGAACGAAGACAGACAGCAATGGCCGCGGGCGCGCGGCTGGCGTCGCGGGCAGGCACCGACGACGTACGGGCGGCGCGCCGAAACGTGCTGCAAATGCACGCGCGCGCGATCGGCGGCGGGCGGCGATCGGCGGGGGTGGCTGTCATCGGCGGCTGCTGTCCCTGCGGCGGTGGCTCGTGTTTTGGTGGTTTGTGCAATCCTGTGTAAACCCTAGGGTTTGCATTAGGGTTAGGGCAAATAATCAGATCACAAAGGCCTAAATCCCAAAAGATTTGGTGATAAAGATTTGGAGGCCCTAGAAGATTTGAAAAGATTTGGACTTATCCAAATAGATTCAAAATTCAAATTGTAATAGATAGGATTTGTTTTTCCTATTTTGTGGGGCCACGAGGAATTTTTGTTTGCCTTAATTGTCCTCGTATGATATGTGATTTATTTATGTGCGTAATTAAGCATGTGTAGATAATAGGAAAAGCATGATTTATCGCTTTTATTATTTACAGCTTTCCAAGCATGTTTATGTGATTAATTTATTTTGTTGGATTATATTTTTGGAATTTTTGAGCTTTTTTAATTACATGCAAAAATTTGGAAAATATAATAACAAAGAAATTATATGTGCGCATATAAGAAACCTTTTAAAAGAAAAATACTAAGCTTATTTTTTAATTAAAATCAATAGACCTCCACAAAGCGGTCCTAGGCTGTAAGTGTATCTCTCATTCTAGTAAACGTCTACGAGTGTAGCTTGCTAGTTCCTAGAGGTGCATGGGTACGGTTGTTGGGATTTCTAGACAAATAATTTAAATCATGTGAATGGGTGGGAGGGTTTTGCGTAAACGTCTACAAGTGTAGCTTGCGTAGATCTTTTTCATAAGTATTCTAGGATTGATTTAAATTATAGATAACAAAAGCTTTAAGGGCTGTGCGGTATGGTTACGTGCCATGCTAAACTGTCTCTTATGGCCGTAGTTAAATTTATGGTTAATGGCTTAGAAGCATCTTAGAATATAATGCAAGAATTGCATCCATGTTCTTGAGAGATGGCTGAGTCTAAGGTTTTCACTAATTATTAATTTCTAGTGTCAAAAGCTTCCTGACATGGTAGTGAAATTAAATGGATTGGGGCTTAAAACCCGTAGTTCTGGTTGAGAGTGACATCGTAAACGTCTACGAGTGTAGCTTGCGGTGGGAACTCTTGGGCAATTAGTGGAAAACATTTGTATTTGGTTTATTAAAAGGTTTTCAATGCATTTGTTTTCAAAGTTCTACATGTATGTTCTTTTTTAAGATTCTTTATTGTTTTAGATATGTCTATGTCTACCGTCGATCATTTACTTGCTCTCAATCCTCTAACTGGTCCAAACTTCCATGAATGGAGATACTGCATTGAGTATATTCTCCTGACTAAGCAACACATGTTTGTTCTTACTATGATGCCGCTTGCCCCACGTAACCATAAAGTCTCTAGACGTGAGAAGGAGTTCTACGATAGATGGGTGGCATCTGAAGATTTTACTTACAAGTTAATCTCGGATAACCTATCTTGAGAAGTGAAGCTTAAGGACATGGGCTATTATAGTTCTGTTGCGATCTGGATGGAATTAGTGGCCACGTATGGCGAAGTGGAACGAACTATCAACTGTGATCTCGTGAAAGACCTTGTCTGTAAGAGAATGGTTGATGGCAGTTTGGTGACACTGCAAGTGATGATGATGGATAACACCATGAAACGATTCACACGTAGAGGTGGATGTATCTCTGATCGGGCTAAGATCGATATAATCCTGAACTCTTTACCGCTTTCATTCTATGACTTTAAGAAGGATGTAGCTAAGAGAAGTGAGTACTCTTTCAAAGAGTTGCTTACTGATCTCATAGCAGAACAGTCTTTCGTACCTTCATGGGATTCTGAGTTATCAGATCTTGAGCACAGTTTGGGCACATTGAAAGATGTGGTTCATACTGTGTGCAAGAACATGATTGATCGCAGAACGCGTGAGAGGAGGTCAAATGAGATGAAAAGGGTTGGTGTCACTTCAAGTAAGAACGCATGCAGAAGCAAGGTACAAGGTACGTCATTTGCATTTGTAACAGAAACATGTTTAGCATCGGTTTTTACTCATTCGTGGGTAGTGGATACTGGAGCTACTAATCATGTTTGTTACATTTTGCAGGGGTTCACACCGAGGAGGGTGCTGAAGAATGACGAGGTTACCATCTCAATGGGGCACGTAGCACAAGTGAGTGCAGCTGCCATTGGAGATTTCACCTTGTACTTTGATGTTCTGTTTTAACTTTGAGAGATGTTTTGTACGTGCCGGATTTTCGGCGAAACCTCATTTCAGTTTCCAAACTTTATGTTGATGGATATTTAGTTATTTTTGATAGTGGTGTTTCTATCATTGGTAATAACGGTGTTATCTTTTGTGGGATGCTGAATTATTCTCTCTATGTTATTAACTGTAATCATAAGGCTTCCGCAAGTATTGCATGTAATTCATCCGTAATTGATAATCCTAGAAAGAGAAAACTTACTTCTTCTGATGAGGATCTTACATATCTCTGGCACTTGAGAATGGGTCACATCAGCTTGAAGCGGATTCAGCGACTTGCAGATGACGGTACATTGGACTTAGTCCGGGCTGTACCTTATCAAGTCTGCGAATCCTGTATCGAGGGCAAGATGTCAACGAGGCCCTTCAAGGCTAGTTAGTCTTGAGCAGAGGAAGTGTTGGAATTGATCCATTCTGACTTATGTGGACCGATGTCCACGCCGGCTCGTGGAGGGTACGAGGACTTCGTCACTTTCATTGACGATTACTCAAGGTACGAATATGTTTACCTGCTTCGCTACAATTCTTAATGCTTTGAGAAATTCAAAGAGTTCAAGGCTGAGGCAGAAAAGAATGTCAGGAAAACTATCAAGTCACTGCGATCTGACGGCGGTGGTGAATACCTCGGTAACGAGTTCCTGTAGTATTTTTCAGAAAGTGGGATTACATCCCAATAGACTGCACCGGGTACTCCCCAGCAAAACGGTGTAGCTGAAAGAAGAAATAGGACTCTTCTAGAGATGGTAAGATCAATGATGAGTTATGCAAACTTACCAATTTCATTTTGGGGCTACGCATTAGAAACAACAGCTTACGTGCTAAATGTGGTGCCTTCTAAATCAGTTCCTAAGACGCCTTCTGAGCTCTTCCTGGGTCAAAAACTGAGTTTGTGCAAGTTTAGAGTATGGGGTGTCCGGCACACGTACTGTCGAAGGAACCTGATAAGTTAGAAAGTAGGTCAAAAGTAATGTTGTTCATAGGGTATCCCAGGCAAACGAAAGGTGGTTACTTTTACTGTCCTGAGAATCAGAAAGTTGTTGTTAGCACCAACGCTAGATTCTTGGAGGACGAGTATGTGAGTAATCACAAGTCAAGGAGTGATATCGTTCTTCAAGAAATTGAAAATGAGAATGCAATATAAAGGGAAGGGGAACGTGTAGATGTGCGTGCACCTGTGAGAGGTTCAACACCACAGACAAGTTCTTCAGTGCAAGGTGCAGAACCACAAGTTACTGCACCTACTACTGACAGGCACCGATGCCTCATCGTATTGGAAGAGTTATTTTCCTGCCGGAAAGGTACATGTTCGTGGGTGAGTCTTCGGACTTGATCCCGGAAGACGGACATGAGGACTCTGACCCACTGACTTACGAAGAGGCAATGCAGAACAAGGATGTTGAAAAATGGCGTGTCACCATGGATTCCAAAATTGAATCCATAACTGCTATGGATGTATACCAGAAAACTGATTTGCCGGATGACTTTGGGGCCATAGGGTGCAAATGGGTATACAAGAGAAAGAAAGGAGCGGATGGAAAAATCTCGGCTTTTAAAGCCAGGCTGGTGGCAAAGGGTTATAGTAAAAAATATGGCATTGACTCTGACGAAACCTTTTCACCCGTAGCCATGCTCAAATCCATCCGGATACTCTTTGCCATAGCTGCCCATATGGACCTCGAGATCTGGCAGATGGATGTCAAAACCACTTTTCTAAACTGTTACCTTGAAGAAGGTAGGGACATCTATATGCAGCAACCCGAGGGTTACATACGTAAGGGCGAAGAACATCTTGTCTGGAAGCTTAGGAAGTCCTTGTATGGACTAAAGCAAGCTTCAAGGTCGTGGAACTTACGTTTCAATGATGTGAATAAATCCTATGGATTTGCACAGTTGGTAAACGAAAGTTGTGTTTACCGACTTTGTTTCAGTGAGAGCGTGGTTTTCCTACACTTTACGTTGATGACATACTCCTATTTGGAAACAACGAGGGAGTGATGTCCGAAATCAAGGATTGGTTATCCGAACAGTTCCAAATGAAGGATCTGGGAGAGGCTGGCTACATTCTTTGATTAAGGTCTTACGAGATCGTAAAAGAAGAATGTTGAGCCTATCCCAGGCATCCTATGTGGATACTATGATAGCCCGGTTCAGCATGCAACTCGCCAAGAAAGGCTTGCTACCTTTCAGACATGGCGTTCATCTTTCTAGTGGGCAGTGTCCTGAGACACAGCGGGAGAAAGATGAGATGAGTCTTGTACCATACGCTTCGGTGGTGGGTAGCCTCATGTATGCGATGCTGTGTACCAGGCCAGATATCTATTATGCCATTGGCATGGTAGCAAGATATCAGTCTAACCCTGGACAGGCGCATTGGACTGCGGTAAAGCACATCCTCAAGTATTTGAAAAGAACTAGGAATTACTGCCTAGTTTATCAAAGTGAGGATTTTTGCCCTGTGGGTTATACAGACTCGGATTTCCAAGGGGATGAGGATGAGAAGAAATCGACCTCAGGATATGTGTTTACCTTGGGAGGTGGAGCTGTATCTTGGAGGAGCTCAAAGCAGAAATGCATTGCTGACTCCACCATGGAGGCGGAATATGTCGCCGCCTCTGACGCCTCGAAAGAGGGGGTATGGCTCAGGAACTACCTTTTAGAGTTGGGCGTGATTTCGAGTTTGCCGAGGAGCATCACAATTTATTGTGATAACTCTGGTGCAGTGGCAAACTCAAAGGAACCGCGGTCTCATAGGGCAAGCAAACACATAGAGAGAAAGTACCATATCATACGAGAAATTATATCGAGAGGTGATGTGCTGATCAAGAAGATTGACACTAAGGACAACCTTGCTGATCCATTTACAAAGAGCTTGCCGCAGAAAGTTTACAAAAGACATATTCGTGAGCTGGGTCTGAGGTGGATGCCGACCACTGACAGTGGTTAAAGAGATAGCAGGCTAGATAGACGAACTGTATACTCTGTAATAGCTTAGTTATGCTTTGAGTATAAGTGGGAGATTGATGAGTTTTTTATACTGAAAGCATTTATTATAATAAGTATACGACAATTTATTTCTCCTATCTGATAATCAATCTTACATGTATGTAACAATGGTATCCTCTTGTCTCACCGATAGGGACAATCATACGGCGTGTTGTAGATTGCAGAAGACAGTATGATCACTTGACCTAGTGAGACATAAACCTAATCACAGCCGAGACAGCGTATGAGGATACGTCTGTCCGGATGGCTGTGGTATTGTCGGAATAAGTAGTTTGTCTTGGTTACTTGACATGCTGGTACGTAGGGGTGGCGTATTGATGGACCGCAGTGAGATATATTCGTCTGTCTGACATCAATGAATACAAGATCTCGATATTGATTGAGTCCAAACCCTAACGAAGGTTCAGGGGTTTGCACGGGTTGACTGTTGCTTTGACTTGCCATGGTGGAGAGCCTAAGTAACGTGCTTGTATATCCGCATATTGGGTAATAGCAGTTCGTGTAGTACCGCCTGAGACTGGGTTTAGGTAACCATATCCGAGTAATTGGATGGGGACATCCCCTGAGGAGCTCAATAACATTCATCGTGCCAAAGTCCTGCAGGCTGATTAAGTTCAGGCACGAGTGATAAGGTTTGGGTGGTACTACTCAGGAATAATAAGATATTAATTAATTGTAGTTAGAGCTTGTCATAAGCTCCGATTAATTAATGAATGTCCGGTAACCTTAAATATGGGGATTCTCAATTAATGCAGCCCGTTCTCATAACGTGGTAATAAAGGGGTAGGTCAGTATTAATTCTGTGGTGAAAAAGAATAAATATTAATTAATTAATTGTGTCCTGGGTTGTGGACATGAGAATTAATTAATTAAAGGCCCACTTTATTATTTGCATTAGGTCCCAGGACTGACCCAATTAAATATGCTGATTTGAGCCTAATAGCCCATTAGGGATAAAACCCTGGGTCTATAAATAGACCTCTCACTCTCTGAAACACTAGCCACCTTCATAACATTCAAAACAGTTGAAACCCTAGGCACAGAGAGAGAGAGTGGGCGACGACTACTGCAGAGGGAGGAGAATTTTGATTCTGGCCTTGCACAACTACAGATTTGTGGAATCCTCACCAGTAGCAAATCTGAACAGCATTGGGACACAACCCTGAAGATCTAATCTGGAGAACAAATTTCTTCTTTCTTCTTCTTATTTTCATTTTAATTTAGAAATTAGATTTCTAATTTCTGTTTCCGCAGATTAAATCGAATCGTGTGGTTGAATTGAAAGTTGGATATTCAAACGCGAAAGATCGGATCAGATTCTACGGAATAACGGTAATTCCTTAATCCACAATTCTAAGAATTAAATTCATAGGAGCATGGTAGGTTTTATTGTGAATTTAACTATGTGCAATATCCATAAATCGGTCCGGTTCAATTGGATTTTGTGATTCGATTCACTGAAAATCCCTACAAGAGTTGTGTGATGCACTTATATACCATTACGAAGTGGATTCTGAGGATAAATTAACCAGGCTTTTTTGGCGTGACCCCATTTGTCGTAGGAATTTTCAATTTTTTGGGCATTCTGTTGCATTTGACACGACATACTTGATGAATAATTAAGTTGAAGAATTAATTTTATGCTTTCAGTTTATTATTTGTTTGAAAGTGTGTGGCTGTTTTTATTTGATTTCAATGTATATATACACAGAAATAAAAATAAAAAGTTGCAAAAATATAATATATAAGTTGCACTTATTTAATTTTGTATTTTTATCTTTTCAGGTATTGTATGATTTTTGCGCCATTTACCGGAAAAGACAACCACGACAAACCAGTCACCTTTACTGCAGGGTTGTTGTCAAAGGAAGATGCAGCAACTTTTGTTTGGCTTTTTGAGAAATTCGTTGATGCGATGGTTCGAAGTCCGAATCTAATTATTACGGACCAGGATTTGGGAATGAAAGTTGTTGTTGAAAGGGTTTTGAACAAAACACGTCATAGATGGTGTATGTGGCACATAATGATTAAGGTTGCTGACAAGATTTCAAAGGAGTTGCAAGCAGATGAAGACTCCAAGAAGGAGCTTAATGCATGTTTTTGGTCAGAGTTTATTGAGGCTGATTATGTTTACCTGCTTCGCTACAAGTGTGAATGCTTTATGAAAGTCAAAGACTTCAAGGTTGAGGTAGAAAAGAAGGTCGGGAAAACTATCAAGTCATTGCGATGTGACCGCGGTGGCAATTACCTCAGGAACGAGTTCCTGCAATATTTGTCAGATTATGAGATTACATCCCAGTGGACTACACCAGGTACTCCCTAGCAAAATGGTGTAGCTGAAAGAAGAAATAGAACTCTTTTGGAGATGGTGAGATCAATGAAGAGTTATGCTAGCTTACCCATTTCGTTGTGGGGATACGCATTAGAAAGAACTGCGTACATTTTAAAAATGGTGTCTTCTAAATCGGTTCCTAAGACACCCTGTGAGCTCTTCCTTGGATGCAAACCCAGTTTGTGCAAGTTTAGAGTATGAGTTTGTTCGGCACACATGCTGACGAAGGAACCTGATAAGTTAGAAAGCAGATCCAAGGTAATGTTTTTTATAGGGTATCCTAGGCAAACAAAAGGTGGTTACTGTTACTGTCCTAGATTCTTGGAGGACGAGTATGTGAGAAACTACAAGACAAGGAGTGATATAGTTCTTCAAAAATTGAAGATGAGAATGCAATTCTAAGGGAAGGGGAACGTGCGAATGTGAGTGCACCTGTAAGAGGTACAGTACCACCGGCCAGTTCTTTAGTGCAAGGTGTAGAACCACAAGTTGTTGCACCAACTGCTAACACGATATTGATGCCTCGTCGTAGTGGGAGAGTTATTTTCCAGCCAGAAAGGTACATGTTCGTGGGTGAGTTTTCGGACTTGATCCCTAAAGACGGTCATGAGGACTCTTACCCACTAACCTACGAAGAGGCAGTGCATGACAATGATGTTGAAAAATAGCGTATCCCCATGAATTCTGAGATTGAATCCATAACCGCTATGGATGTATACCAGAAAGTTGTGCTACCTGATGGCTTTAGGGTCATAGGGTGCAAGTGGGTATATCACGGCTTTCAAAGCCAGTCTAGTGGCAAAGGGTTATAGTCAGAAAGAGGGCTTAGACTACGATGAAACCTTTTCACACGTAACAATGCTCAAATCCATCCGAATACTTCTTGTTATAGCAGCGCACTTGGACTTCGAGATTTGACAGATGGATGTCGAAACCATTTTTCTAAATGGTTACCTTGAAGAAGGTAGGGACATCTATATGCAGCAACCCGAGGGTTACATGCGCAAGGGTAAAGAACATCTTGTTTGGAATCTTAAGAAGTCCTTGTACGGAATGAAGCAAGATTCAAGTTGTGGAACTTACGTTTCAACGATGTGATTAAATCTTATGGATTTTCACAGTTGGAGAACGAAAGTTGTGTATACCGATTTTGTGTCAGTGGGAGCATTGATTTCCTTGCACTATATGTGGACGACATACTCCTATTTGGAAATAAAAGGGAGTGATGTCGGAGAATAAATATTGGTTATCTGAACTGCTCCAAATAAAGGATTTGGGAGAAGGTGGATACATCCTTAGGATTAAAGTCTTACGGGATTGTAAGAAAATAATGATAAGTTAATCCCAGACATCCTATGTGGATACTGTGATAGCCCGGTTCAGCATGCAACTCGCCAAAATAGGCTTGCTACCTTTCAGACCTGGCGTACATCTTTCTACTGGTCAGTGTCTTGGGACACACTTTGCGAAAGATGAGATGAGTCTTGTACCATACGCATCTGCAGTGGGTAGTCTCATGTATGCAATGCTGTGTACCAGACCTGATATTTGTTATGCCGTTGGCATGGTAGCAAGATATCAGTCTAACCCTGGACAGGCGCATTCGACTGCTCTAATGCACATCCTCAAGTATTTGAAGAGAACTAGGAATTATTGTCTGGTTTATCAAAGTGAGGATTTGTGACCTGTGGGTTACACAGATTCGGATTTCCAAAGGGACCAGGATGAGAAGAAATCGACCTTAGGTTATGTGTCTTGGAGTAACGCAAAGCATAAATGCATTGCTGACTCCACCATGGAGGCGGAATATGTCGCTGCCTCCAAAGCTTCGAAAGAAGGGGTATAGCTCTGGCACTACCTTTTAGAGTTGGATGTGATTCCGAGTCTGCCTAAGAATATCATGATCCATTGTGATAACTCTGGTGCAATGGCAAACTCGACGGAACAACGTACTCACAAGGCGAGCAAACGCATAGAGAGAAAGTACCACATCATACGAAAAATAGTATCGAGTTTGTTCCTCTTTTCCCCACTGAACCCGGTCAGCTGGGTGATGTTGCCTATCAGTTTAGATTCGGGGATACCCATCTCTTTGAAAGCTTGATAGAATAGCACATTTGCCGAGCTCCCATTATCCACCAAGATTCGATGAACGCGGCAGTTCGAGGTTGGCAGAGAGATGACCAAGGCATCGTCGTGTGGGTGGTGGATCCCTGGAGACTCTTCACTGGTAAATTCGATAACTTCGTGCTCCGGGTTCTTGTGAGGTATCCCGTCTGCATTTCTCGCAGCTCGATGAATACTGTTATTTCTAAAAAATTAATTATAGAATAGTGATCAAATAAATTTATAATACCATAAGGTAGTCGAACCCACAGAGAAAAGATGCCCGAAATAGTCCTATATACTAAAGCATAGTCTCAGATTAATTGTTTGAGTAATTCTGAAATCAGGTTTTGAATTTATAAAACTAGGCGAAGAAAATAAAGAGGAATTTAAATCAAATAAGCAAAACACAGATCCTAGGGCAGAAATCTTATTATGGATAACATGTAAGAAACAATTAAATTAACAGGTGGAATACTGCAATTATGATATATTTCCTTGGTCGGGCAAATATAACCTAGATTACTAATTAGTGACTGTATCATCTCGGTCTCAAGAACACCAAATTAGTCAATCTCATAAGCAAATCAGTTCAATTCATATAGTCTAATACATCTCAATGGACAGTATAGAGTAAATCATGCATTCCTAATCCCACTATCAATATTCACCTCTTGGTCCTTCTATCAATAGCTTGACATCTAAATTAATCGTCACTTCTCGGTCCTTAAATTAATCTAGAATTATAAAATAAACACAGGAATTATGAAACTAATTAATTAATCCTAAACATGCATCCACAATAATATTCAAACCCCAGTTATTGCTAGGAATTTAGCTAGACATAATTTAAGTAAAAGACATAATTAAAATAAAATAAACTTGCATTAAAATAAAACTATAATTCAAAAGGTGTAGGAAATTCTGAAGAAGAAAACATAAATGAAAAATATAAAAGAAAGCACAAAAAAACATATTGAACGGTCTAAACTAGAGGGGTATAGTGTCTATTTGGGCTTTAGAAGGCTGAATTCTATTGGAGATAGGATTAGATTTGATGCATATCTATCTCTCCATGTCCTATAATGAATATATCTTTTATCTTGAGCCTTCAGGGCTTCCAATATGATATATCTCTTCAATCTTGGCCAAATCTCGCCCAAGATTTGTGAAAAACTTCCAGAAACTCGTCAAAATTATTCGTGTCGATCGACGCGCGTCCATGTCGACCGGTCTTTGGCTGCGTCGATCGATTCTGCCCGTTCTCACAGTTTTGGCCATAACTTTTACTCCCGAACTCCGATTGACCCGATTCCAGTTGCATTGGAAAGCTAATTCAAAGATATTTTGATTGATATGCTCCATTAGCTTAAATTCCGAGTGTGGAAGAAGTCGTGACTGTTTCTTTGAACATCCACTGCTATCGGTACAGATTTTCGGTGAATTCAACTTCAAACCTACAAAGATACACCACTACAAGTGCAATACCCTCCTAGAGTGACTCATGCAATAAAAATAACTAAAATAAACTAAAATGCAACTAAAAACAAAGATAAATCAAACCAACAATGAGTGAAAATATGAACTTATCAATCCCCCAAACTTGGGGGTAAGGGTGTGGCCTGGTATCCTTTTTGTCGTGAGGGTCGTACTTGTTGTCCCTTATCGACATTCCCGTGGTACGTAGGGAATTCCTTTGTGAGACCCGGTAAGGTTCGTCCTCTTCCCATTTTATACGAGCCCCAACCTTATTGAGGGTGTCCTACAACGTCTGCCACAGATACAGGGTTAGCTCCTTGTAGAGATCAAAATCTACATCGAGGCCCTTCCTGAAGGCTCCAATTGTGGTGGACTGAGGGTAATTTGGGATGTTAATCAGTTCCTTGTTGAAGCGGGCGACGTAGGATTGCAGGGGCTCTCGTAACCTCTAGATGATGGCGTAGAGTTCGTTAGGGTACTTTTCTAGCTTTCGGATGCTAGCGTATTGCCTTTGGAACAACTGATAGAGTTCGGCGAAGTTGGAGATGCATCCTCACGGGAGGCTTACGAACCATTCCAGGGCAGGTTCGATCAAGCTGGACCCAAAATTCTTGCACATGCAAGCCTCGCGTTCCTCAGCCGGTACTGAGGCAGCAAACATCTTCGGCTTGTAGATTGCAATGAGATTCTCCGGGTCAGTTGTCCCGTCATATGGGACAAAGTTCGGTGGGACGAACCTAGTCGAGATTTTGACGTTGGCGATGCTGGGGGTGAAGGGAGAGTCCGCATAACTTTCCCTTGCAATGTTTCTTTTTGGAGGCGGCATTCCTAGGATCCGAGCCAGTAGAGACTCGAAGTAATTCATACAACTCTCGATCGCGCTCATTGCCGCTGGAGTGGCTGTGGGAGCAATGCCTCCTCCAGCCCCGGTCCTAGGTCTTTGGCCTTCGCCAGTCCCAGCCCTGGGTGCTCCGCCTTCGGTGTTGGGGGAGCGTTTTTACCGCACCTGCTGGCGTTATGGTCAAACTCCACATTCAGATTCCTTAGGGTGATTGGATGGTGCCGAGTAGGACTTTTAATGGCGTCAACCCATTGCTGGGTGTTCATTGCGGGTCTCGCCGCTCGGAGGCACTAATGTTCCTCGAGCACTTCCCTGTGGGCCCTTGTCATCTGCTCCATTTGGAGGTTGATCCTTGCAATTTCCTGTTGAGCGTCCCGAAGCTGGTTTATGAGTTGTACCATATTCGGGTCGTTCATCACCGAGGGAGGTGGTGGAGGAATGCTTAGTGCCATTTGCGTCGCGTGGTGTTGTTCCATCCCCAGTAGCAGGTTCTGGAGTACATCCGCCCGTGTCTCCAGGACTTCCACTTGCCTGGACAGGGAGCTTTCATCGTCGGAACTCATTGTCAGAGCGTGTTCTTCGGCCATTTCCTACAAAAAAGACCAGAGTTTTGTTCAAAAAAGACCCCACGGTGGGCGCCGAATTATTGAGGTTCGATTTGTAATATGATAAGGACCACCAAAACTTGTAACAATTGGAATAGACTATGACCAAAAAATAGAAAATAAAGACGATATATTATTAAATGTGAGTAGAGATCAAAGTGTAGAGTTAAGAGTACAAGTGTATATAGCAAAAAATGTGTCTCAAAATGAACCATCGGTCCTCCTTTTACAGAACAAGGACTGTTACAACCCTAGCTACTTATGCGGGTAGCTTCGATCTTTAAGGCAGACCGTTAGCGGGATTTGCTGAGCGTTCTTCGGGGATCTCTGAGCTAGGGTTTCTGCGGCATGGCAGGCTTCATCCATTAGCAGCGTGAGGCGTCCGGAGGCAGTTCCAATTCTTCGGGGTCGTTGGCAGGTGGTCTCCTAACTTCCCTCCGAATTTTGCGTGCTTCAAGATTTGGGTCTGTTATCTTCGTAAGAGGTAATATATGGGCAATGGAGCTTTGTGCCTAGTTCCTGAGGTCGTAGCTCAGAAGCTCCGGAGGTTGTGCTGCTGCCTGGGAGCTAGGACCTTATCGATGGCCGGTTGAATTCATCCTGAGAGTGAGGTATGGTGGGCCGTGAGGAGTCTGGTGGGTGGACTCCTTTTTGGGCCTTTGCCGGTGTTATCGGGCTTGGGCCTAATCCTTACGGCCAAACCACTTTTAGGCCAATCACTATTTACCTAATTTCTCCTTATATACGGGTTTTCTCATCACTCTTTGATTGGCCAGTTTGGGGTTGTTGGCTGACTAACATTTAGTCTTGCTAGTTTGTACTAGCGCATTATGGACTACCCCCTTGCCTTTCAACCTGGCCTGATCACTAGGGTTTTCTTTGATAAAAGATATCTCTTTTCTCCTAGTGTCAATTGAAGAATAAGATTTTCTCAAATTATTTTCATTAAAACATGGAGCCGCTTTATTATTAAGGTCTCTTTGAAAGCAAAGTACTTCTTCAAGTTCTATTTAGCTTATAGTGAAAGAACATTTGCATGGCTCTGTCTCAAGGTTTTTCAAATTTTTGCACTCGAGTTGAGTTTTTAAAAAAAATTTAGAATAGTGGAGAGTTCGTCTCTAAGTTTCACCAGTTCCTTGCTGACTAACCAAGATTTTTCAATCTACTTGGTAAAAATTTAAACTTGAAGTCTCCGTGAGTAATTTTCACCAGCTAAAGTGTTTTTTTGCTTAAAAAACTTTGAAATTTTTCAGAAAGAAGATCGAGGGAAATATTATCTGAATCGGAGCAAAACGATTCAGAGTCCTTTAAAATGCATGTAAACAGAATATAAACTAATGGAGTATTGGTTACCTCGTCACAAGTTTCGGCTAAGGCTGATTCATCTTCTGCTACATCCTCCTTTACTCCGATAGTGGCCATGAACACCAACAGAGCTTTTTCATCGAACTCTCCATCCTGCGTATTGTATTCATCATTGTTATTAGGCATATCGAGTGCCTTCATCTTTGATAACATCGCTCTGGCAACGTCCTTTGATGCTCGTCAATCAAAGATTTGTTTTAGTCTCTCCATTTCTTCTTTGTCCACCCTCAAACATTCAAACTTCAGGTGATCAGGGAGTTGCACTCAAAACAGGACTTGGGGGCCCTCTTCATGAACTTTTTGTCATTAAACTGTGAGCTGGTTGAATTTGCCTTAGCTTTCTCTCGGAGCTTGGCCAGTCTCTTCATTTTCTCTTCAAGCTATTCAACAGTCCTACGAGGTAGTCCCAGACTTCTTTTGCACTGTTGAATTGCATCCCCTCCTCTTCAAAGATGTCATGTAAAGCTGACAAGATTAGCTTATGTGCGACAAAGTGTAGCTGGGCTCTCTTCTTGTTGTTATAGGTCCCATCGCTGTTAGGTTTTTCTACCATTTATCGTCCGTCTTGATCTCCAATGCGAGTGCTGGCCTTGAGGATCTTGATGGGACCCCTCTCGATAACATCTACCATTTCTGGATATATGCTTTTAAGTATTATGGTAGACCTCTTCTTCTATGCAACGAACTTCTCCGCCAGGTATGGTAGAAGCTTGACATTGCTCATCGAGGTACCTGCTCGCTAGACTAAAAAATTTGCAAGAACAACTAGGTCTGTTCCTTAGTGACTCAAAGTAGCTAGTTTGTAAAGATCAACTGCTCTGATACCACTTGTTGGTCCCAGACTTAGTGTTAGTCGAATATATGTAGCGGAAGATTAAGAGTGAGTTCTTGCAAATTCAAAGTGGTGGTTCTAAACCAGTTTGGTTCTTTGAAAATCTTATTGGTTCATGAGCTGATTAAAGTCAAGTTCGGATATACTACAACACGAGATAGTGTTGGATTTCAAATTCTTACATAAATAAATAAAGCAGTAATGAACACAAGAATTTATAGAGGTTCGGCGAATTGTCCTACGTCCTCTCTTTAGGCTCGCCTAGAATATACTAGATTCAGGATTATAATGTGTCCTTACAATCTATCGCAATCTGGTGAATGCTCGTGTCCACTAGTCCACTTGCTCACTCGCTCAGGGTCTCATCCACCCTCAGTACTCAGATAAGAAATTTGGGCACACCACGTAGTCTCCTTCTCCAGAAGTTGGGAGCTTTTAAGTTCTTCTAAGAACTCTTTGAACTTGCGGCAAAAAGCTCGTGATAGTTACAATTGGAGATAGCTGCAACTACTGTGATCTTTCTTGGAGAGAAAGAGAACCAATAATAAAAACTCAAGCTGAGAAGCTATGAGTCTCGTGTCTAGAGATTGGAGCACGGTCAGCTATTGCAAATAGCCTCGAACAAGGGAATTGATCTAAGAGTCTCTGTTCGGAGATTTACTTGAGTAAAGATGGTTGACCTTTAAAGAAGAGCGAATATGTACATTGCAGTTACGACTAATGTAAAGTTCATTTTGTATGTGTACGCTTTGAACCTGTGTTAGGAGTTCGTAACTTCTTCTTTAGAGATTACTTCGGTCTACTTATAGAAGAAGAAAAAAGAATATTTGATGAAAGAGCCATTTAGAGATAATCCAGATTTTCAAGTATCTGTTGGGTCTCTAATCAGATGGTGACAGGTTGCATTTCCTGCTCTGCCGCACCTGCTCCATCCTTTCCTGACACAGGGTGTCGATATCCTGCAGTGTGTAAGAATGGCTTGCCAGTCTGAGGAAACTTAAACTAGTTATTTGAATTTCAGACTTTAAGGAGTCTTCTATTCTTTAAGTCTGACTCTTTTCGATTTCTCTGGCTTTTCTTCTTTGTCTCTACTCGTGAGATGAAGCTAGACTCTATAAACTGGTGATGATCCAAACTTGTGATATCTACCAGTTTAACTGAGTGGTAAGCTTCAGGCTAAAGCGGTTCTCAGTTCGCCAATTCGTACATGAGTTTTAGTTTCTTCTTATCTTCATGATGATCAAACTAGTGGCTCCGATTGCAAGCCCAGTTTGTCTTGATCGGCTTCTTTACAACTCGATATACATCCTAAGTGGATATTATAAGTTTGTACCAACTAAGCTATTCTAAAGATACTTCCTAAGGTAATTTCTATACATGTTTGACACATCAATACATATAAAGGTGAGGGAATTTTGAATCGAAATCCCTGACAATACTTGAACTTAATCAGCCTGCAGGACTTTAGCATAGTGAACCTTCTAAGCTACCTAGGGTATGTCACCATCCTATACTCGATATGGTTACCTAATTATAGTCACAGACAACCATATACGAATTACTACCACCCAAGATACAAATATACGAGTGCATGTAAGATTCTCTACCATAGTACCTAAAGTGATACATAGATTTGTATACACCTCTGTACCTTCATTAGGCATAAGAATCCATCAAGCCATCAATATCATGATTCCTTTAATATCTGATAAAGGAATCAATCTTTCTTAGGACCTATGAATGCCTACCAAACGCACCAGCATACGTAGCAACTAGGAAAAATCGCTTATTACCGCATATGTTGCAGCCTATACTGACAGTGTATCCTGAAACTATCTCAGTAGTGATAATGGTTTATATCTCTCTAGGTCAAGCGATCCATATGATCTTCCGTGATCTCCTACACACCTTATGATCTCCCTATCGACAAGATAAGAGGATAAAGTCGTTTGCAATACACGTTTGTTAATTCAGACGAAAGATGAACATGCAACATTAATGATTCCCATTATATTAACCAAAAACCTTGTTTCATAGTATACTAATCATAATTCTTTTTGTATACAAATCCATCACATGCATGATGCAATGTTTATTTTTCAAGCATGTTTTATGTTTTGAATGTTAGGAGCATTATGGGAATTATTTATTACTTATTGCATGCTGCAAAAACCTTCAACTTATAATGACAACATGAGTTAAAATAAATCTTATTTATTTTATTAAACCTTCACAATTGGTCTTATAAGTGATTGTATGTGTTGTTCGTGGGACCTTGACAGTCTCCCCCTAACGGAAGCAACATTCACTAGTTCACTAGATAACACTTATAATAAAAATAAATTTATCTTTAAATTTAGTGTTTTGCACACACCGGACCTTAGGATTTTTCTCTCTAACAGATGTGTCATTCATGGTTCATTGGTAAAGATTTAACTCGTGATAACAATATGAGATTATTTTCAAGCGATGTGTCTTCCCTACAATAAGATCATCAATTGTGAATGATTTTCTTGTTTCGTTAAACTGAAGTCATCACTTAGATTCAAATTTCTATATATCTCCCCAATAGAGTCCCTGTTGTAATTCACATCGCTTCATGTTTGTGTAAGAGTCTTCAAACTTGGTCCCTATTTATGAACATATTGATAATGATCCATGTATCTATAAAAGAGTGTTCAAGACGTAGATGTGATATCTTGGCATAAACCTATGTATTCTGGATCTATAGATGTTATGGATGTGTACGACCTAAAAGACCTTCCTAAAGGCAAAAAGGTCATAAGTTGTAAGTGGGTCTATAAGGGTAAGAGAGGATCTGACGGAAAGGTCATTTGTCTTTAAGCCACGGTTGGTGGCAAATGGATTCAATCAAAATGAGGGAATTGATTACAATTAAACATTCCCACCTATAGTTATACTAAAGTCGATTTGAATTCTCTTATCGATAGCAAACAACATAGACTATGGGTTCTGTCAAATGGATGTAAAGACATCTTTCATTAAGGGAAGTTTGGATGAAAACATGTATATGCGGAAACCTTAAGGTTATGTAAGGAAAGGCCAAAAGCATCTGGTTTGGAAGTGAAAGAAGTCTCTCTATGGACTTAACAAGATTCTAGATCTTGGAACATTTATTTTGACAAGGTGATCAAGTCCTTTGCATTTGAACAGTGTCAAGACATAAGTGTGTACAAAATAAGTAATGGAAACGTAGTACTATTCTATGTACTGTACATAGATGATATTCATCTTATTGGCAACAATTTAAAGATATTGTCGGACGCAAAGGTGTGGTTTTCAGAACAATTTCATATTAAGGTTTTTCAGAGAAGCTCTGTACATTCTTGGCATTAAGGTTATTTGTGATCAAAAGAAAAAAAAATGTTTTAAGCAACCTATATCGATAATATTATTACCTAGTTTAGAATGCACAACTCTAAGAAAGGGTTGATGCCTTTCCAATATGGGGTTCCTCTATCTAAGAGTATGTGTTCTAAAATCTCAAACGAGATAGAGGAGATGAGTATGTGATTCCGAGTATGCCTAAGTTTATCACAATTTATTGTGACAATGCTGGTGAAGTAGCAAACTCGAAAGAATCTAGAGCCCATAAGGTAAGCAAGAAAATAAATAGAAAGTACCACATTATACAAGAACTCATAAAGCGATGTGGCATGGTTGTGGAAAAGATTGCATCATTGGATGACCTGTCTGATCTTTTCACGTAGACTTTGAAAACTAAGATCTTCGAGAAATAGGTTAAGTCTTAGTTTATAATACTTTGCAACTAGACTTTGAGGCTAAGTGGGAGAATTATAATGACAAGTATATACTAAAAGTTTGGCTTTACTAATGATGGGAGATTGTTCGAGTATACTATAAAGCAAAGTCTTATGTGAGTTTTGTCATGTACTTCATCTCTTATAATTAATTGAAATAAATGTTATCACACTATTGCTTTCTCATGATTGCATGTATATCCAATTATCTTATATTGTAGATAATGTGGTGGGTGCGTAGTCCCACAGAAGATCACATTGTTGAATTCCTTATAAAATATAAATTTTATCGATTGATCTCGAACTGTAACTCTCGAACTCTTTTTTTTATACTAAATAAAAACTCAGTAAAAAGGTGTAGTAACATATAAAAAAAACTCAAAATACTAAATAAAATATTAACTTGCCTCACTTTCATCATCTGCATTTAGTAAGTGATGTGCTCGATAGTCAATAGGACTTGTGCGTAGAATCTGCAAATAAGTAAGTGATGTTTGCTTCGCTTTCATCATCTTCTATCTCGCTTTTTTCTTCTATGACTAATTCAACCTCTTGTTGATTATGCTCAATTTCTTCTTCGGTGCTAGCTAAGTCTTTAAACTCCGCTTCTTCATTACAATTGGGCTTTTCTCGGTACATGAGAGCCTTATTCCCTTTCTCCACTTGAAAGTAATTATGTTTAATACTACATGTGGTTGCTCCCATTGATATACATTTTTACTATGAGAAACAAGAATAAATCCTCACCATAAATTTTGCTGAATGTACACTCAAGATGTTTTCAAAAAAAATTTGTCATTTTATCTCAAGAAATTTGCATTATCGTGTACAAACACAAATTGACGAACACGAATAAATATAGGATCGCAAATTAATTGAGATTTTGAGTTTTACTTTTCAAAACAAAATTCGTAGCTTTCATAAACATTGTAGTCCCAAAACCAGAAATCGATCATCGTAATCAAAGAATATGTACAAAAATAAATCCAAGAACACGAATAAAAATATTTTATGGATAAGGAATAAGAGATCAGATCTCAAACGATAAATAAGAAATTGAATAGCAGAGAAGGAAACAT
>JAPKLW010000708.1:27362-89650 GCA_026898455.1 Plectranthus barbatus
GCCTAGATAATGTAGTAAGCTTGTCTATATAATGCACCGCCAGCGAGGTAACAGGTAACATCTGGGGAGTGGTTAACATATGATCACAACTCTATATATATAGAGAGAGAGAGAGTGTGTGAGTTGTGTTCATTCCTGAACTATATACCATGAATGAACTATGGTTATATATCCATCCGTCCATTTAATTAATCCAACAATCTATTTTTTGACACGTGGTATTTAAATATTAATGTTCAATTAAATAAAAGATATTTTTGGTATTTAATAATTTTATTTAATTTGGTAAAATTCTATATTCATGCAATCATCAATATCTATCATATCTTTTACTATTTTTATTCAATTTCTTTAGCATTCACGTAAAATCAAGGTTGTTCATCATTCTCTTCTTCTATGTTTCAATATTTGACATTATAAAAATCAGTACTATTTATTATCATTATCATCCTTGAAAATAACTTTTGTAAAAATTGAACAAATATTTGATTTTAGTTGATATTTTCATTTTATAAATTATTTTGTTATATGTTATTTATATTTCCAACTTTTCTGTTAAATTTTTAAAAATAAATGAGAAACTCAAATTAATCGTTTTTAATTTTAGCATTATTTTTACACATGTACCACAAAACCAGCATGTGAAAAATAAAAAAATAATTAATACTACATTTAAAACTTAAATAGTATCATTATTTTATGACATTTAGATATTTAACCCTAATATAAGAATGATGTTAATACATAATACTATTTGTCATTGTAGTAGTATGAAATGATCATTAAATAATATAAATAAATGTAACTTTGATGTTTTCAATATTTACAATCGCACTAACCAAATTCTGATGAACACAAAAAAATAGAACACACAATAAATTAACAAGATTTGCCATATAACAGATAATAGAACTAGAAATGTATGCTTCATTTCAACTTATACAGCTTAAGATTAAAGTTCTGATTAATAGCTTGCAAAATACTGAACTCTAATGTCTAAACCCCATCCAAAATACATGTTAAAATCTAAATTTTTACACATCCACCTTCATGTAGTCAGCAACAAACTTATCCACATCTACATCTGTTATTTCTTTTTCAGCCTTCAGAAACTCAATGTCATCTTTTTGGTTCTTTATAGAACAATTGTTTTACATAGATGATCGCTAAAAAATTAACCAGACAAATTATAGTACAACAACAAATAAATTTATAAAACACATTAAGGTGGTCGAACCCACAGAGACTGTATGACAAAATTGTCCTATGTACTAGCCATAGTTCTTAAAACATAGTTGTTTGAGCAACTTGAAAATAGGGATTTCGTTTTGTAAATGAAAGATGACAATGCTGAAAAGTAAACGGTTTTGAAAAGAATAATTAAAGATATAGATTCCCGGGCAGATAATTAAATCATCAACATGCAAAATTCATCAACTCGGGAATGGGGATTAATTCAGATTCATGTGGATTAAATTGTTTGGTAAGGCATTTAAACCTTAGATTACTAAATTGTGACTATCTCCTCTCAGTCTCAAGAACACAAAATTAGTCAATCTTGATAATTATCTAATTAAATCCTACAAATTGATTCTTCCTTTTGAGATAGAAAACAATCGTAATAAGTTTCTTCTTCCTATTACCAATTTTCACCTCTCGGTCTTTCAAATGATAACTACAAACATAGATTCAAATTCATCTCTCGGTCCTTCTTTAATCTAGATTTGATTAATTAAGCTCAAGAAATTAAACCATGTTATTGAGTTGATTTATTCATACATACATCAGATAGATTATCAAAGCCCTAGAACCTGCTAGGGTTTCTAGCCACTAAACATAGATAGAAATAAAGCAAACATTCTATTCAAGAACATATATTACCTTACAAGGGAAATAGGAACCTTGAAGGTCTCTAAAAAAATCAATGTTACACTATTCTTCAATAATAAAAGTGATAAAAGGGATAAAAGGGTAATATTTTCGTGCCCTAAGGTGAGTGGTATTTATAAAGGAGTGAAAATATCTAAACTAGGTATTGGGCTAAAATATCAAAAATAACCAAACTAGGCAGATTTTCCTTCTCGGCTTCTGTGTCGATCGACATGGATCACAACATGTCGAGCCAGCCTTGCTCAGCCTTCGTGTCAATCGACACGGTGCGTGTTGATCACATGCAGCACACCCATGTCGAGCCTTCTTCCTGTTTTGCCTTCGATTGACATCCAACCTCCATGTCGATCGACATGCACCATATCGGTCGACTCAGAGGTAATGCTCGGGTTTTTATCACGTCTCCCAACTTGGTTGACTTCCCGTGTGTCAATGGAAGCAGTAACCCTGTAAAACTCGGCTCTTCTCATCTTTTGCTCACTTTTAGCCTCAAATACGTGCAAGACTTATCATGACAAACATAACATCCTCTATAATACACTCATGCACGAAAACAACTAATAAAAAAACATAATTGCACTAAAACAAAGGAGAAAAACTCAAATAAGTGAGTACAAATATGAGTTTATCAAACCCCCCAAACTTGAATGCTTGATTGTCCTCAATTAATAGAAAATAAAGAAAAGAAATATCATGTAGATGAAAGTGCAATGCATCACAAGACTCATCACATTCAAGGATCAAAATTTCACATCACACAAGCAATTTGAAATAGATAAGAAATCCATCAACTTCGGAAGACTCACAAGGAAGTATATCGCTCATTCACACAAGTGTTTGGGTTTCAATGAAAGCGCTCACGACATGTATGAAGAAATTTCTACCATAGGCTTGCAAAATTTCTAGAATCTCCACTGCTCAAATGTGCACACAATTCAAAAACCAAAAGATACTTTTCATTTGGTTGTAATGTAGGCTTTTTGTGAAATGTAGGGAAATATGGTCAAGTGACTTAAAATCAACTCTAGTGCGTCCACCTCATCAATCTCAATTCACTCTATTATAATCATCCACACATCTCCTAATATATTCAACACAAACTAAGGCTCTTTTTTTTCTTCTCTACATTTTTTTCTTTTCTAATCCTTTTACAAATTTTTTTTTCTTTTGAGCTTATAAGGACACAAACAAACTTTCCTTTCTTTTTTTTTTCTTCTTTTCTAGAGCCCAACCTTCTTTTGTATACCAATACAAATCTCTTATCTACTTATAACAACTATCACTATTTCACCCAAATCCTATAGACAGGATACAATCAACCTTTTCCATAGCACTCTCTCATAGACAAGACATAACTATAATGTTTTCATAACTCATATACCAAGAAAGAAAAAGTAACAGGCTCAAAAGGGCTATTCTAGGGATAAAATATCACAAGGGACAGTGTTTAGGATAATTTGGCTAACAAAGATGGCCTAAAATCATTTTCTATCCTTGTGCACACTATGCAGTATCGAAACAGAACAGAAGCAAGTTCTAGAGAAATGAAAACATACATGTAAATCTCACATCAAACGAAAAAGGTTTGTTAGGAATATTGTTAGAAATATTAGAACCCCTTGGTTGTCAATGTATGTCGATTATGTTTTGATGCATCAAAGCTCAAAGCAATCTAGTTTCTAGCAACTTAGTATCGAGTCAAAATATAAAAGTCCTGTAGAGGTCATATATACTCGAGTTGTAATAGAACTAGAAAAGAAGAATCAAGAATTCTAAAGGGATCAACAGACTTGATGATTGCTAAAGAAGCTAGTAAAGGCTAGCAAACACGGAGGAATGTGGAACGCACTCAATAGAATGCTGAAGAAGCAACGACAGTATATTACGAGATCTTGGCGAGCCTGCTGAGATGTCAACTATATGTCAACCGCTAGCAAACGCTCAACAACAATCAAGGAGAATGAAAGTCGTAAGTCAGAAGGATCCGAATCACAAGGAAACCTAACGAATCAGAGAATAGAACAATCAACAGACACAACGGAGGTTTCGAGTTCAAAATAGAAGATCCGTTCTGACAAAGACAACTACGAATAGGAGCTACGACAATCAGAGACGAAGGAGACTTGAAGAGTCTTTGTGCGCTGCAGAAAAAGGAAAAACATAGATTGGCGAGCAATCCCTTTGAGTCTAACGAATAAGATTCAAACGACCATTTGAATCTTCCCCTATAAATAGGTGTCATCCAACGATGATTCAAAGGTTCGCGAAAGTCTATTCACAGAGAGAACAAGAGAAGATCCAAACATTCTCTACATTACGCAAACTCATTCGAGCTAGTACGTGATTGAAGTTTTTTCACAAGCTATTGTACTTTAAGCTTGAGACCTCTAAAGTATAACTTCTACGGTTGATATTGGGATCCTTTCTACTCCTAGAAAGAATCTAGCAGTCCCCATGCTGTGCAAGCGTGATTATTATGGGCATCGCCAACACAAGGATAGGCTCTGGGAAGAACTATAAGACTCCCAGCAGTCGATGTCCAAGGAGAAGGGAGGTTTGTCGTCACTCTACGGAACGACGAGGTAAAGATTGAAGACCGAGGTGCTTGAAGGTGCACGCTGACCTGACAGAGGAGCTGCTCAACGTTAGAGATCAGGCCTAACCTTGTATTCAATCGATTAGTGAATTTTCAGTCGGAGGACTGAAGAGTGGACGTAGAACATTTGTTCGAACCACTATAAATCCTTGTGTCCCTTTATTGCTTTATTTCGTTATTTTGTGTGTGCGCATACTTAAAACTCAACACATCAAGTGTTGTAGTATAAACTGAAATTAATTTCACGAATATTGGAGCTATAACACATTTGATAAACACTTGCTAAGTTGAGACCTTAGCAAGATAAGAGCAAGACATCATTAATACTTCCGCTGCATATATATACACGGGGACCAAACAAGTGGTATCAGAGCGGTTCATCTTTACAGACTAGCTGCTTCTAAGTTGCTTAGGACCAGATCCATAATTTCCTTGCATATCTGTGTATTTTTTTGTATAGCTCAGGTTAAAGCAATGGCGACCAACGCAAAGTTTGGAAAGTTTGCGCCTGAAAGCTACTCCACTGGGAGAAAGAGGTCTTTGATCTCGTTGATGAATATCCATCCCTAGATGAAGCAAGTGATCGAGAATGGACCATCAAAATCCAAACGGTGAAGACCAGGATTGGCAAAAATGTAGCAGGACAAGACGTAATGGTGGACAAGCCGTACGAAGAATGGAATCCAGAAGATAAAGTTCGTGGTCAACTAGATTATGTTGCCATGGATTTAATCTTGAGTTCCTTGTCACCAACCCTAATGGCAGAAGCCTTGGAATACAAGAATGCCAAAGAAATGTGGGACTTTCTCAGCACTCTAAACACCAAAACAGATCAAATGAAGAGAAACAAGCTACTACAATGGGTAGACATGTACGAATCTTTCTAGTTGATTCCAGGTGAAACAGTCAAGGGCATGGAGGCCAGATTCAACACCATTATAGCTGAGTTAAAAAGGCTGGGAAGGACATACGAGCTTCCCGACATGAACTCAAAAATTCTCTCAAGACTACCAAAAGAGGACTGGTTCGTCAAAGTGACCAGCATGATGGAGAAAGATATGTCAGCAATAAGTACCAAAGAAGTGTTTGCTCAACTGAAGGCACACTAATGGGACATCATGCAAATCAACAAACACGAAGCCGTTCATGCTGCAGTAACTATTGAAGAACCCATCGAGGATGCAACATTCTTAATAAAAAGAGACGAACAAAAGTGGAAAACCAAGAAAGCATTCCACTCAGATCGACCAGCTCAATCCAGTACAACAAAGGAGATACCATCCACCAGTGGATCTCAAGCCAAAGAAGCAGAATGCTCAGTTAGAAAGCTGGAAGAGCAGATGAAGAGATTACAAAAGTTGTTGCTGAAAGCTAAAGGAAAAAAGGAAGAATTTCAGCAAAGCCAACCAGCAGACAACCAAATTGCTAAGAAGAAGCCAAGAACATGCTACGAATGCAACTCTTCGGATCCTCGAATAGATCCAGAGGAATGAGAATGATTGGGGAAGTTGTTCAAAAGGCGAGCATCAAAAGTTGTTACCAAAGCTCTGTTGACAAGGATGGAACTACGAGACATACCAGATCATGATGACGAAAGCTACTCATCAGAAGATGAAGAGGATGTTCTCATGGTGTTCATGGCCGACATCAATGAAGATGGTGATAAAAATAAAGAGAAAACAGGAGAATCAGCTCTAGCTATCACAGGTTACCAGGTAACAAATTCTATTAAGTCTGCTGCTCTATTTCAAAAAACATGCATGATACTGATGATTCATGTTACTCAGAATCATATGAAATAGCTGTAGAATTTCTGCTAAAAGAATATTCAAAATTTCATGCATCAAAGGATATATTAGTAAAAGAAAATTCCTCTCTGAAAACTCATCTTTCTACTTTGACTAGTGAGATTGAAAAATCTAGGTTAACAGACGAGGAAATCTTAAAATTAAGAACGAAATTCTCTTCCTTGAATGAAAATTTTAACGTTTTAAAACAAGAGAATGAATTTCTGAAAAAGCGAAAACTTCGTGCAAAATGCTTGTCAGTATAGATTTTCAAAGAGCATGAGAAATTTAGATGAGATCCTAAGTTTTGATAAAGGAGAATCCTGTGATGTTGAATCAAGTAAATCAAAGAAAATTGTTTTGTCCCAACAACTGGTAAAGATCAACAACCTTCTAAGAAAGACAAGAGGGAGAACTCTAAGTTAGCTTAAATTACTCAGCAGAAATGTTGGCAAACTAATGTCCCTCAGCTGGCTGCTCAGCCAAGACTAAATAATTTGTCTACTGAGAAAAGACCAGCAAAGTCAAAGTATGTAACTCAGCAGACTGTTCCATCTCCTAGGAAGGTTCATACAAATCCTAGAAAGGCTAAGCAATCTGATAAGATTGCAAGGAAGCCAGCAAACACACCAAGTAGAAGGAACTCCTACTTAAGGACAGAGTCTAAATCACCATACTTTCAAAAGATTGTGAAGGCTCGGCATACTACTACACATTCCTATGTTGATTCAATGTATTACTCTAATAGGAACGAAAGGGTAGTAAAACATGATAACAAAAGAAAAGTCAAAATCACAAAGGTCTGGATTCCCAAAGGAATGATCCAGAGAACTAATCCTGCAGGACCCGTAATTGATCGGGTACCGAAAATATAACTTCTTTGTTTTGCAGGAACAGGGTCCAAGAAGAATAAACTTAAGAAAATTAGAAGAATGGATCATAGACAGTGGATGCTCAGGTCACATGATAGGAGATGAAGAGATCTTCACAAAACTTCAGAAGATCAGAGGACCTTCGGTCTTGTTTGGTGACAGTTCAAAAGCTAGAGTAATCGGGAGAGGGTGCATCAAGCAAAATGGCATGCGCATCATTAATGTGGCCCTCGTCAATAGTCTCAAGCACAACCTACTGAGCATCAGCGAGCTAAGTGAAAATGGATATATTGTTTCATTCTTTGATACAGGTTGTGAGTTGTTGATAGGACCACTGGAGAAGTAAAGCAAAGAGGAATCAGGAATGGAGGACTCTATGTTGTTGATTGGGAAAGTGGTCAGCAAGCATCATGCTTTATAGCATTCAGCAAGGAAGAGACAAATTGGCTATGACACAAAAAGGCTAACACATCTAAACTTTAAACTATCAATTATATTTCGAAAAATAATATTGTTACAGGACTACCCAAAGAGACCTTCAAGAAGGAAGGCATATGCAGAGTCTGTCAACAAGGAAAACAAGACAAGGCGTCTTTCAGTTTCAACCCCGAAAAGGCCACATCAAACAGAATCCTTGAGCTATTGTACATGGATTTATTCGGCCCTGTAACTCCACCCATTGTAGGTAACAAACACCATACCTTGGTTTTTGTTGATAATTATTCCAGGTACATGTAGGTGAGACTACTCAAGAGCAAGGACGAAGTAAAGATAATCCTGTCGGAGAAATTATTTCGGGTACAGAATGATAAAGAGCTCACGGTGAAAAGGATAAGATCTGAAAATGGTACAAAATTCAGTAATGGAGCATTAATGGATTTCTACACCGACGCTGGGATAGGACATGAAAGGTCCACTGCGAGAACACCTCAGCAGAATGGTCTGGCAGAAAAGGAGGAATATGACTCTCAAGGAGGTCGTGCAAACAATGCCTGCCGATACAGATCTAGGTCAGAGATATTGGGGAGAAGCTATAATGAACGCTTGCTACACTCATAATCGAAGTGGATTGAATCTTCACTTCAACAAAACTCCCTACAAAATATATCATGGTCGTAAGCCTTCCTTAACTCATCTTCGTGATTTCGCTTAACCATGTTATATCCAAAATAATGGGAAGTCAAATTTAAGTGCTTTATCTCCCAAAACTGACGAAGGAGTTTTCCTCGGATATGGACATCCACCTCACAAGGGATATAGAGTACTTGCAGATCCATCCTACTTGCAGTACTTGTAGTACTTGCCGAGGAACTACAAAGACCGAAGTGGCTACTCAGAGATCATCCTACTAAATCAATACTAGGAGATCTTGCAGATCCAATCTGAACCAGACATTGCGCCATGTTAGCTTGCTTTATATCTCAAGAGGAGCCTACCAAAGTAGCAGATGCACTTAAATCAGCTAATTGGATCAACGCCATGCAGGAAGAACTCACGCGACAAAAATATACTCGTCGTTCGCAACAAAGCAAGACTTGTTGCTAAAGGATATGCGCTGTGCGAAGGAATAGACTTCGATGAATCATTTGCTCCAGTAGTTCGGTTAGAAGCAATCGGGTTAATCCTAGCATATGCTACTCACTGTGGTTTTACTGTCTCTCAAATGGACGTCAAGAGCGCATTCCTAAATGGTGAATTAAGGAGGAAGTCTATGTGGAGCAACCTCCAGGATTTGAACGTGGAAACAAGGTGTATAGACTGAGGAAAGCTCTATATGGTCTGAAGCAAACCCCAAGAGCTTGGTACAAGACGTTGTCACAGTTTTTGCTGAAGAATGGATTCAGGAAAGGGAAGATCAACAGTACACTCTTCTTGATCAAAGATGCTGAAAACATGTTGCTCGTCCAAATCTATGTGGATGACATCATATTCGGATCAAGAAATCTAACCCTTTTGTGAAAAGTTTGCTCAACTTATGCAGACTAAATTCCAGATGAGTATGATGGGAAAGATGTCATATTTCCTAGGTCTGCAAGTTCAGCAATCCGATGATGGGATCTTCATTCACCATAAGAAGTATACCAAGGATCTCATCAGCAAATTTTGTCCAGAAAAGATGAAGACACTGTGGATTGCCATGAGCACAACATTTCAAATATCAATGGATGAAGAAGGTGAATCCGTGGACCCCACAGCATACAGAGGTATTATTGGTTCTCTATTATATCTAACAGCCAGCAGACCAGACATTTCGTATGCTTTAGGTGTATGTGCTAGATATCAAGCAATTCCAAAGAAATTGCACATGGAATATGCACGAAGGATTGTCAGATATCTGAAAGGAACGGAATCCTTAGGAATTTGGTATCCCAGATCAGACGACCTCACACTCGTTGGATATTCAGACTTAGAATTTGGAGGATGTCAAATTGATCGAAAAAGTACTAGTGGGACATGACAATTCCTTGGTCATAAGCTGATAAATTGCTTCAGCAAAAAGCAACACTCCATGGCAACATCCACAACAAAAGCTGAATATGTGGCTGCTGCAAGTTGTTGTACTCAGGTGCTGTGGATCAAACAACAACTTCAAGACTATGAAGTCAGCACCGGTTGTATTACTATATATTGCGATAACAACAGTGCAATGTGCATTACGAATAATCCAGTACACTCTAGGATGAAGCACATTGATATCAGGCATCACTTTATTTAAGACCATGTTTAGAAAAATGATACCTCCGTGGATTATCTCAGGACAGAAGATCAGCTAGCAGACATCTTCACTAAACCTCTAGCTGGAGGCAGATTCAAGGAGCTTTGTCTAAAGCTTGGTCTATTAGAGTTAGATGAGGTTATGGAAGAATGAGTCCCAAATCTCATTCTCTTCTTGGACTTCTTAAAATTATTGAACTCTTTTATGGTTATTTGGAGTTCTTGGATTTATTGGAATTTAGAAATTATATGGATTTCTTGAAGATGATGCGAAATAAGAGTTTGTCCAAGCTCACTCTCTTCAAAGAAATACTAAGAGTTTAAGTCTGATTGTTGAGTCCTAGCTCTCAACAATCTTGATGGTCAGATGTTGAAGAATATTGGCTCCAGCAGACTAAATTAGGAAAATGCTGAGTCCCAGCTATCAACATGTGAAGACGACTACTGAATCAATAACTATTGCATCAATTTTGGGAAACTGATCAAATAAGGGAATAAATATCGGGATAATCAACCGATGTATTAATTAAGATCATCATCAATGAATAAGCGATGATTGAAATTTGCCATCATTACCGAGGATTTTGTTCAAGGCTCGAGACGATTCAGTTATGAAAATAACGTCTCAAATGGCCACGTGGAAAGTCATTCCAAAACCATCGGTTCCCAAGGAAGTTGAAGTGATTGGTTGAACAAGTCTCTAGGAGGAGCGCATCTATTTAAGGGGAGGTTATTTTGATTAGGAACTCATATCCAAAACCTCTAAAACCTAGAACTGCCCTATGCATTTTGTTGCTCGAGAAAAACCAAAAATGTCTTCTTTTACCATCTCACTAAAATACATTCAGAATGGGTTCGAATAACGTGACTTGGAAGCCTCCAAATGGAGAGGAAGAATCATAATCTTCACATAGATCATATCTAAGAAGATATTAGAACCGAACGGAGATAGGCAATTCATTTTGTTAGGCCATGACATCAATATCATTGGAGAAATATAAGTTTGTCAGGAGGTTTCGAGGATGAATATTCCTTAGTCACAGGGTTTGGGAATTCCCATGGGTAGGGAATCCCATACCATTTCATCCTCATCTCCTCCTCCAGGGTTTCAAAAGTGTTAGATTCGGAGAAGAAGAGGAGATGGAGGAAAGGCTTGCGAGTGGAGTAGATGCGACCCGAATGTATCTACTAGGCATTTGAAGCCTAGTAAGCCGCAGATGGTGCAGATGTTACCCATCCTACAAAAAGTAAGGTCATCTGTACGACATCTGGTGCTGATGGAAAGTATGGACACTAGCTCCGAGCTGAGCGGATAGTGAGATCTGCTAGCCTCGGACATCCTGTCCAACTATATGTTGGATGGTCGCAGCCTGATATATTCAGAGATGTCCACTAGGCATAAGGAAGATGATGAATTGCTTGTGGGTATCTCTCAGCCAATAAGACATTGTTGCGCAAGTAGGGTGACTTGCAGCAATTAACCTGGGGAAAAGACCAAGGAGCAGATCTAGCAAATGCGTTATTTGGAGCAGTCTGAAGATAAATTGATCAATATAAACTTGTAGCATTATACTTTGCGAAGTGTAACTCTTGTAAATCAATGATATCAATAAAATGCTTGTTTTGATGACAATACTCTGTTGTCTCAAACAATATAACTGCCTAAATGTGTATATAGAATCCTATCTACAGTTCTTATGATTTACCTGGTAAAAGACTCAAAAACATAAAGGAAAATAAGAAGATAGGAATTTCTTAAAGGTCACCCAAACATTAAGTCGGAAGCAGAGTGCTTGATAGTTGAATTGAAGATTTTTTTTTACCAAACCCTTCTCTGCTGAATGCTGAGTCCAAGCTCTCAGCAAATTCCCAAAGATTATTGAGTCTGAGCTCTCAGTATAGACTCTTGAACTTAAAAGATTCAAGGAATCAAAAGAGTCTAAAATTACTGCTGAATCCAAGCTTTCAACAAATATCCAGTGAATGCTGAGTCCAAGACTAAGCAATCTGAAACTAATTGCTATATTCGGCGATAGCAAATAGAAACCGGAATAAAGTTTACTAACTCAAAGCTCTCAGTAAAGGAGACTCATTGTTCCATCAAGGATAAAAAAAATTTATTAAGAGTCTGTTGTCTCTACTGAGTCCAAGCTCTCGGTAGAACCCAGAAGGCTGCTGAGTCCAAGCTCTCAGCAGATATCTGTAGGCAGCTAACAAAATTATCTTAGGTTACTCTTATTGGCTGTTGAGCCCAAGCTC
Organism: Plectranthus barbatus; assembly: GCA_026898455.1. Lineage (NCBI taxonomy): Eukaryota > Viridiplantae > Streptophyta > Magnoliopsida > Lamiales > Lamiaceae > Plectranthus > Plectranthus barbatus. Next base: position 39,482 of record JAPKLW010000708.1, read on the forward strand.
TCAGCAGATGCTCGTTGTCTAAGGAATAAAAAGACCTTCAAAGACTAAGTGGAATGCTGAGTCTTAGATCTCAGCTAATAAACACAGAAGGTCGAAGGAATGCTAATATCACAACAGATCAAAGAATCGAATGTTGAGTCCAAGCTCTCAGCAAACTATGTGATCTAAAGTATTCGGAAATTAAGGGGTATATCTAATAATTGAATGTTGAGTCCAAGCTCTTAGCATAGGCCTTTCATATTAGTGGATGTACTACTCTCAGCACATGCAATTCTGCATGTTGACCAACAAATAAAGAAGAGACAATCATTTTAAATCTCTTGAAAGGCGGGATTATCAAAACGACGGATGAAGAAGCAGAGTCCACATTAATTAAAAAAGCAACTCTAGCTCAGGGCGACAACGAATACATAGCGGACACGTCAGCCACGCACATTTGTCCAGCATCGTGGTACGTAAGGCAAACCATCACCAATTTCCCAACCGTTGATTTATCCAGATCAGAAGAAGAAATCCAACCGCTCACAGAGAAGTCGATTATAAGGGATCGTATAAAAGACGTTTGGTTTGGAAATTCTAAGCCCTAGTGCTCCCAATACTTCTAATTTTGAAATTTCTTCTACTCTACACTGTTTAAGTTTTCAGGAGAAACCTCAATGGCAGAATCTTCCAACCATGCCAGTCCCCCTACAGAATCATCCGGAAGACCTACAATACCCAAAGAACCTGAACAATTCTAACCCACATTCACAGGAGTTTTCAAGAAGGACATTGATGAGACATTCTCCTACTATCGCTTGGTTGCCATTAGTCATGGTGAACTCACTTACGAACAGAAGAGGGCAACTCAAGTGAAGAAAGATAAGATACTCTACGAACTATTGTTCAAGAAGCACTACTACGACAATCTCACAAGAATAATCGACCGCAAAAAATTTTTGAAGTATTTTTTTGCGGAACCTCTAAAATTTTGGCCGCACATAGTTGCAGAATTCTTCACTCGTGCAGTGGTTGATAAGAGTGAAAAGTTTTTCACTACAAGTGTTTTGGGCACGAAGATTGTTGTGAGCCCAGATGTATTGGCACAAAAGTACAGACAACAAGCTGACGGAGAAGATGTAGCCAACTACAAGGTTAATGACAAAGCCAAGATGCAGAAGCAATGGCTTAGGTGGAAAACTGACATCTTCAAAGACCCATGGAAGGTGGCCACACCCCTGAGATCACTTGAAGAACCAATGAAGATCCTAGCAGAGATTGTGATAAGGATGCTCGCAGGCGAGGTTGGTTCACTTTCAGAACAAAGTGCGAAGAAGTTTGCTATTTTAATGGCGATTGAAGATCAAGTCCTAGGGAATTGGGCATAGTTCATCTACACCCAGTGGCTAGCGCATGTATACAAGAACAAGAATAGCAAGACAGATCATACGTTCACCCAGGATGTGGGATTTGGGTTCAAGATCAGTCATTTTCATGAGGAAATCATACCAGAGGGTAAGTGTTGCCCTGTTGAAGATCTGCTGCATTCCGACTACATACCGCCAACCAAGAAACAGCAACCGCCAAGAATTTCAAGGAACAACTGATTCCAAAGGGAAAGAGAAATGTCAACACTGATGAACAAGTTTCTAACGAAGAGGACCCCTACCAAGGACATGCTATCCTGCCAAGTGTTAATCCACTCACTGCAGAGAAGATTGAGGAGGAGAGACGGAAAGAAGAATAGGATGCCCTGTTTAAAGAATATGAAAGCTTAGTCGACATCACACAGTTGGAATCTGGTCAACCCCCTATGCCAACTATAGCAAAGAAGAGGCGCACACAGAGAAGCCCTCAGCAGAAAAGGAGCAAGCCAGCAGGTGATGAAGAGCAAGTCAAGAAGAAGGGAAAGCATGACCGTTTTCAAGGAACAACCATAAAGGTCATAGTGCCAGTGGTAGACATGTCTCTACCAGTCCCTGATGTCATCAAGGAGAATGAGGCAGAGCCCATTGAGCCAGCCACCAAGGATGCAAAGAGAAGGCTTGAATTCTATGTTGATGAGGAATCGCGAAAGAAGAGGCGATAGAAGAATGCGTTTAAAAGAGCACTTGAAAAGAAGGCTTTTGATAAATCCAAGCTGCAGATGACTCTTGAGCAAAGGGATGCTCAGTACGAGCAAGTCATGGCTAGCTATGCCGAGCACAATGCCAAGTTTCAAGCTGGTGAGAAATCTAGACGCATCACAAAAAGGGACGTAGAGAAGGCACGGACTGCAAAAGGAAAAACCAAGGTTAGAAATGTTATAGAAAGGATTTTAAATAAAGATGTCCTGTCAGATGCAGAATTTGAAAAATGGCAGAGGAAAGAAGCAGTTAAGGAATCGAGGAAGACGCAGACTCCTGTGCAAGGGGAAAGGAGTTCTGCTACTTGACCATTCAGCCCGCCACCACTTGAGGGGGAAGTGTAAGTGATGAGGTCATTGTTGAAGAAGTTTTATCACATACTGCTGAGCAAGGAGGAAGCACTTCTGTAGGTGAAAGAGTAACTGAGGAGGAACAACTGGTTACAAAAGGAGAAAGCCAGGTTGTTACGATTTTGGCAGAAGACGATTTGATGAAGGAAGGAAACCAAATCATGGTTGCCAAACAGGAAGATAAGGCAGCAAATGAGGAGAATGCTGACCTTGAGATGACAAAATTTCAGGGTACAACGAACGCCGAGGTAGATATACAAGTAGGTGCTCAGCAAACCATCACTACAGCAGAAAACATGGAGGTCGATGAGAGCATTGCTAAAGAGACACCAATGGAAGAAGAAGCCACTACCTCCTTGGATGCTGAAGCCCGACCAAGATTTCAAGAAATCTAACTAGAAGTGTGTGAGCACGAAATGAGAAGTATCTACGTGTATTGGGAATGGATCCATCTACCATTCCAGGATGGAATTCTGAAGCAGACACTACCTTTGTGCTTGAAAGCTCAATTGAGTCACTCTTGCATAAATGCATACCAATTCCTACCTCTCCCAAAGTGTCAGGTATATCGTTCAGTTACATCACTAGTTCTAATGATGAAGAGAATGCAGGAAACACTGGGACTGCCAAAGGGAGTGTTCTGCTTGCAGAAGGTGAATCTATGTTTCGAGGTGAACCATTGAGATTGCCCATGGAAGGACTACCTAACAGGAAATTCAAAGCAAAGAGGATTGCTAAGTGACATCCTTCTGTCACAATGAGAGATGAAAACAATGATGATCTCATCTCTTGGGCAAAAGATATCTGTGTATTTATTGAAGATCAAGTTGTTGCCGAGGTTGAGAACACATATCCTGCGAAATTACTGGGTGAGTCTTCCGATCTTGAATGGATGAGAATATATTTCCATCGGTGGAGGTTTTTCGACTATGCCACTCACGAACTACACTTGTTGGTCCCAAATCAGAGTTAGTTTCAATGTGCAGCGGAAGTATATATCAGATATATGTGTACTCTTAAATGTAAATCAGCAGTTCAGATAGATGAATGGCAGTTCAGTTTTATCCAACAGTTTATAAAGGCCATTTTAAATTAGTCGACTATTTTATCAAGTGCCCAGTTTGTAGTTAAACTATATCAACAGTTATACGCTTCAATACTTTGGAGAAGTGTTGAAGGTTTCAAAGAACAATCGAAAACTGTATGATGCTGAAAATAAATAACGCAGTAAATGAGACAGGATATTATAATGGTTTGGAGCCTTAAGTTCTACGTCCACTCTTCGAAAATTAATCTGAAAATCACTAAGGTTATGAAGTGTACACTCCTTACGATCTATAGCCAAACACCACATAAGCCACCGTTCGTAGTGAACTGGATCACTCGCCTAGGTAGATGTTCTTCACTCCTTCTTCAGTTCCTCAAAGTCAAGTAACTCCTCGAAGTGTCCTCCGAACTGGCGGATGTTGAAGACGGACTGAGGACAGACCTCCCTTTTCCTTCTCCGGTGGGTTGGACGGTTGAGTTCTTCCCAGAATGTACAATGGTTGGCAGATGCCCGAAATAACCTTATTCTCCTTAGAGAGTCAGGCTGTTGTGTTCTTCCTTAGAAAGTAGGAACACCAAGAGTGTAGATCTAGTCTGAGTGACTAAATCCTCGTGTGTGAATAACCACATGGAAGATCTCGTAAGATCTGGAAAGCTCGAAGGCCTTGTGTTCATGAAGTAAACCACAAATATCCTGAAATATTATAGAGAAATTGAGCTATCAAACTGGCAGAGTAACGACAAGGTTTTTAAGTGCTCGGTCATGTTTTTCTATGTCTGTGTATATGTTCATTTTTTGTAACGTGTCACTTTGATCCTCCTGCTATTTATAGTTGAATCTTCCAGAAAATAGTCGGTAGAGACAAGATGGTCAATGTCCAATCAACGCTCGTTCTCCTCTGTTGTAGCAGACCTACTGTTTATGCTTTTTCCACTTTTCTGCAAGGTGACATGACTTTTCAGAGACAGTTGTCTCTTATCTGTCAGACTCCAACAACGTTGTACTGTAGTAAACTGAGGATACCTTTGTTCCTCTTCATTTGAATCTTCAATGCTTCTTCATGACTGCTTGTATCCTTATTTTTCAGGTGTTGTTTTCGTGAGCAGTTATGTGAAAACTTTGTCCTCGGTTTTCATTTTCCTCGTCCTTAACAGTTAGAAACATTCTACACAGTTTTTCTTTGCTCGTTACTCTTTGGCAGTTCTCGTTGTCTGGATGGCTTTTTGTCTCAAAAATTGTTCTAAAGTTTTTTATAATTTTCTTCTCCTAGACTTATTACAACTCGATTTTCCAATACAAGGATTACATGAGGTAATAACTCTAAGGGCCTAGACTTTGGTATGCAGTTTTGACACATCATTGTTGCGAACGAACTATCCTAGTTCCTCTTGCATCGCATTAATCCAATCAGCAGATTGAAGTGCTTCTCCAATCTTCACTGGCTCGATTTGATATATGAAGCAAGTCATCAAGGCACTTCCTTGTCTCGTCCAAACTGGATTCTCAATATCATCCAGGATTGCGTCTATGGGATGATTTTCAACCAGCTAGGCTTCTTCACAACTTTGGGCGCTTCTGGAAGAGTTTCTGGAACTTCGGGTAGTACTTCTGGGGGGTTTTCATTGAATGCTTCATCTCCAGGGATTGGTACTGAATCCTGTTCAGAACCTATGTTGTCAGCAACAACTGCTTCCTCATTCTCCTTGGGAATGGCTTCTGTGGCTACAGGTTCCTCTATTTCCATAGGCATTTCATGGTTTATAGGGGGCTTCTCTTCCATTTGAGTATCCTCATTTAATGATTTTAAGGCCTCAACAAAGACATTGGCATCATCTGCCCTCTCGACTGTTTGGGGTCCACAAGCTGAGTGGTCTTGTTGAATACCCTATATCCCTTGTGTGAAGGGTGTCCATAACCTAGGAACACACCTTCATTAGCCTTAGGACTAAAGGTATCCAATTTTGACTTCCCATTATTGTGAATATAATGTAGTGAATCGAAAGCACAACCATGAGCTACGAAAGGCTTACGACCGTTAAAAATTTCATAGGAAGTCTTGTGCAACTGCATGTTGAGAGCACTACGATTTTGAGTGTAGCAGGCTGTCATCAAGGCTTCTTGTTAAGTGTGTTTGATTTGGCTTGAAATCCACATTGGTTGAGCTTGTGGATGAGTGGGAAGTGAAATCCTAGAAAATAACCGCTCCAATCTATCCTAAAATCTGAATCTCCCCTTTTAAATTCAGTTTTTCCGCCTTTTATACTCAGTTTTCAGAGCCCAGGATCGACCGAGCTAAGGTTGGATCGCCCGAGATATGTCGAAATTGAAAAACCATCAAACAACATGATCTGGATTGCCCGGTCTGGATTTGGCTCGACCGAGATTCTTCTCTGAAATTCTGGATCGGTCGAGCCTGTAGTGGCGGTCAAGCCAACTCTCTGAAATGCCAGACTGGTCAAGCTCTACACTAGACCGACCGAGCCAACCCTCTGAAGTTTCAGATCGATCGAGCCCGCAGGAGACCGGCCAAGCCGGCTCTCTGAAATCCTTGCTACTACTCCACTGCTCATCCCGATTGTTCTTCACACCCTTTGTAGCTTGGACCGGTTGATTTTCCACCAAAACTCCATCCAAAATGAGGAATTATGCTCCAAACCTAACCTACACACTCCAAATCACACAAAACATGAAAACACAACGGAGACAACAGAAAAACATATGATATGGGAGTAAAATGAACGCAAACATGAATGCACAAAATATTGGTCATTTTACGCACATATCATAATCCCCCAAACTTGAACATTTGATTGTCCTCAATCGAAACAAAGTAAAACAACCATTCTACCTTGTGCAATACCTCATAGCTCATCCTATCCGTATGCCCTAGTCAAACGAGATTATCACCTAACTTTGTGACACAGTTAATGCTAAAGATTCAAACCACTCAACTACATTGGATAAAAGCAATGAAATGCATTCCCTCACGTGTATAGGGACAATTCACTCAAGCACGAGTTTTCAAGCTCGATTTCCATATGCTTGCATCGATTCTGACCACTATACTAGAACGAGCTAGCTTCTAGAATCAAGAAGGTCTTTGTTTTGGTTATATCGTGGTTAACTATAAGGTAGGAGGTTTTAGGCCAAAGTAGTTAAACTCCTCAATTTCCCAAGAACCACCCAATCATCAACTTCGAACCACTAATCCTGAGGCTTATTCTTTCCTTCATTTTTTTAGAATCCCTTGGTAGTCAATGTATGTTTATTATGTTTTGGTGCATCAAAGCTTAAACCGATCTAGTTTCTAGTAACTTAGTATCGAGTCAAAATGTAAAAGTTATGTATAGGTCATATATACTCGAGTTGTAAGAGAACTAGAAAAGAAGAATCAAGAGTGCTGAAGGGATCAACAGACTTTATGATTGTTGAAGATTGTTGAAGAAGCCAGTAAAGGCTAACAAACATGGAGGAATGTTGAACGCACTCAAGAGAATGCTGAAGAAGCAATGACAATATATTATGAGATCTTAGAGAGCCTACTGAGATGTGAGATGTATGCCAACCGCCAGCAAACGCTCAACAGCAATCAAGGAGAATACAAGTCGTAAATTAGAAAGATCTGAATCACAAGGAAACCTGACAAATCAGATAATAGAACAATCAACAGACACAACGGAGGTTTCGAGTTCAAAGTAAAAGATTCGTTCTGACAAAGACGACTACCAATAGGAGCTACGCCAATCAGAGATGAAGGAGACTTAAAGAGTCTCTGTGCACCGCAGAAAAATGAAGAACAGAGATTGACGAGCAATCCCTTTGAGTCTAACGGATAAGATTCAAATGGTCGTTTGAATCTTCGCCTATAAATAGGTGTCATCCAAAGATGATTCAAAGGTTCGCGAAATTCTATTAACAGAGAAAACAAGAGAATATCGAAACATTCTCTATATTCGTGAACTCATCCAAGCTAGTACGTGATTGAAGCTTTTTGACAAGCTATCATACTTTAAGCTCGAGACCTCTGAAGTATAACTTTTAAGGTTGATATTGGGATTCTTTCTACTCTTGGAAAGAATCTAGCAGTCACCTTGTCGTGCAAGCGTGATTATTACGAGCATCGCCAACACAAGGATAGGTTCTGGGTAGAACTATAAACTCCCAACCGTCGACGTCCAGGGAGAAGGGAGGTTTGTCCTCACTCTACGGAGCAACAAGGTGAAGATGGAAAACTGAGGTGCTTGAAGGTGCGCACTGACCAAACGGAGGAGCTGCTCAACGTTAGAGATCAGGCCTGACCTTGTATTCAATCGATTAGTGAATTTTCATTCGGAGGACTGAAGAGTGGACGTAGAACATTTGTTCGAACTATAAATGCTTCCCTTTATTTCTTTATTTAGTTATTTTGTGTGTGCGTATATTTAAAACTCAACACATCAAGTGTTGTAGCATAAACTGCAATAAATTTAACGAATATTGGAGCTAAAATACATTTGATAAAAACTAGCTAAGTCGAGACCTTAGCAAGATAAGAGCAAGACATCATTAATGTTTCCGCTGCATATATAAACACTCTGATCGGGGACCAACAAGGCTCAAATTCTCATTTGGGTTCAAAAATTTCTTCCTTAGTCAATTTTTATTCACTCAAACATGAAGCAAGTGTAAGTTTAAATTAGATCCTATCATGCGGTATTTTTACATTCATAGGCAATCAACCACAATCACGATCAAATCAAACTCATCCTCAAATCAATTTCAAACTCACACTTAGATCAAATAGGTTCAAAACTCAACAAGAAGTTTTCCTCACACTATATCCATATTTTTTTCTAGGCAAAAATTTAAATAAAACATAAAGCAAATAACAAATAGAAAGCAAAACAAATAAACAGGGATAGAAAAGTTCAAATTTCTTGTTCACATCCCCCCAAACTTATTTTGAACTCGGAGAGTTAGAAAAAGTTTGAAAATCAGACAAGAATAAGAATTAGTACCTGAATGTTGATATGAGACATCAATGTTTTTATCCACTCGAGGAATCTGCGCTACTCGACGAAGATTTGTGGTTACTGGCACTCTGTGTTGATTGATAGGGCCATGTCGATCGACACAGAGCCTTCATGTCAACTCCTGGCTCGGGTCAAAGTGTAGCTCCGTCTTGACCTCTGTGTCGATAGACATCAGGCATGTCGACTGATACAGAAGTCGATCCTCCAAAAAAATCAAAAATTTACAAAGAAAAATAGAAAATTGAAAAGTAAAACAAACAAAAACAAAATAAATTGAAATAATGCAAGTAAAGGTTGGGTTACCTCCTAATAAGTGTTTAGTTAACGTCGAAGCTCGACGGTACCTCTTTTTCTCAAGTCCATAGCGAATGAGTGCAGACTTGCCTTCCTCGGACATCAAACATGTAGACCAAATAATCTTGAATGACAGCAGTGAGCTCGGGGTGAGATGGTGTAATTGACATTTTTGCCATCTCATTCCCTCGCTCCCATTCAATGGCAGCTTAGTCTTTTTTTTCTTCTTCAGTTTCTTCTCCTTCATCCTCAAAATATTCAGTGGAGGTGATCCTGTAGCATTTAGATTGCTCTCGGCTTCTGTCGAGCTTGAATGTAATCCTCTCATCTTTGGCTCGTAGTGTAATTTCTCCCCAGTGGCAGTCAATCAGTATGGCACTTGTATCCAAGAATTCTCATTCCAAGATGAGAGGTGTGTTGCCATCGTCCTTCATGTCGAAGACAACAAAATCTGCAGGGAGAATTAGATGACCCACACGAATGAGAACATCCTCTAATATACCTTATAGGCGAGACACAGATCGGTCCGCCATCGGCAGTGTGATAGTAGTCGGCCTCAGTTCTCCAATGTTGAGGCGTTTGAATATGGAGTATGACATGAGATTGATGTTAGCACCAGTGTCGCATAGCATCTTTTGAAATTCAATCCCCCCAATCTCGATTGGAATCTTCTTTTGAAGTAGTAGGCTACACTGCTCATGGATCTTCACAGTTAAATTCTCCACAAAGTGCTTTTTCTCGCTCATCAACTTGCGGAGATACTTCAAGTAGCCCGGGATCTCTCTCAAAGCTTCAATCAATGGTTAGTTGATACATACCTTCTTCTAATAGTCCACAAACCTTGAGAACTTGGAATCCTCCTTCTGCTTGGCAAACTGCTGGGGAAAGGGAATCGGAGATGTCAGAGCAGCTTCAGAACTTAAATTGCTGTGCCGGGGAGACTGCTGTGTCGACTGGGCAGCAGGAGTGTCAACCGTGCTTCTGTGTCGACCGACAAGGGGTGTGTCGGTCGACACACCCGCAGAATTCCTGTCGGTCGATTCATCCTCATCGTCTGACATGGCTCCATCTTCGTGTCTTCTATTTCAATCAACACGGGGTGTGTCGGTCGATATAGAGGGCATTGCTGTGGGAATTACTTTCTCTTCTCCCCCAAACTCGTTCTCGTGCATCCTCAGGCCCGTGTAGCTAGCTCGGGACCGCAGTTTGATTGCCTTACACTCCTTTTGGTTCTTGGGGTTGGCTTCGGTGGTGCTTGGAAGCTTTTCTTGTTGATGTTGCGTACCAAGTTAGGTAGCAATCTGACTAACTTGAGTTTTGATAATCTGCACATGCTTCCCAAGCCTGTCCACATTAGTGTTGACCCCTGCCACTTCTTGTTCAATCTTGCCCACACGTTAGTCAGAAGCCTTGATGAATTGTTGCAACACCTCTTCAAGTCTCTCCTTCTTCTTCTCCACAATTTTGCCATTTTGCACATCAAATCCTGGCGGAGGATGTTCGGCACCTTCAGGTTGAGCATAGGAAAAACTGGGATGAGCTCTTTGGTGGTAGTACTGGTATCCCCTTGCTGGTACTGATTTTTATATCCACATCGATTCATGTAGTTCACGTCGGTGACGGGATCAACCTGTGCTACAGAAACACAAGCACTAGATGTAAATTTTCCCATCTCCCCCTTGAGCTTCTCGATCTCCTTCTTGAGGGTATCATCTTTCTTCTTCTCCACTGCCCGAACTTGAGGTCTCTTTGGATTGGCCCATTGTTGAGTATGTAGAGTCATCTTCTAGAACAACTTGAGGGCTTTTTCAGGCGACTTGCTCATCAGAGAACCTCCGGCTGCATTATCAACGGACTCTCGGGTTCTTTCATTTATCCCTCGGTAGAAGATGTGGGCCTGCTCGTCGATGTCAACTCCATGCCTCAGACAACTCCTCAAAAGCTCATTGAACCTGCTCCATGCCTCGAACAAGGACTCATCTATCTTTTGGTAGAACTACAGAATCTCCATCTTCTTCTGAATGATCACAGATAGCGAAAATAATGCGGCAAGGAACTCTGCTCGGAGATCGGTCCAAGTGCGGATGCTGCTACAATCCAGGGTTGTAAACCACGTCCGAGCCTGATCCCGAAGTGAGAAGTGAAACAAGCGCAGACGAATCACATCCTGGCTGACTCCGTTCTGCTTGATGGTATCACACACCTCCACGAACATGCGAAGATGAGCGTAGGGATCCTCTGCTGCTCGGCCACCAAATTGGTTCTGTTGAACCATCTGAATCAAACTAGTTATGAGTTCAAAGTTATTGGTAGTGATACCAATAACAAATCCCTCATTGTCGGACTGTGGTATGTACCTCCTTGTCATGGGCATTTGGATCTTCATCATCGGAGTCCTCTTGGCAGCGCCTTTCTCTTTCTCTTCTTGCAGCCTCAGCTCTATCTGCTTCTCTTTCAGCCATTAGTTGTTTGATGATGTCTTTCATGTGGTTGACCTCTTTGACTAGAAGAAGGGCATTCCCTTAAGTGATTTGTGTGTCAGGATCCTTCAAGGGTGGAATGCCATGGTAATACACTTCATTCGGGTTGTTTGGTGGTTCCATGTTGATGAATGTGCTTTGTTTTTCCTTATTTTTCCTCATCTAGACTGTGGCTTCAATTTCTTGGTTGAAAGCTTCGAGTGGTTTGCCCCAAGACCTTGTGTTCATGCAACCTGAGAAAAAATAGTTTCAGAAATCAGCCTCTGTGTCGACCGACAAAGGCTATGTCGATCGACATGTAGGAGTCTTGTGGCTGTGTCGGTCGACATGGTGTGTGTCGATCGATACATACGCAAAAACCCAGAAAATCACACACGCACACAACACGAAAATTAAAACAAAAATAAAAATAAAAACTCAATCCAATAGATTTAAAAACAAACTAATAATAAGATAGAATCAAACTGTGCCCGACAATGGGACCAATTCGATAACCAGACAAATTATAGTACATCGACAAATAAATTTATAAAATACCCTAAGGTGGTTGAACCCACAGAGACTGTATAATGAAACTGTCCTATGTAATAGCCATAGTTCTTAAAACATAGTTATTTGAGCAACTTGAAATTGGGGTTTTGGTTTTGAAATTTAAAGATAACAATGCTGAAAAGTAAAGGGTTTTGAAAACAATATTTAAAGATACAGGTTCCAGGGCAGATAATCAAATCATCAACATGCAAGATTCATCAACTCAACAATGGGGATTAATTCAAATCCATATGGATTGAATTCCTTGGTTAGGCAATTAAATCCTAGATTACTAAATTTTGACTATCTCCTCTCGGTCTCAAGAACACAAAATTAGTCAATCTTGATAATTATCTAATTAAATCCTACAAATTGATTCTTCCTTTTGAGACAGAAAACAATTGCAATTAATTTATTCTTCCTATTACCAATTTTCACCTCTCGGTCTTACAATTGATAACTACAAACCTAGATTCCAATTCATCACTCGATCCTTCTTTAATCCAAATTCGATTAATGAAGCTCAAGAAATTAAACCATGCTATTGAGTTGGTTTATTCATAGATGCATCAGATAGATTATCAAAGTCCTAGAACCTGCTAGGGTTTCTAGCCACTAAACATGGATAGAAATAAAGAACCTTGAAGATCTCTAAAAACTCCAACTTTACAATATTCCTCAATAATAAAAGTGATAAAAGGGATAAAAGGGTGATATTTTCGTACCCTAAGGTGAGTGGTATTTATAAAGGAGTGAAAACATCTAAACTAGGTATTGGGCTAAAATATCAAAAATAACCAAACTGGGCAGATTTTCCTTCTCGGCCTTCTATGTCGATTGACACAGTGTGTGTCGATCAACATGGATCACAACATGTCGAGCCAGCCTTGATCAGCCTTCGTGTCGATCGACACAGTGCGTGTCGATCGACATGCAACACACCGATGTCGAGCCTTCTTCCTTCTTTGCCTTCGATCGACATCGGACCTCTATGTTGATCGACATGCACCATGTCGATCGATACAGAGGTAATGCTTTGGGTTTTTGGCACGTCTCCCAACTTGGTCGACTTCCCGTGTGTCAATTGAAGCAGAATCTTTGTAAAACTCGGCTCTTCTCATATTTTGCTAACTTTTAGCATCAAATGCCTACAAAACATAGCATGGCAAACATAACATCCTCTATAATACACTCATGCACGAAAGCAACTAATAAACAAACCTAATTGCACTAAAACAAAGGAGAAAAAACATGGAAAAGTAAGTACAAATATGAGCTTATCAGTAGACAACAATAATGTCGTGCAATATTTAGCTCGGAGAAATCGATTCACCCTCTTGCTGTGTTGTGGTATCCTTGCACACCAGTCTGAAGTAATGATATATACTTCTTTAAATACAAAATAAAACAATGATATATTGAAAAAGAATTAATGATATGTTAACAATGAAATAATGATAAGTACATATCTAACTAATGACTGTTCATCACTCACTTTTGCATTATTTCAAAAACACAATGACAATTATTTAATAAAACAATGATACAAGAAAAGAAATAAATATGATTTATCATACACAATTTGTTTAATGTTTAAGAATCCAACAAATAACATGTTGTCCAACTATATTATTTACTAATATTATCGCAAAATTTTAATTCAAATACAACAATGACATACACAGAATAATTTAATGATATAATTTGCATCCATTCAATTTTCATTAATACTACCAGAAATATCCAAAAAAATTATCATCATAGAACATAAATTATGATAAACACAACAGTAAAAATTAATTTTTTATCCTATTCAGAATATTACATAAAATTGTTTTTTTTAAAAAAAATTAATGACTTTCAAATAATGGTCAACTTATTTCAAACAATGAACCCAAATTTTAAAAAGATAAACAGGCGCCAATATTCCACAAAATTTCAAAATCAATTTATACAAAAAAGGTAAAATTAGAACATGAACTGGACGCCTTCTCGCTTATCTTTTTTTTGGGAGCAATCGCAACTGTTGATTGTCTATACCTGCTACGAAATATACAAAGTAAATAATGAGTATATGGGGTATTAAGAGAACAAAGGACGAAATACAGCGATGCGATACAGATAGGTGAGTAAGACAGATGTTAAAACATCAATACACAACTTAAAAAAAAACAAAATCAATGTATAAACATTTGTAAAAGTAGGAAAGAAAAAGTTTCTAATCACACCCAAAAATTACCATGGTAAAAAAAAAAAAAAAAACTAATTAACTGCCCTAGATTCATAATTGACTTCATTAGAAAGAAGGTAAAAGTTTCTGGAGTAATTAATGTTTAAGAAATTAGGTAGGTGAATAATTTATTGGGTTACTAAATCGTGGCTATTAAATGAGGTAACTACTCCCCTAAAAATGTGTAATAAATCTTGTATTTAATGAGAGCTTAATTTTCATCTGAAAATATTCTTTTGATGATATAGATTACACTAAACAATGATCACGGCTTAAACATAATCCAGAACATCCATTACATAAATCAACGATGGATATATGTTTTAAGTTCATTCACATATAGGGGTTCAATGATGGGTATTTGACTGTCATCTTTGTGTGAGCCAATAATATTTATCGTTTTAGTATAATTCATAAATGAAATTAAAGATTGAGATATTTTTAACAAATAATAATATAGTGGGATATTTTTTCAAAAATATCAATAGATCAGAGTATTATTCATAAATAAAAGTAAAATTTAAGGTTATTTTTAACTAATAGAAATAGATTGAAATATTTTTTCGAAAACGTCAATAGTTTAGAGTACTTTTCCCTATTTACTCTTTTTTTTATCAAAACCTAAATACATAGTCACTACTCTATAAAATTTGGATAGAGAAAAAAAAAACTTCACCTTAGCATTGCAAGAGATCCACATAATACATACTCCCTCCGTCCCTTGACATTAGTCTCATTTGCTTTTGGCACAATTATCAATGTTTGTGAGTGTAATGCAATTAATATTTTATTGGTGTGAAGAGATTTTTTTTTCATTTTAAGAAATGGGACTAATTCCACGAGACATACGAAAATGAAAAATGAGACTAATGTCAAGGGACAGAGGGAATATATAATTTGGATAGACAAAAAAAAGTTCACCTTAGATTTGCAAGAGATCCACAGAAATTATATATCTTCAAAATAGATCCTCTGTTTCACTATAAACCACACAGGAATATTGCTGCAATCAATTGATTTTATTTTGTAATTACAGCAGGAAAAAAAAGGAGACAATCGACAGATATACAAAAAATATACACTTGTAGAGTCGATCATCGGTGTGTATATACAAAGGAAGAGGTGAAATGCAATTGCACTAATACTATCGAGGTGTGGTTTCAGTCGCATTTCAGTCGGAAAAAGTGGATGCATTCCTGCTTCACCATTTCTCCACCATTCACCGGATCAAAGCTGCACCTGTAGAAGCTGATACTTGCCCCAACATAAACCACATACATACCATTACCAGCATGTCAAGAAACAACACCAATTATATGAAACTTGCTGGCTGATAATTCTTTTAAAATACTTAGAGCATCAAACACGCAGCCAGACTAAGTCGACTTTAGTTCTAGTTATGGATATAGTAGTAACATAGGGATTTTTTACCTCCCATCCAAGCCTATGATGATGACAGTGTCCTGAGAACCAAATGATGCAGTAAACTGGGTGCCTTCGGGCAAATGAATCCGAGCAAATGACCATTCTGAGCTAAAACATTTGAGCAGAACACCTGATGATATTCCATAAAACACCATACCGTATAAGTCCTCCAGTTTCAAATGATTCAGAGTTGGGAAAAGAAGTAGCAAACCAGGAAGAAGCAACCCAAACCACTGCCTAAGAAACTAAACAAACCAGATGCTCAGAAAGGAGAAGATCAAGGACGAAGCTACATGATTTAAAATTTGTACCAGCATTCTAGGGGGCCATTTACAGTCAGGATCTCCACTCTAGATTAGACTAGTTTTTATTTTCATGATTTAGAACAGAGAATCTCTTTAATATGGTAAGAACACAAAATCAAACTTTTTAACCATTGCCAATCAGTGTCTCAAATATCCTACAGATCAATTAATGTAGAAATTAAAGCAGTATAAGGTATACAGAAAGTAAAGGTGCTCCATGTTTCAATTAGTTTTAGCTTTCTTTCATGTGTAAGAGTTACAAAGTTTCTGAATAATGAATATAAAATGATTTAACTGTAAAAGATTGTACTACATTAAAATACCATAGGATTTGTGTTCTCATTTAGACCGAAGTATATTTCTGACCAACACTGGGTCAGCAGAAATCATTCATGTGTAAGAACTTCTTACCCTTTTAAAGTGAAACAGTGACAAAATGATCCATATAATCAACTATCAAGCCTAAGGTACGCATCTAAGGTGAAAGCCCTAACTAAATAAGTTCAGATAAAAAATCTCTCACCTTTCATGAAAGAAAATGATGAACTGAGATTAGCACTATTACGTCCAGAAATTAGAGACCCAAGTGCATTGGATAAATTCTGGTTAAGCACTACTGGATCTTTAGCTGCAGTGGAATCTGGTGACTGGTGATGGCCAATTCTCGGCACTCTGAGCCTAAATATTTGAACAGTACCTTTGTCACTTGATACAGCCAACCACTGCAAATTTGGAGATAGAGAAATGCTGAATATATCTGCTCTGCATACCCCTCTGTGAACCTGTAGCAAGAAAGGCCAATTAAGATAATAACTTGAAAATCAAGATATAGGGATAAGAGACTGTACAGATGAATCATTGTAGAGAGCATCAGTTTCAAGAAAAAATAAAGATTCAACTTTGAATGACATAAGCTTTTGCAATGGATTCATTATCGTCAAAGAATAAAAACAGGAAAATAAAATATGTAAATTCAGTATTTAGAATCCCCAGAAATGTCAAACCTCTTGTACCCAATATGAAGAAAACAGAAATGTTCATTGATAAGTAAGGAAACACAAAATCCCGGGCCACGGATAGTTTATGCATGAGCTAGGTTCCCATGTTATCATACTGGCATGGAGATGATTGATGGGCACTGAGAATTCAAATACAGTTACAAAAAGCTTCACACATTAAATGAGACATTTTAGCAAAATGAAGCATGTCAAAATTGGCATGGAGGGAATGAAAACTTGTATATTTAAATACTCTTGTATAAGACATCTTACCTCCTGCAATCGAGTTCCATCCATTGTGTTAAAAATTCTCAGCAGAGTGCCTCTCAAACTGGCCGTAGCAAGAAGAAGCCCATCCATTGTCAAGGTCAAACAAGCAATCTTAGAACCATAAGCATTGATTAACGTTGTCTTATTCAGGCCAAAATGTTCGACCCGAACCTGTCCTCGTTGCAGACCAGGGCATGCCAACGCAGATGTATTCTGGTGGTGAGACAGACAACAAAGACCTCTGGGATTTGCCAAAGTCGATATTTGATGAAGAAGCTTCAGATCCTTGAAATCATAAACATATATCTTGTGCTCAAGAATAACAGCAAAATAATCTCGTCTTAGTTTGACTGCACGAACCTCAGATCTATATGAAAACTCACCAATACACCTTTTTTGAAAATCATCCCAGATAATGACAATATTTGGGGGATATTGGTTATTCAATCTACTGCCAACAAGTGCTAAAATGTTGCATCGGAAAAGCATCTCTATTATCTTAAATCCTCCATTTTTCAAATCACGCCTGAACATTTCCTTAAAAGGATTACAATTATAGATGCGGAAACCATTACTGGTGCCTGCAGCAAAGCAACCATAGTCTTGGTTCCAGGACACGGAATATAACTCAGTTTCATCATAGTCAATCAATAGCTGTTCTGGTAGGTCCATTGCTACATCGTAGACACCACATCCTTCCAGCGGATATATTGCTCGAGATGCTGAATCAGTTGAAGTCATGGGGGCTGAGATGAGTCATTAGCTGGAGCAACCAAGAGATAATTTGAGAATGTTGAACAATTAAAGAACTTAAGCATGCACAGAAACTGCATGTTTCTGAATAAAAGCAACAGAAACAAATCAGATAAGCAATCCAGAATTGGAAACTATATTTTGTGATAAGAATGATTACTTGGACGCTATTTTGCATAATCCGCAGAATACACACTACCCACTAAATCATCATGGCAAATGAGATGCACGTCCTCACTTGAATTCCCTCAACTAAGGAGTACAATATAAGATTAATACATTTTACAGCCAAATTACGATCAATTTTGAACGAACTAAGAATGCCTAACAGGTTGGTCTATATCCTAGTATAGTCTGAAATCAGCCTTAGTATTGGTAGCTTCCAAATACCCAAAACTTCCTTCAACCAATCTAATTCAAGAATAAACTGCGTTAATTAATTGTTCCGAAAATCAGACCTTCAAGCTGTTGGATATATAGTTGAACAGAGTGACTAATACAATAAAATTTCCAACACAAGCATCAAGCTATAGTACTAGAGCAAGGCTTCATAACTACCACATTGCCCACAACTACTAAACTGCATGAGGTTGCTCATGAGCAACTATTCAGCACGAAAAACGCAAGCATAGATATACATACAAAATCTCCTCGATGTCAAGAAGAAATTTATATTTTCCGAAAGAAAACAGAGAAACAGAGAAAAATAAATGAAAGAAAAAAAAATGTAAAGAAAAAACAGATTCGCCATGAATGATTTATTAATAGCGATATTCAAGAATCAAGATTATTGGTGATTACATACAGAAGCTGAAGGACAAGAGAAATTTCGAATAAATCGGCCATCACCCAGCGTACTTTCGCGAAACCAATCGCGCGGCCTGCATCAGAATTTATGATTGGAAGTGTCAAAGGTGGTGGAAGTAGAGGCGGGTGATTTTGCATATAAGTGGAGGGGTCAAAATCTTGATTCTTATCAAGAATTTCTAGAGCGAGGATGAATTGAACTGAATTGAAGTGAATCTCCGGGAAGCTATCTCTTTAATCTAACATTGAGAGAGGGAAAAGGAGATTTTGAGTCTGACAGACATGAATCTTGATTTACATGAAAAATCCTCACTTTGCCCCTCTCTTTTTGGATACTCCCACTTTTAACCATGTAAAAATCGCTAGGCGCTAGTCGGGCGCTTCGGTGGGGCCTAGCGCCTATGCTGTTTAGGCGAAGATTAGGCGGTAATTAATCGGTAAGTTAATTTTAATATCTTATATATATAATATATATTTATCAATTAATAAAAAGTAAGAATATCTAAATTTTAATTAATTTTTAAAAAATATATAAAAAATAGGTCGCTCGAACTGATTAGGCAACACGTAGCATGCTTAGTCGGCCGCTTAAATGGCGCGTAGCGAATTTTACCGGCAACCAAAATCGGCGCCTAGGCGGATTAGGCGGTGCCTACGCGCTGATTACTCGCCACATCGATTATACACGGGGATTAGAGGGTAATCGGTTCCGTAGAGGATCGCCTAGCACCTAGGCGGGGCCTAATCGGTCCTAGGCGAGAATTTTTACAACACTGCTTTTAACCCCTAAATCATTCAATTGAGCGCATAGTTTTAGAAAAATAATATTGATTTTAATGGACAATAATACGTTCTGATTTTCATAGTTATAATTTCTAAGTGGACAATCCGTACAATATAGATAAAGCAAAATATGATAGTAAACTATGAGAAAATTGATTTTAGGGCAGACACCACAATTCCACACAAACTTAATACAATAAAATGGATTTCATTAATTTTAGGTCGAACCCATAAAACTAAAATATAAATCGTGTTGGTGTTCGGGTCAATTTTAAGATAACCTGTTAATAAAATTATAATTATTTAAATAGAAAAATTGTATGAATTAAGACATTAAGTATGGATTGTATCTGTGATTTTGTATTAAACATGACATTTTCGTGTTAAATAGAATGCTAAGATTTCCACCATAACTAAACAGGTCATTTCGGGTTGACTTGAAAATAAACAAGTCGTGTTCGGGCGAACTTTCTGACCCAAAAAAATAAATGGATCGGGTTCTAGTTACGTGTAACATGTTAATATCAATCGCAACATAAATCATCAACCCGAACCCGATCCAATTATCACCACTAATTAGATCGTCTTTCAACCAGTACACGTATTTGATATCATTAGCTCGACAATACTTGAGATCAAGTGCGGCTATCCATGATCTAAGTATTCAAACCTCATTTATATTTGTATCCCTTTCTGTCAGGGCATCTCCTTATCTTTAGAAGTTTGCATAGTAAAGAAGTTGCATTATTTTTCTTGCTGCAATCTACCTGCTAAATTAGATCATCTAACTTCTTAGTAAATTGCCATGGAAAGACAGAGTCGGCTTATAAGAAAGAAGACGTACATGCGCACCTCATCCTTTAGAATGAAACTTATCTTATAGCGACAGTCTCGTTTTCCACAGCCAGCTCCTTTCCCTTACCAAAAAAAGGGAAAGGTGATATGTTCTTTTGAAGATAACGTGATTGTTCTTTGGAAGACTGGAATCAAGGAAACTTGATTGAAGCTCTATTTCTAAGGTTTTTTTTTCGTTTATATGACATATTTAGGGCCTCATTCAATGTTATTTAGGATTCGGTCTCGTTTATGGTGTTGGCGTATCAAACTTAATTGTCCTATGTCCTACATCAAATTAAAGGTGAAGAATTTCCTTGCAAATAAAATAGTCCAAAAAATACCATTAGTAAGAGAAATCACTCGCAAAGATTTTATGTGGTTCAACAACTAACGGGTTACATTCACGGAGGGTGGCTCAGAGATTTTATTAGAGAGAGGTTACAACCGTTACAAGAAAAATTCGCTCTCACAACTCTGCGATTTCAGTTGTTAAAAACGAAGAAGAAGAAGGCTCACAATGGTCACCACAAACTTCAAACTCCCGGCCAATCACAAAATGACAGTTGTCCTCTTCTTTTAAGAAATTAAAACTAAGTTTCACTTTTATAAGTGAACACGACTTCACTTCAAAAACAACTCGGCCGGTTCTACATATCGAGTCCTCACTTCAACAATATATAATCAATGTCTCTCTTCTTCCTTAGCAAACAATCGAGCTGCATTTCATGCTCAGTTCTCCAGTCCGAGGAACCCAAAATTGGATGATTCATCATACATAATTATTGCTAAACATTGTTTAAGGAATCTTGGATAAAATTCAAGTTCCACTCGGATTTCTTTTGTCTTCTCGCTTTTCACGTGCTCTTCAAACTTTGAAACTGAAAACAGAATTCCTCTAGTTTTCTAGTTTCTAGATTTGCCTTTGGTGTAGCTTCGCAGGTGAAACTCCAGTTTCCAAAAACTGGTCTTCTACTTCTTTTCAAGTTTCAAGTTCCGAAACTAGACTTCTGATTTCTAGATTCTAGTTTCTTCAACTTTCAGTTCTGAAACTTGACTTCAGATATCTAGAGATCTTTTTTAGTTTCTATTTTAGAAACTAGACTTCTGTCTTCTCGATCTTCATTGCTTTCGGTTTCTAGTTTCTTCAACTTCCAGTTTCCAGTTTCTCTATTACATCTCAAATCATCCTATACAAGGATTACATGTAGAAACTAAAAGGTAGTTTGGACACACCGAAACATCAAGTAAAGGAGTGAACTAGTTTCCTAGTTCCTAACAATTTCCCCCCTTTTTGGTGTTGTCAAAACAATCTTTCTTAAAGTCTGGAAAAAGAACAACTGATGAACTGAGTTTACAAAGACACTACTCAGAAACACCATTTCCTTAACTGACCTACTCTATTTGATCTTCCCCCTGAATTGGAGAGATATTGCTCGACAATAATCAAAATAGAGTGATAAATGAAAGTGTTGATCACACTGGAATTTGTGAATTCAGCTAAAGAATCAGAGCTATAAGAGCAAGAGAGAGACAATGAGAGTTTGTTTTCAATCCAGTTTTCAGTTTTTCATTAAATGTGGTATGTTACAAGTACATAAAAACTGAAAACTAGATGATCAAAAGAGCCAAGTTTCATCAAGAGAGCCAGGTCTAGATGATCAAAAGAGCCAGGTTTTAAAAGCTCAAAAAAACTTACGGAGCTGCTCTGATTAGGACGAAGGCTTAAGATCTGCAAATTTTTGTGCCAACTCCATCATTGCTTGAAATTGAGCTTCCATCCTCTTGTCTTCATCTTTCTCTCTCTCCTTTCTCTCAGCTTCTCTCCTTTTCTTCTCTTCTTCCTCTCTTTCACGCCTAAGTCTCTCCTCCTTTTTCTTCTCTTCTTCCCCCTTTATAACAACATCAAAGAGGGTTGACATAGTCTGCTCGAGGGAGGAGACAACCTCCATTGTTTTAGCGTCTTTATTCTCTTTCTTTTCCAGTTTTGCTTTTACTTCATGAGTTTCTTGCCTTATAACCTCCACTTGGGATTGGACAAAATGCTTCACTTAAGAAATAATGGAAGATTGGGAAGAACTGGTTGTGGCTTCATTTGTAGGTTCAATTAATGGATTTTCAAGACATATGTCGATGGCCGGGGTAAACGGTGTTATGCCACTAATAATTCTTCATGCTTCTTCTTCTTTATCGGCCAGTTCTCGCCTTAGCCTTTCTACTTATTCTTCAGCTTTCTTTTTTGCTTCTTCTTCTGCCACATGGACTATAAGATTGTTCAAGAACAAACGTCTTGGATCAGTTTTGCAACCTCTTTCAGTTGTTGAGCTTTCCCTTGAATCATCTGAATTGATTTAGTTGTCTTATCTGATGTAGAAATTAAAGTAGTTCATGAGATAGAGAAATAGCCTACTCTATTTCCTCTTTTTCAAGTTCGGTAGAAGTCAGCTCCAACTTTTCTCTCTCCATCTCTTTCTCTGAACTTCGTTAATAGGCTGCAATATTCCCGACCTTTTCTAGTTTTGCAACGATAATGCTTTGATAATCCTCAGGAGTTGGTCAAGTAGTCTGCACCTCTTCTTCATGAGCTTCCTTGGCAGGAACTGGAATTTCTGGAACATATACAAAATCAGTTGGAGGTAGTCTATTTGTTTCCATATTAGGCAATGTTTGAAGCCTGTAAGCTCGAATACATAACAACCTCTGTCTAGTTTGCTCCACTGTCATCTGTCTTCCTTTAGATTGGCCACTCCATTGCTTGGCCCAAACCTCTTCTGAACTCCAGAAAAAGAGACCCAGCCTTGCTTGCATGATTAGCCTTTCCTCCTCATAAAGTTCATGCTTCACAATATGAAACCTTCATCATCTTCTGAATTCAGCTTTAGGATCAAAGGCATTCATACTGGCTTCTTCAAGAATATCAGGATATAGTAGCATGACCTCTTCAGTGACTTGCTCTTCAATCTTCTTAGAAATTTTTGCAGCCCATAGAATCAAGTTGGAATCTCCAACATCCATTTCGTCAATACATGAGCACTAGTTTTTTAAGCCTTTCGGCTGCAAACTTAGAATGTGGCAGCCCGCTGAACGGAATTCTGTAGTTAGCAAACTGTTTTGGCTTGTTAAACATCTCATTCTCCCTCTTGTCCTACAGATAATATCTCTATCTTCCTAGTTTGTCTCTCATGTAGCTGAAGACCTTATAAAGACCAGTGAGGCCTTCTGAAACAGAATCTGAAGATGAGACATCCGAAGAGGTTAAAGGATAATCACCAGGTTTATCAGTTTTACCTCCATTCACAGTTTTTAGTTTTGAACCAGGAGTGGTAGTTCTAGATTTTGATTCCGCCAGTTTTTCAAGGGGTGGTTGCCCTAGTTTCTTCAAAAGATGTGTTAACATCCCCTTGTGCAGCCAACATTTGCTCACCAGAAGGTGTGGAACCCCCTTGCACATCCACAACTATCTCAACAATTTTCTTCGCCAGTTGTTCAGGGTTGGTCGCCCCTTCCTCAGTTAAAACAATCTTTAGATCAACAAAAATTTCAACAGTTCTTTGTTCTTCAAAAGCTTGTTCTTGACCAGTGGCTTCACTGTATAAGCTATCAAAGAGTTGATCAGACATGGGCTCGGGAAAGGCAGGTGCGACTGGTTCTCTAAATTCCATTTTCTTCTTAGGATTCAACTTCGTGGGATTGAAGTCATCCCCCTTTCTCTTCACTGGCTCTACAAAACCTTCCCTTTTCCCTTTTATGCTCTCTTCGCTTCAACTTCCTTCCTCTTTTCCTCCTCCATCCTTGTTTTCTTAGACATTTTTTCAATGCACTCCCTCTGTCTTTCCTTCAAGGTTTTCTTGGTTTTGGCAGGAGAAGATCTGGGTTTCTTCAAAATGATTGTAATTGTAGTTCTTGCAAAAAATCACCTCTTCCCTCGTTGGGTGTGCCTTGGCCTTGTTGGGTTTTATATACAGAAAACATTTATTACAATGAGTATACATTCAACTGTATTTCCTATCTATTGACAAACTTACATGCAAGTAACAACGATATCCTCTTATGTCACCGATAGGGACGATCATACGGCATGTTGTAGATCGCAGAAGACAGTATGATCACTTGACCTAGTGAGACATAAATATTATCACAGCCGAGACATCATACGAGGATAAGTATGTCGGTATAGGCTGCAGCATAGTCGGAAAGAAGTAATCTGTCTTGATTACTTGATATGCTGATACGTGCGGTTGCGTATTGATTGGACCACATTGAGATGTATTTTGCTGTCTGACATCATAGAATACAAGATCTCGATCTTGATTGAGTCCAAACCCTAACGAAGGTTCAGGGGTACGTACGAGTTGACTGTTTCTTTGACTTGCCATGGTGGAGAGCCTGAGTAACGTGCTCGTATACCCGCATCTTGGGTAGCAGCAGATCGTATAGAACAACCTGAGACTGGAGTTAGGCAACCATATCCGAGTAATAGGATGGAGACATTCCCTGAGGAGCTCAATAATGTTCATCGTTCTAAAGTCCTGCAGGCTGATTAAGTTCAAGCACGAGTGATAAGGTTTGAGTGGTACTGCTCAGGAAATATAAGATATTAATTAATTGTAGATAGAACTTGTCAGAAGCTCCGATTAATTAATGAATGTCCGGTAACCTTAAATATGGGGATTCTCAAGTAAATGCAGCCCGTTCTCATAACTTGGTAATAAAGGGGTAGGTCAGTATTAATTCTGTGGTGAAAAAGAATTAATATTAATTAATTAATTATGTCCTGGGTTGTGGACATGGGAATTAATTAATTCATAGGCCCACTTTATTATTTGCATTAGGTCCCAGGTCTGGCCCAAATTAAATATGCTGAAAAGAGGCCCATTAGCCCATTAGGGTTAAAACCCTAGGTCTATAAATAGACAGATCTCTCTAAACCCTAGCCACCTTATAACAATCAAATAAGTTTGAAACCCTAGGGAGAAAGAGAAGTGGGCGGTGGCTTCTGGTGTGTTTGGGAGTCGATTTTTCAACTCTGGCCTACACATTCACACTCCTGTGGAATCCTCACCAGTAGCAGGATTGACCAACATCGGGATACAGATCTGAAGGCCTAATCTGGAGAACAGATTACTCTTCCATTTTCTTTTGTTTGATTAATTCTTGAAATTAGATCTGGTTCTAATTTCTGTTTCCGCAGTGTTAATCAAATCGCGTGGTTGAATCAGGATTGGATTTCAAATGCGAAAGATAGGATCTGAGATGACGGAGTTAAAGTAAACTCATAAAACCACTGCATTAAATTCATAGGAGCATGCTAGGATTATCGTATGTTTATTGCTCTCAACATCCATGAAACGATCCAGTTTATTTGGATTTGGTGATTCGATTCACCGACAAATCCTTTAGATTGGTATCAAAGCCATGGTTTGTTTTTGTGGCTCTGTTGGATGAGCAATTTTGATTATGCATGTATGAATTTTTGAATTGCTGTGGTGTTTGGTTTTTGTTCCTCGTGGCAACCCGTATGATTTAATCCGCGGTGGTTATCCGTATTTTGTAAATCATGAGAAAATCCGTGATTAGATTTGATAGGAAAATTGTAATAGATTAGATATTGTAATTTTTTCAAATCTATAAATGTACGGGTCGAAGAACGAAGACGAAAACCGGGCGAGGTGACGGTGGTGCACGGCGGCGGCAGGAGGCCGCGTGCGACGTGCAGCCGCACTGGCCAAGGGCCTGCGCTGGCAGCGGCCCCGCAACGCGGCGGTGCAGCCACGCGGGCAGGCGGCCCGCGGCAGTAGCTGCACACGACGGTGGCGGGAGAGCGCGAGCGTGGGTGCATGACCCGCGGCCTGGCCGGGCGGCGCGACAGCGGCGGTGGCTGTCAGCCCGCGGTTGCTGCTGCGACGGTAGGGTTCAAGGTTTGACGGTTGGTGCAATTCGACGTAAACCTAGGGTTTGTAGTTGGATTGTGGGACCAATTTTCAAATCTCAAAACCCTAGATCCAAAAACATTTGGTGGTTGAAGATATCAAGGCCCTGGAAGATTTTTAAAGATTTGAAGAAGATTTGGAGTTATCCAAATTTTGAAATTCAATTTTAGATTTTGTAATAGATAGGATTATTTTATTTTTCCTGTTTTGTGGAGCCATGAGGAATTTTTGTTTGTCTTAATTGCCTCGTATGATATGTGATTTATTAATTGCGCAATAAGCATCTGTAGATAATAGGAAAGCATGTTTTACTGCTTTATTATTTACAGTTTTATAAGCATGTTTATGTGATTAATTACTTGTCTGGATTATATTTAGAATTTTTGGGCTTGTTTAATTACATGCAAAAATTTGGGAAAATATAATGACAAGAAATTATTTATGTGCGCATTTAAGAAACCTTTTGAAACAAAAATACTAAGCCGAATTTTTTAATTAAAATCAATAGACCTCCACAAAGTGATCATAGGCTGCAAATGTATCTCTCGTCCTAGTAAACGTCTACGAGTGTAGCTTGCTAGTTCCCGGAGGTACATGGGCTGCGGTTGTTGGGATTTCTAGACAAACAATTTAAATCATGTGAATAGTTGGAGGGTTTTGCGTAAACGTCTACGACTGTAGCTTGCATAATTCTTTCTCATAAGTATTCTAGGATTGATTTAAATTTTAGATAACGAAGGCTTTAAGGGTCGTGCGGTATGGCTACACGCCATGACAAACTGGCTCTTTTGGCTGGAGTTAAATTTTTGGTTAAGGGCTTAGAGGCATATTAGAATATAATGCAGTTGATGCTTCCCTGTTCCTGAGAGATGGCTTGGTCTAAGGTTTTACACTAATAATTAATTTCATGTGTCTAAGGATTCCTGAAATGGTATGAAATTAAAGGATTGGGGCTTAAAACCCGTAGTCTGGTTTAGGGTGATATCGTAAACGTCTACGAGTGTAGCTTGCGATGGGAACTCTTGGGCTATTAGTGGAAAACATATGTATTTGATTTATCAAGAGGTTTTCAATGCATTTGTTTTCGAATGTTCTGCATGTATGTTCTTATTAAGACTATTTATTTGTTTCAGATATGTCTGTGTCTACTGTTGATCATATTCTTGCTCTCAATCCTTTAACTTGTCCAAATTTTCATGAGTGGAGATACTGCATTGAGAATATCCTCCTGACTAAGCAACGCATGTTTGTTCTTACTATGATGCCACTTGCCCCACGTTACCATAAAGTCCCTAGACGTGAGAAGGAGTTCTATGACAGATGGGGTAGCATCTGAAGATTTTACCTACAAGTTAATCTCGGATAACCTGTCTAGAGAACTGAAGCTCAAGTACATGGGCTATTGTAGCTCTGTTGCGATCTGGATGGACTTAGTGGCTACGTACGGTGAAGTGGAACGAACTGTCAGTTGTGATCTCGTGAAAGACCATGTCTGTAAGAGAATGGCTGATGGTAGTTCGATGACATTACATGTGATGATGATGGATAACACCATAAATCGGTTCACACGTAGAGGTGGATGTATCAGTGATCGGGCTAAGATCGATATAATCATGAACTCATTACCGCTTTCATTCTATGACTTCTAGAAGGATGTAGCTAAGAGAAGTGAGTACTCTTTCAAAGAGTTGCTTACTGATCTCTTGGCAGAACAGTCTTTCGTACCTTCATGGGATTCTGAGTTATCAAATCTTGAACACAGCTTGAGCGCATTGAAAGATGTGGTTCATACTGTGTGCAAGAATCTGATTGATCACAGAAGACGTGAGAGGAGGTTAAATGAGATGAAGAGGGTTGGTGTCACTTCAAGTAAGAACGCATGCGGAAGCAACGGACAAGGTACGTCATTTGCATTTGTAACGAAAATGTGTTTAGCATCGGTTTCTACTCATTCGTGGGTAGTGGATACTGGAGCTACTGATCATGTTTGTTAGACTTTGCAGGGGTTCACACCGAGGAGGGTGCTGAAGAATGACGAGATCACCATCTCAATGGGGAACGTAGCACGAGTGAGTGCAGCTACCATTGGAGATGTCACCTTGTACTTTGATGATTCTGTTTTGACTATGAGAGATGTTTTAGATGTGCCGGATTTTCGGCGGAACCTTATCTCAGTTTCTAAACTTTATGTTGATGGATATTCAGTTATTTTTGATAGTGGTGTTTCTATCATTGGTAATAACGTAGTTATCTATCGTGGAATGCAGAATAACTCTCTCTATGTCGTTAACTGTCATCATAATACTTCCGCATATCTTGCATGAAACTCATCTGAAATTGATAATCCTAGAAAGAGAAAGCTTAGTTCTTCTGATGATGATCTTACATATCTCTGGCACATGAGACTCGGTCACAACAGCTTGAAGCGGATTATGCGACTTGCAGATGACGGTACATTGGACTTAGTCCGGGATGTACTTTATCAAGTCTGCGAATCCTGCATCGAGGGCAAGATGTCTTCTAGGCCTTTTAAGGCTAGTCAGTCTCGAGCAGAGGATGTGTTGGAATTGATCCATTCTGACTTATGTGGGCCTATTACCACATAGGATCGTGGAGGGTATGAGTATTTTGTCACTTTCATTGACGACTACTCGAGATACGGATACGTTTACCTGCTTCGCTACAAGTCTGAATGTTTTGAGAAATTCAAAGAGTTCAAGGCGGAGGTAGAAAAGAAGGTCGGGAAAACTATCAAGTCACTGCGATCTGACCACGGTGGCGAATACCACAGGAACGAGTTCCTGCAATATTTGTCAGAACATGGGATTACATCCCAGTGGACTGCACCGGGTACTCCTCAGCAAAATGGTGTAGCCGAAAGAAGAAATAGAGCTCTTTTGGAGATGGTGAGATCAATGATGAGTTATGCAAGCTTTCCAATTTCGTTTTTGGGATACGCACTGGAAACAACGGCTTACGTCATGAACTTGGTGCCTTCTAAATCGGTTCTTAAGACACCCTGTGAACTCTTCCTTGGACGCAAACCCAGTTTGTGTAATTTCAGAGAATGGGGTTGTCCGGCACACGTGCTGACGAAGGAACCTGATAAGTTAGAAAGCATGTCCAAGGTAATGGTGTTTTTAGGGTAACCAGGCAAACGAAAGGTGGTTTCTTTTACTGTCCGAAGAGTCAGAGAATCGTTTTTAGCACCAACGCTAGATTCATGGAGGACGAGTATGTGAGAAACCACAAGACATGGACTGATATAGGTCTTCAAGAAATTGAAGATGAGAATGCTATTCCAAAGGAAGGGGAACGTACGAACGTGGGTGCACCTGTGAGAGGTACAGGACCACGACCGCGTTCTTGTGTGTAAGGTGCGGAACCACAAGTTGCTGCACCAACTGCTGACACGACACCGATGCCTCGTCGCAGTTGGAGAGTTATTTTCCAGCTGAAAAGGTACATGTTCATGGGTGAGTCTTCAGACTTGGGCCCTAAAGATGGACATGAGGAGT
Source organism: Plectranthus barbatus (assembly GCA_026898455.1). Lineage (NCBI taxonomy): Eukaryota > Viridiplantae > Streptophyta > Magnoliopsida > Lamiales > Lamiaceae > Plectranthus > Plectranthus barbatus. The sequence continues at coordinate 69,155 of JAPKLW010000708.1, forward strand.
CTGACCCACTAACTTACGAAGAGGTAGTGCAGGACAAGGATGTTGCGAAATGACGCATCGCCATGGATTCTGAGATTGAATCCATAACCGCTATGGATGTATACCAGAAAGTTGTTCTACCTGATGACTTTAGAGCCATAGGGTATAAGTGGGTATACAAGAGAAAGAAGGGAGCGGATGGAGAAATTACGGCTTTCAAAGCCAGGCTGGTGGCAAAGGGTTATAGTTAGAAAGAGGGCATAGACTATGATGAAACCTTTTCTACCGCTGTAGCCATGTTCAAGTCCATCCGGATACTCCTTGCCATAGCAGCGCATCTGGACATCGAGATTTGGAAAATGGATGTCAAAACTTCTTTTCTAAACGGTTACCTTGAAAAAGGTAGGGACATCTATATGCAGCAACCCGAGGGTTACGTGCGCAAAGGCGAAGAACATCTTGTCTGGAAGCTTAAGAAGTCCTTGTATGGACTTAAGCAAGCTTCAAGATCGTGGAACTTACGTTTCAACGATGTGATTAAGTCCTACGAATTTTCATAGTTGGAGAACAAAAGTTGTGTATGCAGACTGATGGGTTTTGTATACTGAAAGCATTTATTATAATGAGTATACAATGGTTTATTTCTCCTATCTGTCAAACAATCTTACATGTATGTAACAATGGTATCCTCTTGTCTCACCGATAGGGACAATCATACGACGTGTAGTAGATCGCGGAAGACAGTATAATCACTTGACCTAGTGAGACATAAACCTGATCACAGCCGAGACAGTGTATGAGGATACGTTTGTCCGGATGGCTACGACATTGTCGGAATAAGTAGTTTGTCTTGGTTACTTGACATGCTGGTACGCAAGGGTGGCGTATTGATGGACCACAGTGAGATGTATTCGACTGTCTGACATCAGCGAATACAAGATCTCGTTATTGATTGAGTCCAAACCCTAACGAAGGTTCAGGGGTTTGCACGGATTGACTGTTGCTTTGACTTGCCATGGTGGAGAGCCTAAGTAACGTGCTCGTATATCCGCATCTTGGGTAACAACAGTTCGTGTAGTACTGCCTGAGACTGGGTTTAGGTAATCATATCCGAGTAATAGGATGGGGACATTCCCTGAAGAGCTCAATGACATTCATCGTGCCAATGTCCTGCAGGCTGATTAAGTTCAGACACGAGTGATAAGGATTACGTGGTACTACTCAGGAATAATAAGATATTAATTAATTGTAAATAGAGCTTGTCAGAAGCTCCGATTAATTAATGAATGTCCGGTAAACTTAAATATGGGGATTCTAAATTAATGCAGCCCGTTCTCATAACGTGGTAATAAAGGGGTAGGTCAGTATTTATTCTGTGGTGAAAAAGAATTAATATTAATTAATTAAGGGTTAATTGCAAATTTTAACACAACTTTTCATCTTTTTGCAATTATAACACATTTTTCAAATCTTTGCAAGTATAACATAAAACTTTTCAATTTTTGCAATTATAACACAAAATTTAAAATCTTGGGAATTATAACTAATATATATTTTATCCCAAAAATTAACAATTAAAATTTAAGTTTTGTGATTGTTTGGATGTTATTTATTTTAAACATGAACAATTTTTTAAGTATCAAATTGTTTTACGATTATTTATTTTTATCATTATATTTGGTATTGTTTAATATTTTAAATTTGAAAAATAAATCAATATACACTACATTATTATAATTATAAATTAGTTAAATTCAGTTAATTAATTAAAATAATTATTATGAAAGAAAATCTAAGGCGCCTCTAATGTGCCGTCCATTATTAATTTATTTAATTAATCAAACTCAATTAAAACATAATATATATATATATATATATATATATATATATATTTAGTTTTTTCATGCATTTTTATATTTTATGTATCGTCTCATGAAATAATCAGATAGAAATTATTCAAATTTCTTAAAAAACATATAAAATATATTACAAAAGTAATGATAAATTGTATTAAAATTTGTAAGTAAACCTATAATTAAATATATTGTAATTATATTTAATAAATTATTTAAACTTAATTAATTTATAATGGCTCATTGTTTATTGTGCTATTTTTTGATTTTTTAAAGATTAAATAATACTACATATAAATGAATAATCACTAAAATTGATATTGAAAAACGATTCAAGTTTAATAAATAAAATATAAACAATGTAAATTTAATTTTTATTTGTTAATTTTTGGGATAAAATATATTTTTGTTATAATTGCAAAAGGTTCAAAAGTTTATGTTCTAATTGCAAAAATTGAAAAGTTTTATGTTATATTTGCAAAGATTTGAGAAGTATGTTATAATTGCAAAAATAATGAAAAGTTGTGTTAAAATTTGCAATTAACCCATTAATTAATTATGTCCTGGGTTGTGGACATGAGAATTAATAATTTTATAAGCCAACTTTATTATTAACATTAGGTCCCAAGTCTGGCCCAATTATATATGCTGAAAAAAAGGCCCAATAGCCCATTAGGATAAAACCCTAGGTCTATAAATAGGCAGCACTCTCTCTGAAATCCTAGCCACTTCATAACATTCAAATCAGTTTGAAACCCTAGAGAGAGATAGAGCAGGGGCGGCGCCTGTAGAGGGGAGAAGGAAGATTTTTCTGCTCCGGTCTACATCACAGATCTGTGGAATCCTCACCAGTAGAAGATCTGAATAGCATTGGGAGACAATCCTGAAGATCTGATTTGGAGAACATGAATTTGTTTTCTTTATTTTTCTTATTCATTTAAATCTTGAAATTAGTATTCTAATTTCATATTCCGCAGATTTATTGAATCACGTGGTTGAATTAAAGGGAATATTCAAACGCGAAAGATCGGATCAGACTCTTCGGATTTACGGTAATCTCTTAATCCACGAATTAAATAAATTCATATGAGCATGCTAGGCTTTTATTGTGAATTTTGATTATATGCAATGTCCATAAATCGATCCGGTTCACTTGAGTTTTTGTGATTCGGTTCACTGAAAATCCCTATAATTGGTATCAGAGCCAGATTTCTGATTTATGGCTCTATTGTCTATAATAAATTCAATTGTGCATGTATGAATTTTATTTTATGTCGCAGATGGTTTTTGTTCCTCGTGGCAACCCGTTTGATTCAGCCTGTAGTGGTTTATCCATGTAGGGTTGAATCAGTTTTGTAAAAATTGTAATAGAATAGTTTCTGTAATTTTTATTTCAAATCTGTAAATTTTGGACGGGTTGGGACGAAGAACGAAGACGGAGCCGACGAAGAGCAGCGCATGGCGGCGGGACAAGGCCGCGCGCGTGCGGCCACGGCGGCACGGGCAACGGCGCACTGAGGCGCGCATCGCGGGCGGCGGCGCGGGCAGGCGCCACAGAAGCGCGCTCGCGCGCGACGGTGGCGGTGGCGCGCACTGGCGGCGGCAGCATATTTGTCGTCGGCAGCTGCTGTCCCGTCGTGGTGGCTCGTAGTTTTGGTGGCTGGTGCAATCCTGTGTAAACCCTAGGGTTTGCATTAGGGTTTGGGCCAATCATCAGATCACAAAACCCTAAAGCCCAAAAGATATGCTTGAAGATTTGGAGGTCCTAGAAGATTTTAATTTATCCAATTAAATTTAAATTCAAATTGTAAGAGATAGGATTTTAATTTTCCAGTTTTATGGGGCCACGAGGAATTTTTGTTTGCCTTAATTGTCCTCGTATGAAATGTGATTTATTATGTGCGCAATTAAGCATGTGTAGATAATAGGAAAAACATGATTTACTGTTTTTATTATTTTCAGTTTTTCTGAGCATGCTTATGTGATTAATTTCTTGTTGGATTATATTTTGGGAATTTTTGGGCTTGTTTAATTACATGCAAAAATTTGTAAAATATAATAACAAAGAAATTACATGTGCGCATATAAGAAACCTTTTAAAAGAAAAATACAAAGCATATTTTTTTTATTAAAATCAATAGACCTCCACAAAGCGGTCCTAGGCTGTAAGTGTATCTCTCGCTCTAGTAAACGTCTACGAGTGTAGCTTGCTAGTTCTTGGAGGTGCATGGGTACTGTTGTTGGGATTTCTAGACAAACAATTTAAATCATGTGAATAGTGGGAGGGTTTTGCGTAAACGTCTATGAGTATAGCTTGCGTAGATCTCTTTCATAAGTATTCTAGGATTGATTTAAATTATTGATAACAAAAGCTTTAAGGGCTGTGCGGTATGGTTACGTGCCATGCTAAACTGTCTCTTTTGGCTAGAGTTAAATTTGTGGTTAATCGCTTAGAAGCATCTTTGAATATAATGCAAGAATTGCATCCCTGTTCTTGAGAGATGGCTTGGTATAAAGTTTTCACTAATTATTAATTTCTAGTGTCAAAAGGTTCCTCACATGGTAGTGAAATTAAATGAATTGGGGCTTAAAACCCGCAGTTCTGGTTGAGAGTGACATCGTAAACGTCTACGAGTGTATCTTGCGGTGGGAACTGTTGGGCAATTAGTGGAAAACATTTGTATTTGATTTATTAAAAGGTTTTGAATGCATTTATTTTCGAAGTTCTGCATGTATGTTCTTATTTAAGATTTTTATTTTTTCGGATATGTCTATGTCTAGTGTTATCAATATTCTCGCACAAAATTCTCTAACTGGTCCAAACTTCCTGGAATGGAAACGCAACCATGAATACATCCTGATTGCGGAAGAACACATGTTCGTTCTACAAGTACTTTGTCCTATAAGTGCCCACTACTGAATCCTCACAAGAGGAAGTAGACTATTACAACGAGTGAGAGAGCATGTAGTTTCCATGACTCACCTCATGGATGAGCTAACTGTGCACAGTGGAGGTATCGACGCTGAGGCTAAGGTCGATATCATACTAAACTCTCTACCCAAATCATTTGAGAGTTTCAGACTGATTGTTGTCATGAACAAGAAGGAGTATACTCTTAATGAGTTGTTCAATGACTTGATGGCAGTAGAATCGGTTATGAATCCTTAGAAGGTTGCCTTAACTACTTCTGGTAATCACTCTGCTGTATCGAAAGGTTTGAAGCTGAAAAGAGCGATTAAGAAGAAGGCTGGAAAGGTAACAGCGAAGGACGTGGGAGCTATTAATAAGCCTATGGCAGAAACTTTGAGGGACAAGTGTTTTCAGGTGTGGTAAGAAAGGACATTGGAGAAAATATTGTCAGGCCCACAAGGCTACACAGGGTATGCCATTTGCATGTATAACTGAAGCATGATTAGAGTGCGGCGTTGCTCTTCCAAGAGCTGTAAGCGCTGACTTGTTGATCATGTTGTTATACTTTGCACGCGATCGTGCCGACAAGGCTGGTGAGTGATGGCAAGAAGATATCAAGCTGGATGAAGACAACGTTTTATGACGAAGCTTCATGGAGTTTTCTTTTCTTTATGTTTTGATGAATTAAGTACATTTAAGAGTTTTCTTTTGTGGGCCGTGTTTTTCGGCAGGACAAATTCTATCAACTTCGAATGGATGTTTGTTAATTATGATTTTTCATCATTGGGATAACAATGTTATCCATTACAGGATGTTGATTTACACTCTTTATGTTACTTCGATCAAATATATCCTTGAATATTGCATGTAATTCATCCACAATTGATAATCCTAGAAAGAGAAAACTTACTTCTTCTAATGAGGATCTTACATATCTCTAGTACTTGAGACTCGGTCACATCAGCTTGAAGCGGATTCAGCAACTTGCATATGACGGTACATTGGACTTAGTCCGGGCTGTACCTTATCAAGTCTGCGAATCCTGCATCGAGGGCAAGATGTCAACTAGTCCTTTCAATCTGACCGCGGTGGCGAATACCTCGGTAACGAGTTCCTGCAATATTTGTCAAATCACGGGATTACATCCCAGTGGACTGCACCGGGTACTCCTCAGCAAAACGGTGTAGCTGAAAGAAGAAATAGGACTCTTCCAGAGATGGTAAGATCAATGATGAGTTATGCAAACTTACCAATTTCGATTTGGGGCTACGCATTGGAAACAACAGCTTACGTGTTAAATGTGGTGCCTTCTAAATCAGTTCCTAAGATGCCTTCTGAGCTCTTCCTTGGTCGCAAACCGAGTTTGTGCAAGTTTAGAGTATGGGGCTATCCAGCACACGTACTGTCGAAGGAACCTGATAAGTTAGAAAGCAGGTCAAAGGTAATGCTAGGATTTACGGTAATCTCTTAATCCACGAATTAAGTAAATTCATAGGTGCATGCTAGGATTTTATTGTGAATTTTTATTATATGCAATATCCATAAATCGATCCGGTTCACTTGGGCTTTTGTGATACGGTTCACTGAAAATCCCTACACAGACTTTGTGTCAGTGAGAGCGTGGTTTTGCTTGCACTGTACGTGGACGACATACTCCTATTTGGAAACAATGAGGGGCGATATGCAGATCAAGAAGATTGACACTAGGGACAACCTAGCTGATCCATTCACAAAGTGCTTACCACAGAATGTTTACGAAGGACATATTTGTGGACTTGGTCTGAGGTGGATGCCTACTACTAGCAGTGGTTGATGTAATAGCTAGACTAGATAGACACATTGTATACTCTATAATAGCGAGTGTAATGCTTTGAGTATAAGTCGGAGATTGTTGGGTTTTGTATACAGAAAGCATTTATTACAATGAGTATACATTCAACTGTATTTCCTATCTGTTAACAAACTTACATGCGAGTAACAACGGTATCCTCTTATCTAACCGATAGGGACGATCATACGACATGTTGTAGATTGCAGAAGATAGTATGATCACTTGACTTAGTGAGATATAAATATTATCACAGCCGAGACAACGTACGAGGATAAGTATCTGTCGGTATAGGCTGCAACATAGTCAGAAAAAAGTAATCTGTCTTGATTACTTGAAATGCTGATACGTGCGGTTGCGTATTGATTGGACCACAGTGAGATGTATTCTGCTATCTGACATCAGAGAATACAAGATCTCAATCTTGATTGAGTCATAACCCAAATGAAGGTTCACGGGTATGCACGGGTTGACTGTTGTTTTGACTTGCCATGGTGGAGAGCCTAAGTAACGTGCTCGTATACCCGCATCTTGGGTAGCAGCAGTTTGTGTAGAACAGCCTGAGACTGGAGTTAGGCAACCATATCCGAGTAATAGGATGGGGACATTCCCTGAGGAGCTCAATATTGTTCATCGTGCTAAAGTCCTGCAGGCTGATTAAGTTCAAGCACGAGTGATAAGGATTGAGTGGTACTGCTAAGGAAATATAAGATATTAATTAATTATAGATAGAGCTTGTCAGAAGCTCCGATTAATTAATGAATTTCCGGTAACCTTAAATATGGGGATTCTCAGGTAAATGCGGCCCGTTCTCATAACGTAGTAATAAAAGGCTAGGTCAGTATTAATTCTGTGGTGAAAAAGAATTAATATTAATTAATTAATTGTGTCCTGGGTTGTGGACATGGGAATTAATTAATTCATAGGCCTACTTTATTATTTGCATTAGGTCCCAGGTCTGTCCCAAATTAAATATGTTGAAAAGAGGTCCAGCAGCCCATTAGGGTTAAAACCCTAGGTCTATAAATAGATAGATTTCTCTCTGAAACCCTAGCCACCTTAGAACATTCAAATCAGTTCGAAATCCTAGGGAGAGAGAGAAGTGGGCGGCGGCTTCTGTTGTGTTTGGGAGTCGATTTTTCGACTCTGGCCTACACATTCACAGTCCTGTGGAATCCTCACCAGTAGCAGGATTGACCAGCATTGGGATACAAATCTGAATGCCTAATCTGTAGAACAGATTACTCTTCCCTTTTCTTTTGTTTGATTAATTCTTGTAATTAGATCTGGTTCTAATTTCTGTTTCCGCAGTGTTAATCAAATCTCATGGTTGAATCAATATTGGATTACAAACACGAATGATCGGATCTGAGACGACGGAGTTAAGGTAAACTCGTAAAACCACTGCATTAAATTCATAGGACCATGATAGGATTATCGTATGTTTATTGCTCTCAACATCCATGAAACGATCCGGTTTATTTGGATTTGGTGATTCGGTTCACCGACAAATCCCTTCAAGCCTTTCTCAATTTGAGACGCCAGATTTTGCCGTTTAGTAGTAGGATTCTTTGAGGTTAGCTTGCTGGACACTTCTCCAATGTTTGTAAGTGCGGGCAGATCTTGCATCGCTTGCTAAAAACTGTCCTCCTTCTCAGTTTCACTTCGCTCAGTTTCACTGCTGAGAATTTCCTTGATATTATTGTTGGGTGGAACAAATCTGTGGCCAACAATGCTTTTCCTTCATTTGTTGTGCGCACTAATTATTCAATTAGAAAACTAATTTTTAGACCAAAACTAACTCTAGTGGAAAAAACTCCCTTGTTGGGTAGGGCGGAGTTTTCCCTAACATTTTCCAGCATCCTTTCAAAGATAAACTCAGCCCAGTTTTCACAAATCTCATCATTGATAGCCATCTAAATGGAATATTTTTTCTTGCTCAGTTCAGAGTGTGATCCCACTTCACGCTGAAGTATCCAAATGGAAATATCTCCCAAGAATTTCCAACCAGTTTTCACAGATGGCTTCTTCCAGTTTTTCAAATGTTCTTCCATCTCCTCTCTAACTCCATATTGGTTGGAATCATTATGCGTGCCATATTTTTTAATTGGAATAGTTTGTTCAACAACTGGGGGTGGACTCTGATTGGTACTCCGGCTATGATGGTGGTTAAGGATCTTTCAGCTATGGAAATCACAATGTTTGCATAAAACTCAGCTACCATAAATGGATGGAATCGTTTAGGATGTATAGTCAAATAGTATATTAGTTCTTCATTCTTTAGTTTCTCCACCAGACGAGAGCCTGGGCACATTTTCTTGGCTTCCTCCCATAACAGAATCTTCTTCTTGTTAATCTGGTCAACCTGTGCTCGGGATTCTCTGTAGATGTCCTTTTGGCATATTAAATGCAGGTGGTTTGAAATAAATGAGGTAATGATTGTCTGGGATAACTTGAATGCTTTAAGTTCTCTGAGTTTGAGAGTACTTCGAGTATTTTTAGAGGCAGTAAGAATAAATGCGAGGAACGCTTCACATATTTATAGAAACTAAATCACGGAATGGACAGACTGGATTGCTTCATCCACGCTCGATCATGTTGGGTCCTGTACACAGAAAGCATTTATTACGATGAGTATACATTCAACGGTATTTCCTATCTGTTAACAAACTTACATGCGAGTAACAACGGTATCCTCTTATCTCACCGATAGGGACAATATACGGCGTGTTGTAGATTGCAGAAGATAGTATGGTCACTAGACCTAGTAAGATATAAACATTATCACAACCGAGACAGTGTACGAGGATAAGTCTGTCGGTATAGGCTGCAACATAGTCGGAAAGAAGTAATCTTTCTTGATTACTTGATTTGCTGGTATGCACGATGACGTATTGATTGGACCACAGTGAGATGTATTCTATTGTCTGACATCAGAGTGTACAAGATCTTGATCTTGATTGAGTCCAAACCCTAACAAAGGTTTAGGGTAACGTGCTCGTATACCCGCATCTTGGGTATTAGCATTTCATGTATTGCAGCCTGAGACTGGAGCTAGGTAACCATATCCGAATAATAGGATGGGGACATTCCCTGAGGAGCACAATAACATTCATCGTGCTAAAGTCCTGCAGGCTGATTAAGTTCAAGCACGAGTGATAAAATTTGAGTGGTACTGCTCAGGAAAATAAGAGATTAATTAATTGTAGATAGAGCTTGTCAGAAGCTCCGATTAATTAATGAATGTCTAACAACCTTAAATATGGGGATTCTCAAGTAAATGCAGCCCGTTCTCGTAACGTGGTAATAAAGGGGTAGGTCAGTATTAATTTTGTGGTTGAAGAGAATTCATATTAATTAATTAATTGTGTCCTGGGTTGTGGACATAGGAATTAATTAATTTATAGGCCCACTTTATTATTTGCAATAGGTCTGGCCCAAATTAAATATGCTGAAAAGGGGCCCAGTAGCCCATTAGAGTTAAAACCCTAGGTCTATAAATAGACAGTCCCCTCTCTCAGTTTGTATCACAATTCAAATTAGTTGAAACCCTAGGAGAGAGAGAATTGGGCGGCACATCTGGTGTGTTCGGGAGGAGAAGAAATTCGACTCTGGCTTACACATTCACAGTCCTGTGGAATCCTCACCAGTAGCAGGATTGAACATCATTAGGATACAGATCTGAAGACTTAATCCGTAGAACGAATTATTCTTTCTTCTTTTCTTTATTTGATTAATTTTTGAAATTAGATCTGGTTCTAATTTCTGTTTCCGCAGTTTTAATCAAATCGCGTGGTTGAATAAGAGGGATTGGAATTCAAACGCGAAAGACCGGATCTGACACTACGAAGTTAAGGTAATCTCGTATCAACTACATTAAATTCACAGGAGCATGCTAGGGTTTATTGAATTAGTAATTGCTCTCAACATCCATGAAATAGTTCGGTTTATTTCGATTTGGTGATTCGGTTCGCCAGTAAATCTCTACAATTGGTATCAGAGCCTGGCTATTTTTTATGGCTCTGTTGGATGAGCGATTTAATTCGCTTATGCATGAATGAATTATATATTGTTGTGGATGGTTTTGGATTTTGTTCCTCGTGGCAAACCGTTTGATTTAATCCGCGGTTGTTTTTCCGTGTTTGGATCAAATCGGTTCTGTAAAATCACGATTAAATCCTTGATTAGATTTGATAGGAGAAAATAGTAATAGAATAGCTATTGTAATTTTATTTTCAAATCTGTAATTTGGATAGGTCGAAGAACGAAGACCGAGACCGACGAGGCGATGGTGGTGCACAGCAGCAACAGGCGGCCGCGCACGATGTGCAGCCGCAGCGGATTTGTGCACGGCGACAGGCAGGTGGCCTGCTGCAACGTGTGGCCGAGGGTGACGTAGCCGTGCAGGGCAGGGGCCTACGCCGGCAGCGACCGCGCGACGCGGCTGTGCAGCCACATGAGCTGGCGGCTCGTAGCAGCAACCGCGCACGGCGGCAGGCATGCGCGCCATGCGCAGCCAGGCCGGGCGGTGGTGGTGGATGTCGGCTGGTGGCTGCTGCTGCAGCGGCGGTAGTGCGAGGTTTGACAACTGGTACAATTCGGTTGTAAACTCTAGGGTTTGCAGTTGGATTGTGGGACCAATTTTAAAATCTCAAAATCCTAGATCCAAAAAGATTTGGTGGTTGAAGATATCAAGGCCCTGGAAGATTTGTGACGATTTGAAGAAGATTTGGAGTTATCAAAATTTGAAATTCAAATTTCAAATTTTGTAATAGATAGGATTATTTTTTATTTTCCTGTTTTGGGGCCACGAGGAGTTTTTTTTTTGTCTTAATTGCCCTAGTATGATATGTAATTTATTAATTGCGCAATAAGCATGTGTAGATAATCGGAAAACATGTTTTACTGCTTTATTATTTACAGCTTTAATCAACATGCTTATGTGATTAATTTCTTATCGGATTATATTTTGAATTTTTTGGGTTTTTTAATTACATGCAAAAAGTTTTGAAAAATATAATGACAAGAAATTATTTATGTGCACATTTAATAAACCTTTTGAATAAGAAATATTAAGCGAATTTTTTAATTAAAATCAATAGACCTCCACAAAGTGATCCTAGGCTGTAAGTGTATCTACCGTCTTAGTAAACATCTACGAGTGTAGCTTGCTAATTCCCGGAGGTGCATGGGCTGCACTTGTTGGGATTTCTAGACAAATAATTTAAATCATGTGAATAGTGGGAGGGTTTGCGTAATCGTCTACGAGTGTAGCTTGAGTAATTCTTTCTCATAAGTATTCTAGGATTGATTTAAATTTTAGATAACGAAGGTTTTAAGGGTCGTGCGGTATGGCTACGCGCCAAGCCAAACTGTCTCTTTTGGCTGGAGTTAAATTTGTGGTTAACTGCTTAGAGGAATCTTAGAGTATAATGCAGTTGCTGCTTCCCTATTCTTGAGAGATGTCTTGGTCTAAGGTTTTACACTTATTATTAATTACATGTGTCTAAGGTTTCCTGACATGGTATGAAAAGAGAAGGATTGGGGCTTAAAACCTGCAGTCTGGTTGAGGGTGACATCGCAAACGTCTACGACTATAGCTTGCGGTGGGAACTCTTGGGCTATTACTGGAAAACATTTGTATCTGATTTATCAAGAGGTTTTCAATGCACTTGTTTTCGAATATTCTGCATGTTTGTTCTTATTAAGATTATTTATTTGTTTCAGATATGTCTATTTCTAATATCATCAATATTCTTGCACAAAATTCTTTAACTGGTCCAAACTTTCCTGAGTGGAGATACTGCTTTGAGTATATCCTCCTATCTAAGCAACATATGATTGTTTTTACTATGAAGCCACTTGCCCCACGTTACCATAATGTCTCTAGACGTGAGAAGGAATTCTATGACAGATGGGTGGCATCTGAAGATTTTACTTATGAGTTAATCTCGGATAACCTGTCTAGAGAATTGAAGCTCAAGTACATAGGCTATTATTGCTCTGTTGCGATCTGGGCTGACTTGGTGGCTACGTATGGCGGAGTGGAATGAACTGCCAGCTGTGATCTCGTGAAAGACCTTGTCTGCAAGAGAATGGCTGATGGTAGTTTGGTGACATTACATGTGATGATGATGGATAACACCATGAATCGGTTCACACATAGAGGTGGATGTATCAGTGATCGAGCTAAGATCGATATAATCCTAAACTCATTACCGCTTTCATTCTATGACTTTAAGAAAGATTTAGCTATGAGAAACGAGTATACTTTCAAAAAGTTGCTTACTGATCTTCTGGCAGAACAGTCTTTCGTACCTTCATGGGATTCTGAGTTATCAGATTTTTTGCACAGTTTGAACACATTGAAAGATGTGGTTTATACATGGTACAAGAATCTTATTGATCGAAAAAGACGTGAAAGGAGGTCAAATAAGATGAAGAGGGTTGGTGTAACTTCAAGCAAGAACGCATGCGGAAACAAGGGACAAGTAACTCATTTGCATTTGTAACGGAAACATATTTTGCATCGGTTTCTACTCATTCGCGGGCAGTGGATACTGGAGCTACTGACCATATTTGTTACACTTTGCAGGGGTTCACACCGAGGAAGGTGCTGAAGAATGACAAAGTTACCATCTGTATGGGGAATGCAACACGAGTGAGTGCAGCTGCCATTGGAGATGTCACCTTGTATTTTGATGATTCTGTTTTAACTTTGAGAGATGTTTTATATGTGCCGTATGTTCGGTGGAACCTTTTTTCAATTTCAAAACTTTATGTTGATGGATATTCAGTTATTTTTTATAGTGGTATTTCTATCATTGGTAATAACGTTGTTATCTGTCGTGGAATACTGAATAACTCTCTCTATGTCATTAACTATCATCATAAGACTTCCGCAGGCATTGCATGTAATTCATCTGTAATTGATACTCCTAAAAAGAGAAATTTTATTTCTCCAGACGAGGATCTTACATATCTCTGGCACTTGAGACTGGGTCACATCAACTTGAAGTGGATTCAACGACTTGCAGATGATGGTACATTGGACTTAGTCCGGCTTATACCATATCAAGTCTGTAAATCCTGCATTGAGGGAACGATTTCCTCTAGGCCTTTTAAGGCTAGTCAGTCTCGAGCAGAGGATGTGTTAGAATTGATCCATTCTGACTTATGTGGGCCCATGTCTACAAAGGCTTGTGGAGGGTATGAGTATTTTGTCATTTTCAATGATGATTACTCGAGATACGGATACGTTTACCTGCTTCGCTACAAGTCTGAATGCCTTGAGAAATTCAAAGAGTTCAAGGCTGAGTTAGAAAACAAGGTCGAGAAAACTATCAAGTTGTTGCGATCTGACCGCGGTGGCGAATACCTCGAGAACGAGTTCCTACAATATTTGTCAGATCATGGGATTACATCCGAGTGGACTGCACCAGGTACTCCCGAGCAAAATGGTGTAGCCGAAAGAAGAAATAGAACTCTTTTGGAGATGGTGAGATCAATGATGAGTTATGCAAGCTTACCCATTTTGTTTTGGGGATACGCATTGGAAACAACAGCTTACATTTTAAACTTGGTGCCTTCTAAATTAGTTCCTAAGATACCCTGTGAGCTCTTCCTTGGACGCAAACCCAGTTTGTGCAAGTTTAGAGTATGGGGTTGTCCGGCACACGTGCTGACAAAGGAACCTGATATGTTAGAAAGTAGGACCAAGGTAATGTTGTTTATTGGGTATACTGGGAAAATGAAAGGTGGTTACTTTTACTGTCCTAAGGACGAGTATGTGTGAAACCACAAGACAAGGAGTGATGTAGTTCTTCAAGAAAATGAAGATGAGAATGCGATTCCAAGGGAAGGGGAACGTGCGAACATGCGTGCACCTGTGAGAGGTACAACACCACCGACGCTTTCTTCAGTACAATGTGCAGAACCACAAGTTGCTGCACCAACTACTGACACGATACCAAAGACGAACATGAGGACTCTGACCCACTGACCTACGAAGAGGCAGTGCAGGATAATGATGTTGCGAAATGGCGCATCGCCATGGATTATGAGATAGAATCCATAGCCGCTATGGATGAATACCAGAAATATGTGCTGTCTGATGGCTTCAGGGCCATAGTGTGCAAGTGGGTATACAAGAGAAAGAAGGGAGTGGATGGAGAAATTACGGCTTTCAAAGCCAGGCTGGTGGAAAAGGGTTATAGTCTGAAAAAAGGGCATAGACTATGATGAAACCTTTTCACGGGTTGCCATGCTCAAATCCATCCGGATACTTCTTGCCATAGCAGCACATTTAGACCTCAAGATCTGACAAATGGATGTCAAAACCGCTTTTCTAAATAGTTACCTTGAAGAAGGTAGGGACATCTATGTGCAGCAACCCGAGGGTTATATGCGCAAGGGCTAAGTGTAGGGTTACGTGAACCGAATCACCAAAACCAAAACTGAACCGGATCGATCTATGGATATTGCCCATAATTAAATTCACAAAAAACCTAGCATGCTCCTATGAATTTAATGCATAATTGTGGATTGAGAGATTACCGTAATTCCGTAGTGTCTTTACCGATCTTTTGTGTTTGAATTCCAAAATCCAATTCAACCACGCAATCTGATTTCTCTGCGGAAACAGAAATTAGAAAACTAATTTCTAGAGAAAATTGAAAATAAAGAAAAGGAAAGAAGAAATCTGTTGTTCTCCAGATTAGATCTTCAGATATGTATCCCGGTGCTGGTCAGATCTACTACTGGTGAGGACTCCGTAGATCTGTGACTTGAGCAGGACCAAAATTCAAAAATTCTCCTCCTTTTCTCTTCTCAAAAATGGTGCCCATTCTCTCTCTTAGGTTTAGGGTTTTTCAACTGAGTTATGACTTATGAGAGAGAGCTGTCTATTTATAGACCTAGGGTTGGAAACCCTAATGGGCCATTTTGGGCTCAATTCAGCACACTTGTTGGGCCAGACCTGGGACCTAATGCAAATAATAAATAGGGCCTATAAATTAATTAATTCCCATGTCCACAACCCAGGACACAATTAATTAATTAATATTAATTCTTTTTCACCACAGAATTAATACTGACCTACCCCTTTATTACCACGTTATGAGAATGGGCTGCATTAATTGAGAATCCCCATATTTAAGGTTACCGGACATCCATTAATTAATTGGAGCCTCTGACAAGCTCTAACTACAATTAATTAATATCTTATAATTCCTGAGTAGTACCACTCAAACCTTATCACTCGTGCCTGAACTTAATCAGCATGCAGGACTTTGGCACGATGAATGTTATTGAGCTCCTCAGGGAATGTCCCATCCTATTACTCGGATATGGTTACTTAAGTTCAGTCTCAGGCGGTACTACACGAACCGCTGTTACCCAAGATACGGATATACGAGCACGTTACTCAGGCTCTCCACCATGGCAAGTCAAAGCAACAGTCAACTCGTGCAAACCCCTGAACCTTCGTTAGGGTTTGGACTCAATCAATATAATGAAATCTTTTATTCGCTGATGTCAGACAGACGAATATATCTCACTGCGGTCCATCAATACGCCACCTCTGCGTACCAGCACGTCAAGTAACCAAGACAGACTACCTATTCCGACAATGCCGCAGCCATCAGGACAGACGTATCCTCATACGCTGTCTCGGCTATGATCATGTTTATGTCTCACTAGGTCTAGTGATCATACTGTTCTACGATCTACAACACGCCGTATGATCGTCCCTATCGGTGAGACAAGAGGATACCTTTGTTCATACATGTACGATTGTTAACAGATAGGAGAAATAAACCATTGTATACTCATTATAATAAATACTTTCAGTATACAAAACCCATCAATCTCCCACTTATACTCAAAGCATAACAAAGCTATTACAGAGTATACAGTCCGTCTATCTAGTCTGCTGTCTTTAACCACTATCAGTGGTTGGCATCCACCTCAGACCCAGCTCACGAATATTTCTTTCGTAAACTTTCTGCGGCAAGCTCTTTGTAAACGGATTAGCAAGATTGTCAGCAGTGTCAATCTTCTTAATCAGCACATCGCCCCTCGATATGATTTCTCGTATGATATGGTACTTTCTCTCTATGTGTTTGCTTGCCCTGTGAGACCGTGGTTCCTTTGAGTTTGCCACCGCACCAGAGTTATCACAATAAATTGTGATGCTCCTTGGCAAACTCGGGATCACGCCCAACTCTAAAAGGTAGTTCCGGAGCCACACCCCCTCTTTCGAGGCATCGGAGGTGGCGACATATTCCGCCTCCATGGTGGAGTCAGCAATGCATTTCTGCTTTGAGCTCCTCCAAGATACAGCTCCACCTCCCAGGGTAAACACATATCCTGAGGTCGATTTCTTCTCATCCTGGTCCTCTTGGAAATCCGAGTCTGTATAACCCACAGGGCACAGATCCTCACTTTGATAAACTAGGCAGAAATTCCTAGTTCTCTTCAAATACTTGAGGATATTCTTTACAGCAGTCCAGTGCGCCTGTCCAGGGTTAGACTGATATCTTGCTACCATGCCAACGACATAACAAATATCTGGCCTGGTACACAGCATCGCATACATGAGACTACCCACAGCCGAAGCATATGGTACAAGACTCATTTCATCTTTCTCCCTCTGTGTCTAAGGACACTACCCACTAGAAAGACGAACGCCATGTCGGAAAGGCAGCAAGCCTTTCTTGGCGAGTTGCATGCTGAACCGGGCTATCACAGTTGCCACATAGGATGCCTGAGATAAGCTCAACATTCTTCTTTTACGATCTCGTAAGACCTTAATCCCAAGAATGTAGCCAGCTTCTCCCAGATCCTTCATTTGGAACTGTTCGGATAACCAAACCTTGATTTCGGACATCACTCCCTCGTTGTTTCCAAATAGGAGTATGTCATCAACGTATAGTGCAAGGAAGACCACGCTCCCACTGACACAAAGTCGGTAAACACAACTTTTGTTTTCCAACTGTGCAAATCCATAGGATTTAATCACATCGTTGAAACGCAAGTTCCACGACCTTGAAGCTTGCTTAAGTCCATATAAGGACTTCCTAAGCTTCCAGACTAGATGTTCTTCGCCCTTGCTTATGTAACCCTCGGGTTGCTGCATATAGATGTCTCTACCTTCTTCAAGGTAACTGTTTAGAAAAGCGGTTTTGACATCCATCAGCCAGATCTCGAGGTCCATATGCGCAGCTATGGCAAGGAGTATCCGGATGGATTTGAGCATGGCTACGGGTGAAAAGGTTTCGTCATAGTCAATGCCCTCATTCTGACTATAACCCTTTGCCACCAGCCTGGCTTTAAAAGCCGTAATCTTTCCATCCGCCCCTTTCTTTCTCTTGTATACCCATTTGCACCCTATGGCCTTAAAGCCATCCGGCAAATCAGTTTTCTGGTATACATCCATAGCAGTTATGGATTCAATTTCAGAATCCATGGCGACACGCCATTTGGCAACATCCTTGTCCTGCACTGCCTCTTCGTAAGTCAATGGGTCAGAGTCCTCATGTCCGTCTTTCGGGCTCAAGTCCGAAGACTCACCCACAAACATGTACCTTTCCGGCTGGAAAATAACTCTCCCACTGCGACGAGGCATCGGTGCCGTGTCAGTAGTAGGTGCAGTGACTTGTGATCCTGCACCTTGCACTGAAGAACGTGTCTGTGGTGCTGTACCTCTCACAGGTGCACCCACATCTACACGTTCCCCTTCCCTTGGAATTGCATTCTCGTTTTCAATTTCTTGAAGAACGATATCACTCCTTGACTTGTGATTACTCACATACTCGTCCTCCAAGAATCTAGCGTTGGTGCTAACAACGACCCTTTGACTCTCAGGACAGTAAAAGTAACCACCTTTCGTTAGCCTGGGATACCCTATAAACAACATTACCTTTGACTTGCTTTCTAACTTATTAGGTTCCTTCGACAGTACGTGTGCCGGACAACCCCATACTCTAAACTTGCACAAACTAGGTTTGCGATCAAGGAAGAGCTCAGAAGGCGTTTTAGGAACTGATTTAGAAGGCACCACATTAAGTACGTATGCTGCTGTCTCCAATGCGTAGCCCTAAAACGAAATTGGTAAGTTTGCATAACTCATCATTGACCTTACCATCTCTAGAAGAGTCCTATTTCTTCTTTCAGCCACACGGTTTTGCTGGGGAGTACCCGGTGCAATCCATTGGGATGTAATCCCATTTTCTGACAAATATTGCAGGAACTTGTTACCGAGGTATTCGCCACCGCGGTCAGATCGCAGCGACTTGATAGTTTTCCCGACCTTCTTTTCTACCTCAGCCTTGAACTCTTTGAATTTCTCAAAGCATTCAGACTTGTAGCGAAGCAGGTAATCGTATTCGTACCTTGAGTAATCGTCAATGAAAGTGACGAAGTACTCGTACCCTCTACGAGCCTGTGTGGACATCGGTCCACATAAGTCAGAATGGATCAATTCCAACACTTCCTCTGCTCGAGACTGACTAGCCTTGAAAGTCCCTGATGTGACCCAGTCTCAAGTGCCAGAGATATGTAAGATCCTTATCAGAAGAAGTAAGTTTTCTCTTCCTAGGATTATCAATTACGGATGAATTACATGCAATACTTAAGGACATATTTGATCGAAGTAACATAGAGATTGTAAATCAACATACCATAATGGACAACATTGTTATTACCAATGATAAAATCATAAATAACAAATATCTATAAAAGTTGATGAAATTTTTCCTGCAGATAAACCACGGCCCACAAATAAATTCTCAAATGTACTAAATTCATCAAATCATAAAGAAAAGAAAACTCCATGAAGCTCCGTCATGAAACGTTGCCTTCATCCAGTTTGGTATCTTCTTGCCATCACTCACCATCCTTGTCGGCACGGTCCCCTGCAAAGTACAACAACATGATCAACAAGTCAGTGCTTACAGCTCTAGAAGAGCAACAACTAACTCTAATCATGCTTGCAGTTATACATGCAAAATGTCATACCTTGTCTAGCTTTGTTGGCTTGACAATCTTTCCTCCAATGTCCTTTCTTACCACACCTGAAGCACCTGTCCCTTTCAGTCGCCACCTTAGGCCAGCCCCACCATCCTTCATAGGTGTCTTCTTGGCCCACTTCTTAATCCCTTTCTTCCGCTTCATACTTTTCGGTACAGCAGAGAGATTACCAGAAGTGGCCAAGGCAACCTTCTGAGGGTTCATGACTGATTCAGCTGCCATCAAGTCATTGAGTAACTCGTTAAGAGTGTACTCTTTCTTGTTCATGACAACATTCAGTCTAAAACTCTCAAAGGACTTGGATAGAGAGTTCAGTATGATATCGACCTTAGCCTCAACATCGATACCTCCACCATGCACTGTCAGTTCATCCATGAGGTGAGTCATGGTAACTACGTGCTCTCTCACTGAGGTGCCATCAGTCATTTTCTTACTCACGATTTCTTTCATGAGATTGAATCTAACAGCTCTATCAGTTTCCCCATAGGTCGCCGTCAGACTCGCCATGATGTCATAGGCATCCCTGTGGTGCTGATGTTGCTGCTGCAAGACTTTTGACATAGTGGTCATCATGTAGCACTTGACTACATTGTTCGATTTCTCCCACTTGTTATAAAAGTCTATATCCATTTGACTGGATTCAGCAGTTGGCACTTCGGGATGAAGTACTTGCAGAACGAACATATGTTCTCTGCAATCAGGAGGTATTCGAGATTGCACTTCAATTCCAGGAAGTTCGGACCAGTAAGAGTGTTTTGTGCGAGAATATTGATGACATTAGACATAGACATATCTGAAACAATAAGAAATCTTAAATAAGAACATACATGTTGAACTTCGAAAACAAATGCATTGAAAACCTTTTAATAAATCAAATACAAATGTTTTCCACTAAT
>JAPKLW010000708.1:90050-115306 GCA_026898455.1 Plectranthus barbatus
CCCTACACGGATAAACCACCGCGGGCTGAATCAACGGGTTACCACGAGGAACAAAAACCAAACATCCACAATAATAAATTCATACATGCATAATAGAATTCAATTATGAACAACAGAGCCATAAATCAGAAACCTGGCTCTGATACCAATTGTAGGGTTTTTACGTGAACCGAATCACCAAAACCAAAACTGAACCGGATCTATCTATAGATATTGCCCATAATTAAATTCACAAAAAACCTAGCATGCTCCTATAAATTTAATGCATAATTGTGGATTGAGAGATTACCGTAATTCCGTAGTGTCTGTACCGATCTTTTGCGATTGAATTCCAAAATCCAATTCAACCACGCAATAAAATTTCTCTGCGGAAACAGAAATTAGAAAACTAATTTCTAGAGAAAATCAAAAATAAGGAAAAGGAAAGAAGAAATCTGTTGTTCTCCAGATTAGATCTTCAGATCTGTATCCCGGTGCTGGTCAGATCTACTACTGGTGAGGACTCCGTAGATCTGTGACTTGAGCAGGACCAGAATTAAAAAATTCTCCTCCTTTTCTCTTCTCAAAAACGGCGCCCACTCTCTCTCTTAGGTTTAGGGTTTTTAAACTGAGTTATGACTTATGAGAGAGAGCTGTCTATTTATAGACCTAGGGTTGGAAACCCTAATGGGCAATTTTGGGCTCAATTCAGCACACTTGTTGGGCCAGACCTGGGACCAAATGCAAATAATAAAGTGGGCCTATAAATTAATTAATTCCCATGTCCACAACCCAGGACACAATTAATTAATTAATATTAATTCTTTTTCACCACAAAATTAATACTGACCTACCCCTTTATTACCACGTTATGAGAACGGGCTGCATTAATTGAGAATCCCCATATTTAAGGTTACCGGACATCCATTAATTAATCGGAGCCTCTGACAAGCTCTAACTACAATTAATTAATATCTTATAATTCCTGAGTAGTACCACTCAAACCTTATCACTCGTGCCTGAACTTAATCAGCCTGCAAGACTTTGGCACGATGAATGTTATTGAGCTCCTCAGGGAATGTCCCCATCCTATTACTCGGATATGGTTACTTAAGTTCAGTCTCAGGCGGTACTACACGAACTACTGTTACCCAAGATGCGGATATACGAGCACGTTACTCAGGCTCTCCACCATGGCAAGTCAAAGCAACAGTCAACCCGTGCAAACCCCCTGAACCTTCGTTAGGGTTTGGACTCAATCAATATAACGAGATCTTTTATTCGCTGATGTCAGACAGACGAATATATCTCACTGCGGTCCATCAATACACCACCTCTGTGTACCAGCACGTTAAGTAACCAAGACAGACTACCTATTCCGATAATGCCGCAGCCATCCGGACAGACGTATCCTCATACGCTGTCTCGGCTGTGATCATGTTTATGTCTCACTAGGTCAAGTGATCATACTATCTTCTGCGATCTACAACACGCCGTATGATCGTCCCTATCGGTGAGACAAGAGGATACCTTTGTTCATACATGTACGATTGTTAACAGATAGGAGAAATAAACCGTTGTATACTCATTATAATAAATGCTTTCAGTATACAAAACCCATCACTAAGAACATCTTGTCTGGAAGCTTAAGAAGTCCTTGTACGGAGTTAAGCAAGCTTCAAGGTCGTGGAACTTAAGTTTCAACGATGTGATTAAATCTTATGATTTTCACAGTTGGAGAACGGAAGTTGTGTTTACCGACTTTATGTCAGTGGGAGCGTGTTTTTCCTTGCACTATACGTGGATGACATACTCCTATTTGGAAACAACGAGGGAGTGATGTCGGAGATTGAACGTTGGTTATCGAAATAGTTCCAAATGATAGATTTGGGAGAAGCTGGGTACATCTTTGGAATTAAGGTCATACGGGATCGTAAGAGAAGGATGTTAAGATTATCCCAGACATCCTATGTGGATACTGTGATAGCCCAATTCAGCATGCAACTCACCAAGAAAGGCTTGCTACCTCTCAGACCTGGCGTACATCTTTCTACTGGGCAGTAACCTGTGACACAGAGTGAGATAGATGAGATGAGTCTTGTACTATACGCATCTGCGGTGGGTAACCACAAGTATGCAATGCTGTGTACCAAGCCTGATATTTGTTATGCCATTAGCATGGTAGCAAGATATCATTCTAACCCTGGACAGGTGCATTGGACTGCGGTAAAACATATCCTCAAGTATTTAAAGAGAACTAGGAATTATTGACTGGTTTATCAAAGTGAGGATTTGTGCCCTGTGGGTTACACATATTCGGATTTCCAAGGGGACCAGGATGAGAAGAAATCGACCTCCGGTTATGTGTTTACCTTGGGAGGTGGGGTTGTATCTTGGAGATGCGTAAAACAGAAATGCATTGCTGACTCCACCATGGAGGCAGAATATTTCGCCGCCTCCGAAGCTTCGAAAGAAGGGGTATGGGTCCAGAACTACCTTTTAGAGTTTAATGTGATTCTGAGTCCGTCTAAGAGTATCACAATCCATTGTGACAACTCTGGTGCAGTGGGAAACTCAAAGGAACCACGGACTCACAAGGCGAGCAAACACATAGAGAGGAAGTACCGTATCATACGAGAGATCATATTGAGGGGGGATGTGCAGATCAAGAAGATTGACACTAGAGACAACCTAGTTGATCCATCCACAAAGGGTTTGCCTTAGAAGGTTTACGAAAGACATATTCGTGCCTACCACTAGTAGTGGTTAATGTGATAGCTAGGCTAGATAGATGCACTGTATACTCTGTAATAGTGAGTGCAAAGCTGTTAGTATAAGTGGGAGATTGTTGGGTTTTGTATACAGAAAGCATTTATTGATGGGTTTTGTATACTGAAAGCATTTATTATAATGAGTATACGATGGTTTATTTCTCTTATCTGTCAAACAAACTTACATTATTGTAACAATGGTATCCTCTTCTCTCACCGATAGGGACGATCATACTGAATGTAGTAGATCGCGGAAGACAGTATGATCACTTGACCTAGTGAGACATAAACCTGATCACAACCGAGACAGCGTATGAGGATACGTCTGTCCGGATGGCTGTGGCATTGTCGGAATAAGTAGTCTGTCTTGGTTACTTGACATGCTAGTACGCAAGGGTGGCGTATTGATGGACCGCAGTGAGACGTATTCGACTGTCTGACATCAGCGAATACAAGATCTCGTTCTTGATTGAGTCCAAACCCTAACGAAGGTTCAGGGGTTTGCACTGATTGACTGTTGCTTTGGCTTGCCATGGTGGAGAGCCTAAGTAACGTGCTCGTATATCCGTATCTTGGGTAACAGCAGTTTGTGTAGTACCGCCTAAGACTGGGTTTAGGTAACTATATCCGAGTAATAGGATGGGGACATTCCCTGAGGAGCTCAATGACATTCATCGTGCCAAAGTCCTGCAAGCTGATTAAGTTCAGACACGAGTGATAAGGATTAAGTGGTACTACTTAGGAATAAATTAATTGTAGATAGAGCTTGTCAGAAGCTCCGATTATTTAATGAATGTCCGGTAACCTTAAATATGGGGATTCTCAATTAATGCAGCCCGTTCTCATAACGTGGTAATAAAGGGGTAGGTCAGTATTAATTCTGTGGTGAAAACGAATTAATATTAATTAATTAATTATGTCCTGGGTTGTGGACATGGGAATTAATTAATTTATAGGCCCACTTTATTATTTGCATTAGGTCCCAGGACTGGCTCAATTATATAGTCTGAAAAAACGCCCAGTAGCCCATTAGGGATAAAACCCTAGGTCTATAAATAGACAACACTCATTCTGAAACCCTAGCCGACTTCATAACATTCAAATCAGTTTGAAACCCTAGGGAGAGAGAGAGCAGTGGGCGGCGCCTGTAGAGGGGAGAAGGAAGATTTTTCTGCTCCGGTCTACATCACAGATATGTGGAATCCTCACTAGTAGCAGATCTGAACAGCATTGGGACACAACCCAGAAGATTTGATGTGGAGAACAGTATTTTGTTTTCTTTATTTTTCTTATTCAATTAAATCTTAAATTAGTATTCTAATTTCATATTCCGCAGATTTATTGAATCGCGTGGTTGAATTAAAGGAAATATTCAAACGCGAAAGATCGGATCAGACTCTACGGATTTACGGTAATCTCGTAATCCACATATTAACTAAATTCATAGGAGCATGCTAGGCTTTTATTGTGAATTCGATTATATGCAATATCAATAAATCGATCCGATTCACTTGGATTTTTGTGATTCGGTTCACTGAAAATCCCTACAATTGGTGTCAGAGCCAGGTTTCTGATTTATGACTCTATTGTCTATAGTAAATTCAATTATGCATGTATGAATTTTATTTTATGTCGTGGATGGTTTTTGTTCCTCGTGGCAACCCGTTTGATTCAGCCCGCAGTGGTTTATCCGTGTAGGGTAGAATCAATTTTGTAAAATCACGAGAAAATTCGTGATTAGTGTAAATTTGATAAAAATTGTAATAGAATAGTTTCTGTAATTTTATTTCAGATGTGTAATTTTTGGATAGGTCGGGATGAAGAGCGAAGGCGGAGCCGACGGAGGGCGGCGGCGCAGGGCCGCGCGCGTGCGGTTGCAGGCGCTCGGCAGCAGCAGGGCCGCGGCGGCGCGGGCAACGACGCGTTGAGGCACGCGTCGCAGGTTGCATGGGCGGCGGTGCCGGGGCTGCGCACGCAAGTGCGCGCTGCGGCGGCGACACTGGCGGCGGCGTGTTCATCATCGGCGGTTGCTGTCCCATCATGGTGGCTCGTGGCTTTGGTGGCTGGTGCAATCCTGAGTAAACCCTAGGGTTTGCATTTGGGTTAGGGCCAATCATCAGATCACAAAACCCTGAAGCCCAAAAGATAAGCTTGAAGATTTGGAGGCCCTAGAAGATTTGAAAAGATTTGAATTTATCTTATTAAATTCAAAATCAAATTGTAATAGATAGGATTTTATTTTCCTATTTTGTGGCGCCACGAGGAATTTTTAAATGCCTTAGTTATCCTCGTATGATATGTGATTTATTATGTTCGCAATTAAGCATGGTAGATAATAGGAAAATCATGATTTACTATTATTATTTACAGTTTTTTCAAGCATGCTTATGTGATTAATTTCTTGTTGGATTATATTTTGGGAGTTTTGTGCTTGTTTAATTACATGCAAAAATTTGGAAAATATAATAACAAGGAAATTATATGTGCGCATATAAGAAACCTTTTAAAAGAAAAATACGAAGCAGATTTTTTAATTAAAATCAATAGACCTCCACAAAGCGGTCCTAGGCTGTAAGTATATCTCTCACTCTAATAAACGTCTACGAGTGTAGCTTGCTAGTTCTTGGAGGTACATGGGTACAGATGTTGGGATTTCTAGACAATCAATTTAAATCATGTGAATAGTGGGAGGGTTTTGCGTAAACGTCTACGAGTGTAGCTTGCGTAGATCTCTTTCATAAGTATTTAGGATTGATTTAAATTGTAGATAACAAAAGATTTAAGGGCTGTGCGGTATGGTTACGTGCCATGCTAAACTGTGTCTTTTGTCCAGAGTTAAATTTGTGGTTAATCGCTTAGAAGCATCTTAGAATATAATGCAAGAATTGCATCCCTGTTCTTTAGAGATGGCTTGGTCTAAGGTTTTTACTAATTATTAATTTCTAGTGTCAAAAGGTTCCTGACATGGTTGTGAAATTAAATGAATTGGGGCTTAAAACTCGCAGTTCTGGTTGAGTGTGACATCGTAAACGTCTACGAGTGTAGCTTGCGGTGGGAACTCTTGGGCAATTAGTGGAAAACATTTGTATTTGATTTATCAAAAGGTTTTCAATGCATTTGTTTTCGAAGTTCTACATGTATGTTCTTATTTAAGATTATATTATTGTTTCAGATATGTCTATGTCTAATGTCATCAACATTCTCGCACAAAATTCTCTAACTAGTCCAAACTTCCTGGAATGGAAATGTAATCTCGAATGCATCCTGATTGCAGAAGAAAATATATTCGTTCTGCAAGTACTTCGTCCCGAAGTGCCAACTGCTGAATCCACTCAAATGGATATAGACTTTTATAACAAGTGGGAGAAATCGAACAATCTAGCCAAGTGCTACATGATGACCACTATGTCGAAAGTCTTACAGCAGCAACATCAGCACCATAGGGACGCCTATGACATCATGACGAGTCTGGAGGCAACCTATGGGGAAACTGATAGAGTCGTCAGGTTTAATCTCATGAGGGAAATCGTGAGTAAGAAAATGACTGATGGCACCTCAGTGAGAGAGCACGTAGTTACCATGACTCACCTCATGGATGAGCTAACTGTGCATGGTGGAGGTATAGACGCTGAGGCTAAGGTCGATATCTCACTGAACTCTCTACCCAAGTCCTTTGAGAGTTTTAGGCTGAATGTTGTCATTAACAAGAAAGAGTATACTCTTAACGAGTTGCTCAATGACTTGATCGCAGCAGAATCATTCATGAACCCTCAGAAGGTTGCCTTGGCCACTTCTGGTAATCTCTCTGCTGTACCGAAAGGTATGAAGCGGAAGAAGGGGATTAAGAAGTGGGCTAAGAAGGAACCCGTAAAGGATGGTGGGGCTGGGAAAAAGCCTAAAGTGGCAACTGATAGGGACAGGTGCTTCAGGTGTGGTAAGAAAGGACATTGGAGGAAAGATTGTCAAGCCAACAAAGTTAGACAAGGTATGCCATTTGCATGTATAACTGTAAGCATGATTAGAGTCCGTTGTTGCTCTTCTAGAGCTGTAAGCGCTGACTTGTTGATCATGTTGTTGTACTTTGCAGGGGACCGTGCCGACAAGGCTGGTGAGTGATGGAAAGAAGATACCAAACTGGATGATGGCAACGTTTTATGACGGAGCTTCATGGAGTTTTCTTTTCCTTTTCTTTTGATAAACTAAGTACGTTTAAGAGTTTTATTTTGTGGGCAGTGGTTTATCGGCAGGACAAAATTTATCAACTTTTCATGGAAATTTGTTATTTATGATTTTAGTCATTGGTGATAACAATGTTATCCATTAAAGGATGTTGATTTCCACTCTTTATGTTACTTCAATCAAATATGTCCTTAAATATTGCATGTAATTCATCCGTAATTGATAATCCTAGAAAGAGAAAACTTACTTCTTCTGATGAGGATCTTACATATCTCTGGCACTTGAGACTGGGTCACATCAGCTTAAAGCGGATTTAGCGACTTGTAGATGATGGTACATTGGACTTAGTCCGGGCTGTACCCTATCAAGTCTGCGAATCCAGCATCGAGGGCAAGATGTCAACAAGGCCTTTTAAGGCTAGTCAGTGTCGAGCAGAGGAAGTGTTGGAATTGATCCATTTTGACTTATGTGGACCGATGTCCACGCAGGCTCGTGGAGGGTACGAGTACTTCGTCACCTTCATTGATGATTACTCAAGGTACGAATACATTTACCTGCTTCGCTACAAGTCTGAATGCTTTGAGAAATTCAAAGAGTTCAATGCTGAGGTAGAAAAGAAGGTCGGGAAAACTATCAAGTCGCTGGGATCTGACCGCGGTGGCGAATACCTCAGTAATGAGTTCCTGCAGTATTTGTCAGATAACGGGATTACATCCCAGTGGACTGCACCGGGTACTCCCCAGCAAAACGGTGTAGCTGAAAGAAGGAATATGACTCTTCTAGAGATGCTAAGATCAATGATGAGTTATGCAAACTTACCAATTTAGTTTTGGGGCTACGCATTGGAAACAACAGCTTACGTGTTAAATGTGGTGCCTTCTAAATCAGATCCTAAGACGCCTTCTGAGCTCTTCCTTGGTCGCAAACCGAGTTTGTGCAAGTTTAGAGTATGGGGCTGTCCGGCACACGTACTATCGAAGGAACCTGATAAGTTAGAAAGCAGGTCAAAGGTAATGCTGTTTATAGGGTATCCCAGGCAAATGAAAGGTGGTTACTTTTACTGTCCCGAGAGTCAGAGAGTCGTTGTTAGCACCAACCCTATATTCTTGGAGGATAAGTATGTGAGTAACCTTAGGTCAATGAGTGATATTGTTCTTAAGGAAATTGAAAGCGAGAATGCGATTCCAAGGGAAGGGGAACGTGCGAATGTGGGTGCACCTGTGAGAGGTACAGCACTACAGGCGCGTTCTCCAGTGCAAGGCGTATAACCACAAGTTACGGCACCTACTACTGACACGCCACCGATGCATCATCGTAGTGGGAGAGTTATTTTCCAGCTGGAAAGGTACATGTTCGTGGGTGAGTCTTTGGACTTGAGCCCGGAAGACGGACATGAGGACTCTGACCCACTTACTTACAAAGAGGCAATGCAGGACAAGGATGTTGGAAAATGGCATGTCACCATGGATTCCGAAATTGAATCCATAACTGCTATGGATGTATACCAAAGATATGATTTGCCGGATGGCTTTAGGACCATAGGATGAAAATGGGTATACAAAAAAAAGAAAGGGGCGGATGGAGAAATTACGTCTTTTAATGCCAGGCTGGTGGCAAAGGGTTATAGTCAGAAAGAGGGTATTGACTATGACGAAACCTTTTCACCCATAGCCATGCTCAAATCCATCCGGATACTCCTTGCCATAGCTGCACATATGGACCTCGAGATTTGACAGATGGATGTCAAAACCGCTTTTCTAAATGGTTACCTTGAAGAAGGTAGGGACATCTATATGCATCAACGTTAGGGCTATGTGTGCAAAGGCGAAGAACATCTTGTCTGGAAGCTTAAGAAGTCCTTGTACGAACTTAAGCAAGCTTCGAGGTCGTGGAACTTATGTTTCAACAATGTGATTAAATCCTATGGATTTTCACAGTTGGAAAACAAAATTTGTGTTCACCGACTTTGCATCAGTGGGAGCGTGGTTT
Source organism: Plectranthus barbatus (assembly GCA_026898455.1). Lineage (NCBI taxonomy): Eukaryota > Viridiplantae > Streptophyta > Magnoliopsida > Lamiales > Lamiaceae > Plectranthus > Plectranthus barbatus. The sequence continues at coordinate 98,969 of JAPKLW010000708.1, forward strand.
TCCTTGCACTATACGTTGATGACATACTCCTATTTGGAAACAACGAGGGAGTGATGTCGGAAATTAAGGTTTGGTTATCCGAACAGTTCCAAATGAAGGATTTGAGAGAAGCTGGCTACATTCTTGGAATTAAGATCTTACGAGATCGTATGAGAAGAATGTTGAGCTTATCCCAGGCATCCTATGTGGATACTGTGATAGCCCGGTTCAGCATGCAACTCGCCAAGGAAGGTTTGCTACCTTTTAGACATGGCGTTCGTCTTTCTAGTGGGCAGTATCCTGAGACACAGCGGGAGAAAGATGAGATGAGTCTTGTACCATACGCTTCGGCGGTGGGTAGCCTCATGTATGCGATGCTGTGTACCAGACCAGATATCTATTATGCCGTCGGCATGGTAGCAAGATATCATTCTAACCATGGACATGCGAACAAGACTGCGGTAAAGCACATCCTTAAGTATTTGAAAAGAACTAGGAATTACTGCCTAGTTTATCAAAGTGAGGATTTGTGCCCTGTGAGTTATACACACTCGGATTTCCAAGGGGACCAGGATGAGAAGAAATCGACCTCGGGATATGTGTTTACCCTGGGAGGTGGAGCTGTATGAGGATACGTCTGTCCGGATGGCTGCGGCATTGTCGGAATAAGTAGTCTGTCTTGGTTACTTGACATGCTGGTACGCAAGGGTGGCGTATTGATGGACCGCAGTGAGATGTATTCGACTGTCTCACATCAGAAAATACATAATTTCATTCTTGATTGAGTCCAAACCCTAACGAAGGTTCAGGGGTTTGCACGGATTGACTGTTGCTTTGATTTGCCATGGTGGAGAGCCTAAGTAACGTGCTCGTATATCCGCATCTTGGGTAACAGCAGTTCGTGCAATACTGCAAGAGACTGGAGTTAGACAACCATATCCGAGTAATAGGATGGGGACATTCCCTGAGGAGCTCAATGACATTCATCGTGCCAAAGTCCTGCAGGCTGATTAAGTCCAGACACGAGTGATAAGGATTGAATGGTACTACTCAGGAATAATAAGATATTAATTAATTGTAGATAGAGCTTGTCAGGTGCCCCGATTAATTAATGAATGTCCGATAACCTTAAATATGGGGATTCTCAATTAATGCAGCCCGTTCTCATAACGTGGTAATAAAGAGGTTGGTCAATATTAATTCTGTGGTGAAAAAGAATTAATATTAATTAATTAATTGTGTCCTAGGTTGTGGACATGAGAATTAATTAATTTATAGGCCCACATTATTATTTGCATTAGGTCCCAGGACTGGCCCAATTATATATGCTGAAAAAAGGTCGAGTAGCCCATTAGGGATAAAACCCTAGGTCTATAAATAGACAACACTCTCTCTGAAACCCTAGCCGACTTCATAACATTCAAATCCGTTTGAAACCCTAGGGAGAGAGAGAGCAGTGGGCGGCGCCTGTAGAGGGGAGAAGGAAGATTTTTCTGCTCTGGTCAACATCACAGATCTGTGGAATCCTCACCAGTAGCAGATCTGATCTGGAGAACATGATTTTGTTTTCTTTATTTTTCTTATTCAATTAAATCTTGAAATTAGTATTCTAATTTCATATTCCGCAGATTTATTGAATCGCGTGGTTGAATTAAAGGGAATATTCAAATGCGAAAGATCAGATCAGACTCTACGGATTTATGGTAATCTCTTAATCCACGTATTAAATAAATTCATAGGACCATGCTAGGCTTTTATTGTGAATTTTGATTATATGCAATATCCATAAATCGATCCTGTTCACTTGGGTTTTTGTGATTCGGTTCACTGAAAATCCCTACATTTATTACGATGAGTATACATTCAACGGTATTTCCTATCTGTTAACAAACTTACATGCGAGTAACAATAGTATCCTCTTATCTCACCGATAGGGATGATCATACGGCATATTGTAGATCGCAGAAGACAGTATGATCACTTGACCTAAAGAGATATAAACATAATCAAAGTCGAGACCGCGTACAAGGATAATTCTGTCGGTATAGGCTGCAGCATAGTCAGAAAAATGTAATATGTCTTTATTACTTGATATGCTGGTACGCACGGTGGCGTATTGATTGGACCACAGTGAGATGTATTCGACTGACTTACTTCAGAGAATACAAGATCTCGATCTTGATTGAGTCCAAACCCTAACAAAGGTTCAGGGGCTTGCACGGGTTGACTGTTGCTTTGACTTGTCATGGTGGAGAGCCTGGGTAACGTGCTCGTATACCCGCATCTTGGGTAACTGCAATTCATGTATTGCAGCCTAAGACTGGAGCTAGGAACCATATCCGAGTAATAGGATGGGGACATTCCTTGAGGAGCTCAATAACATTAATCGTGCTAAATTCCTGCAGGCTGATTAAGTTCAAGCACGAGTGATAAAGTTTGAGTGGTACTGCTCAGGAAAATAAGAGATTAATTCATTGTCGATAGAGCTTGTCAGAAGCTCTGATTAATTAATGAATGTCCAGTAACCTTAAATATGGGGATTCTCAAGTAAATGCAACCCGTTCTAGTAACGTGGTAATAAAGGGGTAGCTCAGTATTAATTTTGTGGTGAAAAAGAATTAATATAAATTAATTAATTGTGTCCTGGGTTGTAGACATTTGAATTAATTAATTTATAGACCCACTTTATTATTTGCATTAGGTCCCAGGTTTGGCCCAAATTAAATATGCTGAAAAGAGGCTTAGTAACCCATTAAGGATAAAACCCTAAGTCTATAAATAGACAGACCTCTCTCTCAGTTTGTATCACAATTCAAATCAGTTGAAACCCTAGGAGAGAGAGAGTTGGGCGGCGCATCTGGTGTGTTTGGGAGGAGAAGAAATTCAACTCTGGCTTACACATTCACGGTCCTTTGGAATCCTCACCAGTAGAAAGATTGAACAGCATTGGGATACAGATCTGAAGACTTAATCTAGAGAACATATTATTCTTTCTTCTTTTCTTTATTTGATTAATTCTTGAAATTAGATTTGGTTCTAATTTCCGTTTCCGCAATTTTAATCAAATCGCGTGGTTGAATAAGAGGGAATGGAATTCAAACGCGAAAGATCGAATCTGACACTACGGAGTTAAGGGAAACTCGTATATCCACCGCATTAAATTCATAGGAGCATGCTAGGTTTATTGAATTGGTAATTGCTCTCAACATCCATGAAACTGTCCGGTTTATTTGAATTTGCTGATTCGGTTCGCCAATAAATCCCTACAGTTCAGTGGTTGAAAAGTGGCACCTATTGAGCTGTTTGCCACGATCATACGCGGGGGAGTTAGGCTCGACACGTAGCACATACGGATTAATCTGTCACCTGCCTCACATCTAATGAGACTTGTGCGACAAGTTAAAATTTTAATTCAACTATCCCGCCTCTATCTCCAAAAATTGATTCTCAATTCAGTTTTTCAGTTTCTAAAACAAGAGCTTGGACTCAGTTTAATTCTGCAACCTTCATTGAATGAAATCCAAACAAAAACTAGGAACTAGTTTTCAATTTCTCCAATGATACCACTTTTAATCGAAAATGGTTAAGTATGAAAGCCAAAAACTGAAAACTGAGAGCAAGATCCAGTAATTGAGAGCTAGGACTTAGTTTTAATCCGCATCTACTCCTCTTCAATTGAGATTTCATCAAACTCAAGCAAACTAAGTTTAATGCATAATTCTTTGAATCTAGTTTCTGGCAGAGGTTTGGTGAAGATATCTGCTAACTGATCTTCCATCCAGATATATTCCACATATATATGTTTCTTCTCCACATGATCCCAAATCAAATGATGATGGATGTCTAAGTGCTTTGTCCTTGAATGGTGAATTGGATTTTTGGTAATGCACATAGCACTGCTATTACCACAATATATAGACACACATCCAGTTTCAACATCATAATCCAACAATTGCTACTTAATCCAAAGCACTTGAGCACAATAACTGGCAGTGGCTTCATATTCAGCTTTGGTGGTGGATGTAGCTACAAAATGCTTTTTCTTTTTTTGCTAAAACAACTGATGCATTTCTGACCTAGAAACTGGCAAGTTCTGCTCGTGCTCTTTCGATCTATTCTACAGCCTCCAAAATCTGAATCTGAATAAGCATTTAAAGTCAGTTCGTTAGTTTTGGGATACCATATACCCAAGGATTCGGTTTTCTTCAGGTTTTCCACAATCCTCTTGGCAGCTTACATGTGCGATTTCATAAGATTGGCTTAAAATCTCGCACAAACTCCAACAACATAGGAGATATCTGGCCTGTTTGCGGCCAGATATAACAATGATCCATTGATTACTCTATAGCTAGTTGGCTTAACTGGTTCTCCATCTTCATAAAGGTTGATCTGAGAACTGGGGCTCATAGGAATCTTCAAGCTTTTAGTTTTCTCTAGGCAAAATTTGCTAATCAAATCCTTGGTGTATTTCCTTTAGTTGATCAAAATTTGTCCTTCTGTTTGTAGCACTTGTAGACTGAAGAAATATGACATCTTGACCATCATACTCATCTGAAAATTACTTTGCATCAACTAGGAAAATTTCTCACATAGCTCCATGTTCTTGCAACCAAAGATGATATCATCGACATATATTTGGACTAACACGATATCAGTTGCGTCCTAAATTATGAATAGATGTTGGTCCTGACTTATCAGAGTCATCGTGTTCAAACAGAAACACGAAATGTAGCGGAATAAGTAAACGTCTCTTGCACTTAAGTTGTAAAAGATTGTTTAAGCTCAAGGTATGATTAGAGTTTCTTCACAGGTATACACTAGCAGTATGATTGCTAGGTTTCAAATCCAACTTAAGACTGTAAGTAATAAAATAGTAAAAACACAATATATATAGTGGTTCGATCCAAACAGATCTACGTCCACTCCTTAGCCGAAGCGATAAGAATTCCACTAAGAAAGTATACGAAATACAAGGAATCGCCGAACACTTGCGGTAGGCGGTGAACTTTTGAACCGGCCACATCAAAGTTATCCTCCGTTACTTCGTTCTTCTCAGACCACAGCTACGGCCAAGTCAAGGGCTGAACCTTCGTGAAACTTGTCCTACGCTGTCGGGAAGCTTTTATAGTTTGCTTCTGAACTTGCCTGGTTTGCGGCTAATGCCTGTCTGAGTCAATCCTTTTTAGATGTGACTGTTGGATCTTCCTAGGATGGAAGGTATCCCAATGACTGAAGATTCTCAACCAAAGTCAAGGAATCTCTAAAAGGCAGTGTCAGATATTCAATGGAAGACACTCCTGGTTGTTGAGGGCTTTGAATACTCTTTATCTCGTGCTCTCAACTCACTACTTTTCACTTGTTCGCTTTGTCAAAGGAATCTCTCACTTAGGATGTTTGCGAATGTCGGTAGTGATAGAAGCAGTAGTCGTCTCTCACTTTTGACTTTTCCAGTCGCTTTTGGTGTCGTACAGTACTTTCCGAACAACTTCGGGAAAGCTTTGTCCTTTGTGTGTACTTCTGTCAGAATGGGAGTATAACATTCGTTGATAGCTATTTCGCCTTGCTAAGCAACCTCAGAGCTATCTGTTATGCCTTTTGATTGCTAAGTCTTTTCTAGCAATCTGCTTTTGCTGGTATCTGACTGCTGACGCCTCAGCAAAGTTTAGCACTTGATTCCTTTGAATTCTGATTTCTATCTCCTTTAGCAATCTGCTATATGCTAGCAAATGCTGACTCCTTCAGCATTCTGCTACAACTTCACAAATAGCAAATGCTCTATCTTTAGGCATTTTCCTAATCTTCTTCCGACTGCTGAGTAGATACCTTTTAGCAGTCTCTTCCTTTAGCATATGATTGCTAACTCCTTAGCAATCATTCTCTTTATCATTTGATTGCTAGCGGCTATCTTAGTCTCTTATTATCTCAAGCAGCCCTCCTCGTAGCACACGATTGCTAATGCCTTAGCAATCTTCCTCATCTGCTAGAAATGATTCTAGCATTCTAATCTATTACAACTCGATACTTAGATGTACAGGACATTACAAGAGTTTCTAGACTATACTAGAGGTCAACAATTGATCGACCAATCTAATAAGGTTTGATCCAACAAAACCTTTTACAATATGATCCTAAGGAAGATTTGGAAATAATTTCCCAACAATTTCCCCCTTTTTGGTGCGATCAAAGCTTACTATCACTTGCTGAATCTAAGAGGAAGAATATCTGTGTTTACAAGAAATTTTCTAAGTACAGAACTATGCTAATCTAGCAATCTAACACAGAGTTTATCCATCTTAGTTCTAGCAGGATTTGTTATTATGAAATTCCCCCTCAATAAATGCTGGGAAATATTTCTCGCTTAACCATATAAGTAAATGCCGCGAAGGTAATATGCTAGAAATTCTAGCACCCAAATAAATCTGCAAGCATTTTACTTTACAAATCTCAAAATATAATTGTCATCAAGATGCAAATGTGTTGAATACACAGATAGTGTATTTTAACTAGGACACGCAGTAAAAATCAGAAGTTGACAATGAGAAATTGTCTAAGTCTGATCCATTTTCATTCATATGATTTGGTTCATTACAGGTACAATGAAAATGATACACTAAGGAGAATGAAAAAGTTGCTAAGATACAAAAAACATGATGAGGAATCAGGAGCACCCTTCTTTGACTTGTCAAATTCGTTTTAATTTGCTTGATGCTAGTTGCACGAATTTGTCCAGAAATTCCTTACTTGCTACACGTTCAGCAGCCTCTCTCTCAAGTTCCTTAGAAATCCTCTCGTTTTCTTCTTCAAGCATCTTGATCTTCATTTCCATTTCCTTCTGTTTTAGCTCTTCCAGAGCTCTTATTTTCTCTTCTTTAGCAGCAGCTCGAGCTTCTTCTGCTTTCTTCCTCTCAGCAGCCTCAACAAGTCTCCTTTTCCCCCTCTTTGAGTGCATCCAAAAATGTGGAGGAGAATGTATTGACTTTAAGTTCCATTTGTCACTTATGCTCTGCTACGTCTTCCTTCACTTCTTGACAGTAGTTTTTACAGTAAAAACGTCGGCCTTGACTGTAGTAACATCGGTCTTCACTTCGGCAATCTCTCTCCGAATGTCTGTTGCTTCCATCACCATTCTCTCAGACATGGTGTACACAGCACTTTGGACAGCCAGTTGTACCACTGAATTTAGATAGGATGGGAAGTCTTGAGAACTAACCGGAGTAGCAAGAAATGATGAAGTGGGGGTATAACGAGTGCTTGACTCCGAGCAGTGGAGGTGGAGATCTCTTCCATTTCAACATCTGTGGTTGCTATTCCAGCAGTATCAACTCTATCGGCAGTTGCTATCAGATACACTGCTTCTTCGATAGTTTTCAGATACTCTGCTTCTGCAGCAACCAATTCAGCCTCCTCTAGCATCCATGCATCCGCTAGATCTCATTCCAACATATAGGCCTGCAACTCCTCATTTCTTTTGCGGTATTTGATTATCTCAAGATTTTTTGGTTGCACGTTCTCTCTCCTCTCGGATAGCATCTAGGCGAGCCTGCAACCTAATTTTTTTGATCTTCGCATACTCCGCTTGTCGTCTCTTATACTCAGTCGATGCTCTGGCTTGGCGCTTTGAGAGTTGAATGTGAGCATCCGACATGCCATCCGGGGCAAAGGTAGACTTCGGTAAGGAAGAAGGAGAAGAGACTCGTCTATGGGCTTTGATGATCTGAAGTCGAGCAATGACTTGCTTGTCGGTGTACTGTTTGGCACAGGAAACTTGGTCAATCCATTCGTTCGCCCATTGCTCCTCTCGCCTCCAGAAGTTGAGTCCCTTCCAAGCCATCATCAATTCCCTTTCCTCGACGCAGAGCTCACATGAAATATAATCATATGTTTTCCAACGCCTAAGCTCGCGTCCAAGTCTGTCTCCTTCTGGGGTTACTTCCTCCAACTCCCCAAAGAATACCTCTTTGATCTCCTTCTCAACCATAAGCGCAACAAAATCCTAAATTTCACGACCAAAAAGATCAAAGTCAGAATTTACCTGTTCTTCAGGCGAAACCTTGACACACTATTGTGATATCCTCCTCAACTTGAATCGTGGACCGGGAAGTCCATAGAATGGTATACGGAGCTGGTTATTGCATTCTGTGGTGATCTTCCTAGATTCCCCATCGGAATCAGACTCTGAGAAATAGGTGGGAGGAAAGCCTTCATCTTCTTCGGTCTCAGCAGATGGCCTTTCCTCAACATTCTGCGGAGTGCTTGCTGCTTGCTTAGCACTTGAACTCCCATCCACGTGAGCAGTATGCTCAACGTGTGGGTCTTCAGCACATCCTGCCTCATCATCTGCTCGCTCCTTTACTCCAGAAGGACCAGCTTCCAGATTTCCTGGTGGCCTTCTGAGTGGAATCTCCTCATCCGATCTGTTGTTAGGCGCATCAATCGGTTCACGAATTTGAATATTCTTGCCTTTGAGCGGAGGAGGCTCACTGAATGCGCCTGTATGAAGCATTTGGTCAAATGCTTTGTTAGACAGAGCGTCCTGTTCACTTATGATTGCTCCTGTAGTATCAATTTGAGGGATGGTGACCGTAATCCTTCCACCCGATATGCCTTTACCCTTCTTGGTGGCAAGTCCTTCGTTCACCGCCTCTGCTAGCAACGTAGCAGCCTTCTTTGCTGCTAGCCGGTCAACGGCTTTCTTGGCTTCTCGTTCATATGTTGCTTGCTTAACGTTCTCAAAATTTAAATCTCTTCCCTGGAACTGCAATTCCTTCATAGTCTTCTTAAACTTCTTCTTCTCCTGTATCCTCCTTTCATATCGCCTTTTCCTCTTCCTTTCATTCAGGATTCGAATGCGTTCCTCATAAGGCTTCGATGAAAGAGGTTCTTCTGTCTCTTGTTCTTGCTCCTTCTCAGTATCCTCAGATGTTGTCTCCTTCTCCTGCTCCTTCTCAGATAGCAACACCAACTTTCGTCTGGTCCTCTTCTTCTCTGGCTCAACAGGTGCTGGGATGTATTTGGAGGATGTAGTTGATTTCTGAGTCGTCCTCCTCGTCCCCTGCTTTTCTTGAGCAGTGATCTCTGTTCTCTTCCTTTTCGGTACCTCAGTAGCCAGAGGGTCTGATTGAATTGTAGAGGTGGGAATATTTCTAAGCTGAAGCGTCTTGATGTCCTCAAGCTCTTCGAAACATCTATTGGTTTCGGCCTCTTTCCTGGCAGCAGCTATTTCATCCGGTATCATAGCTATAGCATGCTTCAAAATCGGAAATGCTAACTCTCCTGGGTGTGGAACTTCAGGAGATGCGAGAACATTCTTATCCACATTGGACTTTCCTTTCAGAATCTTTGGTCGGGTGGCTTCGGAATCAGCAGTTGCCTTCTTCGTCTGCAGAATGAAGTCTGTCGGAAGCAACTTCTCCCCAGCATCTAGTTTCTTCCTATGAAAGAACATCTCTATGAACTTGCTAGTCTTTAGCCCGAAGTTCACGTTGGAGGAAAAAGTTCCATCCTTCTTGACTGTCACATTCTTCCGAACGTGCTCTAACCACCGTCCGAAGAAAAATTCCGCCCAATTTCCTTCAATCCTATCAACTATTGCCATCATCACAGCATACCTGTGTGCGGATAGCTGTGAGTATGATCCGGCGTCGCACTGGAACATCTTAATGACAAGTTCAGCCAAGAGCTTGTATTCCTCTGTAAATTGGTTGATGGGAGTCGCAACTTTGAAGGTGATCGGCTCCCCCTTGTTATCTTTCACCGACTCCGGCTTCTTCCACAACTGCCATCTCCTCTTCATCTCCTCAACTTCACTGAGCTTATAAGAGGCCACACGCGCACCTAGGTTGGGAAGACCGAACTTATTAGCCAAAATGTCTGCACTGACTTCCAGAATAGTCCCAAAGATCGAAGTCTTGAATGATTTCATGGTTGCTTCATTAACCATGGCACGGGCGTAAAATTCGGACACCATGTGGGGATGAAACCACAATGGTTCCGCAGAGAGATATTGCACCACACTTGCATGCGTTAGAGCATCCATCAGCCAATCTGGAAATTGTCGGGCAACAAGAGGAGTATATAATTCTGCTGCCCTCCTCTGATTATTGGACAACCCAGACTGCTCCTTGTTCTTGGCCATGGTCACCAACTGGCCATACGGAATTTTGTCTTGAACATCTTCCTTCTTGACAACCCCAGTAAATTTCGGAGCCCATTTCTCGTGAAGGATCACAGTAGATGTAAGGGAATGGATAGGGATTCCCGATTTAGTAGAAGAATCCGATGAATCGGTGGTGTGAGCAGAGTGTTCAGAGTGATGAGAGTGAGTAGGGGATTCGGGATTGGTAGCCTTTATCAAAGGATTTTGAGAGAGTTTGGAGAGAGTGTGTGGGAATTTCAGAGAGCTAGGGATTGGGATTTCTTTAAAGTGAGGTAAATCGATTTAGAAGTGTATATATCTTACTTGTAATAATCCGACGGTTGGGGTTACGCTTCTTCAAATACAATCGACGACTGGACTTAAAGTGTCATTTCGTATGGATGTTCACGTTCCCACAAACTCGAGTACTGATGATGTGGCACGTCCTGATTCGTCGCCGCCGTCTGCGTGCAATAAATGCACATCTCGTTTGAAATTCAAAATCATCCTGCGTCTGAGTGGCAGAGTTCAGCAGTCAAACACTTAGCAGTAAGTGGAAAGGCTCAGCAGTGAGAAACCCTAGCAGCGAAGAGTGACTGCAGACTGCGGAGAAATCCCACTCAGCATAAAAAACTTTCGTACCCAATATCTTCGAATAAAATATTCAGGACTCTTTGTCTTCATTTCATACTTGAGCACTTCTGTTTCCGATAAGACATGCACTTTATGTGACGATTACTCTCTCTGTGCGACTGCTCGAATTCTGAGAGAAATGATGATCCGACGTGATCCTCCAAAAGAATACGTCCCGTCCATTAATTGTGGAACAGGAATCAAATGGACTTATAAGTATCACGTCTTGGGATAATCTTGGAATAACTTTTGGAGTTTCTCTACTCTGTCTTCTTCTCTTTACTAAAAAAAAAATAGCTATCTCTTCTGAAAATATGAATCCCTCGTCCATACTTTATGTGCCAAGAAATCAAATCCTTAGTGAGTCTGGCCTACACACTGAATATGAGACTAATTACCTGGTGGCTGAGGCGGTGATGACCGGCGTCCATCACAACGGCCTTGGGAAATTTGTTTGCGCCACTCCTCACAGTTTCCAGAGGGCTCACTTGCAACACTTCCTCCGAACGTGTGATTCTGAGGGGGACGCCATCTATGGCGTCTTCCGGAATCAATTGGTCAAGTGGACGCCTGACACGTTCGCTGCGGACTTCGGCCTTCCCCGGGGTCCGTTATCGGTAATGGACTATCGTGGGGGTGACACGGCCCCAGAATGGACGTCATGGGAGAAATGGAGGGACTCTCCTCTGTTTGAGTTCTCTCCCACTCCTTCCACATATGGCCTTTAGACCCCGTACCGGGTCATTTTTCATATTATCATCAGCATGATCGTCGGCGATGATCCTGATGATATGACTTTCACTCGGGAGATTTGGAAGGCAATGATGGCCTTCGACGACAGGGCGGAGGTGGATTGGGCGGCCTTCATCTTCCAAGGCGTGCAGAGGTGCGTTCCTAGCTATCCGGAGTAGCCTCTCCCTTGCGGGATGCAACTAAGTTGGCTGCTCGAGCAGAGGTTCCAAGACCTCACTCTCGGCCGCTCTAATCTCAGGGGAACAGACTTCTATCCCTTGAGACCTCTGCCTCTCTTCTGAAGTTGTTGTAACCCTCCCCTTTTCGAATGTAAAAATAAATGGTTATTTTTAATGAAAATATATTTTCCTTACTTGCGATGAGCAGTCTTCTGTATCTTCCATGCATTTACATAACCTCCATAAGCTTCAGCATATCTTGAATAATTTCTTCGGACAAAAATAACATATGAAAATGTTAAGACTTAAGCACATTGAACTTTGTTGTGACCCATCTGCTGAGCAGATCTTTACATCTGCTATTGACTTAATAAAATCTGCACTTCTGCTGCCATCCCAGCAGAGTCGTCATCTCTGCTATCTTCTTAGCAGAATCACCACTTCTGCTATCTTCTTAGCATACTTGGCATAGCAGAAAAACTCAGCAACAAGCAGGTATAGGTTGAGATGTGCTTTCCACACCGCCTAAAAAAAATGAGTGTAAAGACTCATTCATCCATATTATCGTCCAACTCCATAAGACCTAATTTAATGCATAGTTCCTTGAATCGGGCCTCCGCTAACGGTTTTGTAAAGATGTCAGCTATCTGATCCTCAGTGCATATATATCGAACATCGATGTCCTTCTTCTCCTGATGATCTCGGATGAAGTGGTGACATATATCAATATGCTTAGTCCTCAAATGATGGACTAGATTCTTCGTAATGCACATGGCACTGTTGTTGTCGCAATAAATTGGCACGCATTCAGGAGGAATCCCAAAATCCTGTAATTGTTGCCTTATCCATAAAACTTGCCAACAACAACTAGCAGCTACAACGTACTCTGCTTCTGTAGTTGATGTAGCAACAGTGCTGCTTCTTGCTAAACCAGCTGATGAGTTTAGGTCCAAGAAATTGGCAAGTGCCACTGTTGCTTTTTCTGTCAATCTTACATCCTCCAAAGTCTGAATCCGAGTATCCACTCAGTGCTAGACTATCGGACCTTGGATACCAAATCCCCAGACCTTCTGTGCATTTTAGATAACGCACAATCCGCTTAGCAGTGTCTAGATGCGTCTTCTTGGGATTTGCTTGATATCTCGCGCATAATCCAACGACATATGATATGTCTGGTAAGCTGGCGGTGAGGTATAGCAGTGAACCAATAATACCTCTGTAGAGAGTAGGATTCACATCTTCTCCTTCCTTCTCAAGAGCAGCTATACACGTTGTGCTTATAGGAATCCGCAGACTTTTCGTCTTCTCTGGGCAGTACTTAGCAATTAGATCGCGAGCATATTTCTTCTGGTGAATAAAAATCCCTTCGCTGGACTGCTGGACTTGTAATCCGAGAAAGTACGACATCTTTCCCATCATACTCATTTGAAAGTTGCTAGTCATGAGCTTGGAAAACCTATCACATAAATCTTGATTTTTCGATCCGAAAATTATGTCGTCGACATATATTTGTACTAGCAAAATACTTCCTCCATCTTCGATGCGAAAGAGAGTCTGATCAATCCTCCATTTATTAAATCCATTAGCTAGCAAAAACTTAGATAGAGTTCCATACCACGCTCTCGGTGCTTGCTTCAAGTCGTACAAAGCTTTCCTGAGCTTATAGACTTGATTTCCCTGCTCGAAGCCTGGTGGTTGCTCAACATAGACTTCCTCCTTGAGCTCACCATTTAGAAATGCACTTTTCACATCCATTTGCATCACGGCAAATTCGTGATATGCAGCATACGCGAGAAATAATCTGATTGCTTCCAGCCTTGCTACTGGAGCAAAAGTCTCATCATAATCTATGCCTTCACATTGCCTATATCCTTTGGCCACGAGACGTGCCTTATTCCTGACTACTAAGCCTGTCTCTTCCTTCTTGTTCTTGAACACCCACTTAGTACCTATAACACTTTGATGTTCTGGCCTATCTACTAGATCCCACACATGATTACGTGTGAACTCAGGAAGCTCCTCTTGCATAGCGTTCACCCAATCTGATTCCTGTAGAGCTTCTTCAACTTTCTTAGGTTCTTCATGAGATATGTAGCAGACTAGCATTGCGTTCCCTTGTCTCGTCAAGATGGGATCATTGACATCTCTTAGAACATCTTCTAGAGGATGAGCACGCAGCCATGCAGGTCTTATGCGTGCTGGAACTTCAGCATCCGTCCCTCCTGCTAGATTGTTGTCTGCTACAACATTCCCTTCGGCATCTACCAGGTGCTCAGCATCTGGATTGTCAGCAGCTCGTTCATCATTAACTGGGACTTCTTCAGCAACCAGAATTTCTGCTACAGGATCTTCATGAACAAGAACCTCTCCAGCAGGTACTTCAGCAGCTGGAATCTCATCAACAGGCACCTCAGGAATGGGAATCTCAGCAGCGCCTTTGCCAAGATCTTCAGCAATGCCCACATCGTCTTGATCATCAAGAATTCTCGAAACATCCAAATTGTCAGTCAGATAGATTGGTGGAGTGGCCTCAGCATGATCATTAACATCATTGGCCTGGTCAGCAATCTGGTCACCTGCTGAGTGCGTCGTTGCTGGATTAGCATCATTCATAGACCTAGTCGGATCAATACTCATATTTTCGAAAGAGTTTAAGATTGATTGACCATGGACATCATTGGCCTCATGATTGCTATCCTTTTGCTCTTTGATAACCCTGCACACTAAAGTAGACTCATAAAAAATAACATTGCATGTTATTTCCACAAGTTGAGTTGTCTTATTTAACACTCGATAGCCTTTATGAGAAGGGTGTCCATATCCCAGGAAAACACCTTCATCAGATTTAGGCAAAAAAGTGTTAGGTTTCGACTTCCCATTATTATGGATATAACATGTCGACCCGAAAGCACGAAGATGAGTGATCGAAGGCTTACGACCATTGTACAGTTCATAAGGAGTTTTGTTGAATCTGCCATTGATCGTGCTCCTATTTTGAGTGTAGCATGCGGTCATCACGGCTTCTCCCCAGTACTTTCCACTTCATTCATAGTCAGTAAGCATGGACCACACGACTTCTTTCAAAGTCCTATTCCTTCTCTCTGCTAACCCATTCTGCTGGGGAGTCCTAGCAGCGGACTTCTCATGATTAATACCGACTTCTGCGCAAAAATCCATCAAGATTCCATTGTGAATTTTGGTTCCATTGTCTGATCTGATCCTCTTCACTATGACCTCTTTGCTATTTTGTTCTTTAAGGATCAACTCTGGTAGTAGAATCTTGACTTCATCCTTGGTCCTTAGCAAGCGAACCCATGTGTACCTGGAGAAGTCATCGACAACCACAAGTGTATAAACTTTCTTGCTTACAGTGGATGGTGTGACTGGGCCGAATAGATCCATGTGCAGGAGCTCAAGAATCCTCCCTGATGTAGCCTTCTCTGGGTTTGATTTGAACGAAGCTTTGGTCTGCTTCTCTTGCTGGCAAGCTTTGCATATACCTTCCTTTCGGAAAGTCTCAACAGGCAGACCTACAACAAGTTTGTTCTTGGCAAGATGATTAATGGTTTTGAAATTAAGATGATTCAACCTCTTGTGCCATAGCCAAGTTGTTTCCTCCCTGTTCATTGCTAGGAAGCACGAGTGTTGTTGACCACTCTGCCAATCAACAATGTATAGACCTCCCTTGCGGATGCCTCTTAGCTTCACTTCTCCTGTAACATTGTCAGCAATAGAGCAACCAGTATTGACAAAAGATACAGTGTACCCATTCTCGCATAGTTGGCTAATGCTCAGTAAGTTGTGTGTTGAGGTTGGAGACGAGAGCTACGTTGACGATCCTTAAGCCATTACGCTCAATACATCCTCTTCCAACAACTTTCCCTTTGCTGTTATCTCCGAACTTGACTTTGGGGCCATAAAAGAATCTTTGTATATCTGAGAATAACTCCCCATTCCCCGTCATATGTGCGGAGCAGCCGTTATCAAGGATCCATTCGTTTGATATGCTTGACGTTTTAGCACTCAGATCCTGTTCCTGCAACACAATTAATCAAGTTGATTTAGGTACCCGTTTAGCATCGGGTCCTGCAGGATTAGCATGGATCAAAGTTCCTTTCGGAACCCACATCTTAGTGATCTTCAAGATTGTTGGGAAATTTGGCTAAGTTTCCTCTCCCCAGTAGCTACTTGTTTAGATTCTAGTTTGGTGTTTTGGTGGATCAAATCCTAAGTTCTACCAGCGTCAGTTGTCTCTAGATAGCTCTAGATCTCAAATGTAAAGTCCTGTTTAGGTCTTTTGAGTTGTAAGTCGCAGCTGATCAAGACTCATGCTGGCTACTGTTCACCAGCATGAGATGTACTTACCAGTTGAGAAAAGTCTCACCAGCAAGCGACTGACAAGACTCGTGCTGACACTGTTCATCAGCATGAGAAGAGCTAATGACTGGCTACTGTTCACCAGTTGGGAAGGTTTTCATCAGCAGGGAGCTGACAAACCTTATCAGCAGAATAGGTGTTCTCACTGACACTGTTCACCAGCGGTGAAGCCACCAGTCATGGGAGATTCCAAGAGTTAACATCAGACAAATTGGTAGACTTAGATTGTGCCAGCGCAAAGTCACCAGCAGAGACTGCCAGCACAAAGATCACCAGAATGTTCTACCAGTCGGATGTTACCAG
>JAPKLW010000708.1:123033-149211 GCA_026898455.1 Plectranthus barbatus
GGTGCTAGCTTGCAGTTCACAAGTCTCCTTATGAACTCAGCTCTTGCAAATCGTCCCACTCTGCCAAAAATCCTGATGAGATCTCTCCAAACATCAACTGCATCAGTACTATACTGATACTTCAGTTGGAGCTCCTCACTCATGGATGTCATGAACATAGATAACAGATGATCATTGCTCACCACCCATCTCTCATAGGCACTCCTAGAGTAGCCTGAGGACTGGTCAAGTGGTACCGCCGGGCGAGGCGTAAGTAACACAAATAGGGTCTGCGTAGAGACCATGCACTGCTCCATGAGCCATTTCCATTCAAGGAAATTAGAACCCATCAAGGGATTTTGCTCCAAGATACGAAGAATAACAATAGACATATCTGAAAATGAATAACGAAATAAATTAAGAACATACAACAGAACGATTGAAACAAATAATGCATAGAACCTTTAGATAAAACAATGCAGTTTGTTTCCTCCAATTGCCCAAGCAAATTTATCGCAAGCTACCCGAGTAGTCCATTTACGACAAAACGCTCAACCAGACCATAAAGAAAAAAAAAAAAAAAAAAAAACCAGGTATCCGCTAGCAAAAGAAATTAATATTGGAGATCTCAAGACCATGTTCACCTATCCGGAGCAGGGACATCTCAAAAGAGTTATACTCCAGGCAACATCTAAGCCAAGGTAACCACAAGCCTAACTCTAGATGTTCAGAGCGATTTAGCATACGTACTGGACCCATACCGCATGCCCTCAACATCCTTTGTTATCCCACTTAAATTAATCTTAGAGACCAGTGGAAGTTGTCTCAATGCAAGCTACCCGAGTAGACCATTTGCTTAGAGGCTCCCACTTCTCATATTAAAATAAGTGTTTTATTTGGAAACCTCATCACATTGGATCTTGATGAGGGAACTCTAACGTAAGCTACCCGAGTAGACCATTTACGCTTCGAGACACCCCACCTCCAATGAGAGGTCGTATTTGTGGAGGTCTAATGATCTTGGTTAGAGAAGAACCAAAATCCAGCTTAGTATTTTTGGTTCTAAAGGTTTCATGCGCACACATTATTTTATGTTGCTATAAATTATGTCACCAAAATTCCATCATAAATTAATATGATTCTTGGAATTTTGCAGTCATAACTTAAAACATAAAATAAATCACATAAGACATGCTCAATAATTTAAAAATTACAACATGCTTATGACAGTAAATAATTAAAGCAGATAGGCATGCTTTCCTATTATTTACTAGTGCGCACATAATAAATCACATCATACGAGAAAACAATTAAATAAACAAATAAATATTTCTCGTGGCCCCTCAGATGCGATTACAAATAAAATCCTATCTATTACAAGGCTTTTGAATAATACAGATCTTCAGAATTGGGCTCCCACTGAAAAACTGCAAAACTGGCAAACATATCGGGCCTAGGATTAGGGTTTGCATGAAACCCTAACCCTAGCCACCTTGCATGCCGTCGCCGCCAAGGGTGTCCTCCCACTGCTCGCCGGCCACCTCTCCGCCCGGGCTTCATCGCCGGCTAGCCTGAGAAGCCGCCGGCGACGTGCAAACCAGCTGCAAGAGCTGCCGCGCGAACCACCGGGCCCGTCGGCCATTCCACGCGTGCAGGCCGCCGTGCAAGCGCCGGGATGGCGCAGCCGCGGCCTGCTACGCCGGTGGGACGCCTGCGCAGCCATGGCCAGGGCCTCGCCGGCCTCTACCGCGCCGGGCAGAGCCGCGCGAGCCCTGCTGTGCCGCCGGGGAAGGGCGCGCGGGCATGCAGCCGCGCGGGCAGGCCGTTGCCGGCCCTTGCAGCCGCGTCTGCTGCTCCATCGACGGCTGGCCGGCCCTGCAGCCACGCCGGAGAGCGTGCAGCGCACGCTGGGATCGGCCCAGCCGCGCACAACGCGAAACCCTAGGGTTTTGCGCGTGCGCCGCCGTCCCCAGCCATCGCCGCCGCCCTGCACGGCCACTGCCGCCGCCGTCGCGCCGACGCCATCCCTGCGTAGCACCGCCGCCGTCGTCTAGGGTTAAACCCTAGGTGACATGCCTCGTTCTTCGTTCTCCGTTCTTCGTCTTCCTCTTTTCTCTTTTTACAGATTTGAATAAAATACAAAAAATAGATCTATACAATCTATTACATTGAATTTCCCTATCAAATCTAACCACGGATTTTCTCGTGGTGAAAAACAAAAACAAAAGAAAACGAGAAGGCCACGAGAACAAAGAAAAACATTCATATCCATCCATGAACATACAAATTCATTTAATTGAATTTATTAAGGACAGAGCCTAAGAACTGGAACCCGCTTTGATACCAATTGTAGGGTTTGAGTCTACGACTAACAACACGAGTTGTTATTCAATTCGCAGGATCGTTCTTAGGGTATCAAAATAAAACCAATTAAATAAACCATGCAAAGCCTATGCATGCTCCTACAAAATTAATTGTACAAGGATGGATTAGGGTTTGTACCTTTTTCACCGTTTGATCTACAGGACAGATCGGAGTATGATAACGGTGAAGAAACGTTCAGATCTGAGACGGAATACAAACAAAACGATGGCTTTCTTCCCTTTGAAGAAATCGATGGCTCTCTCTCTTTGTTCCTACAGATCTGATCTTCTGATCTGTATCCCTTGCTCCTTGGAAATCTGGTGAGGATTATTCTACCAAGTTGATTCAGCCGGAGGATTTGATCAGAGAAAATCCCTCCTTCCTGAATGCCCTAGCCGCCGCCCTCTCTCTCTGTATACTGAGATTGTGTATCACTTACAATTCTGATCTAGGGTTTGGCTATTTATAGTGTTAGGGTTTAATGAAAAACCCTAACCCTAATGGGCTTGAGCAGTGTGTGGGCCAGACCAGGGATCAGATGCAAATAATAAAGTGGGCCCTCTTTTATTAATTAATTCTCTTATGTCCAACCCAGAACATTAATTAATTAATAAAGTATTGTTTTAACCTTCACCACGGTAACAATACTGACTCGCCCCTTTATTACCACGTTATTAGGAACGGGTTGCACCAAACTAACTTGATCCACATATTTAAGGTTTCAGACATTCATTAATTAATTTGGTTTATATGACAATCAACCACAATTAATTAATATCTTATTTCCTGAATAATACCACTCAACCTTTATCTCTTATGCTTGAACAAATCATTCAGCCTGCAGGACTTAGCATAAAGAACCTTGTGAGCTCATCAGGGAATGTCACCATCCTGAAACGGATATGTTACGATACATCCAGACTAAGCAGACCCCACACAAACTGCCAACACCCAAAATACGAGTATAAGGGTACATGTAAGACCCGCCACTATGGTAAATCAAAGTGCGGTCAACCTGTGTGTGCTTCTTATCCTTCAGTAAGGTTTAAGATCAAAGAAAGTATATTGGGATCTGGCTCGTTCATATGTCAATGAGAACGGCGCATCCCACTGTTGATCCCATCAATACATAAGAATGTACCGACACATCAAGTAGCCAGGATAAGCCCACTTATAAACTGATGTGCCGCAGCTTAAACCGACAGTCTATCCAGGAACCGTCTCAGCTGTGATACTCTTTATATCTCGCTAGGTCAAGCGAACCATATGATCCTCTTGTGATCTACAACACACCATATGGCCATCCCCTTCCACGAGATAAGAGGATATTATAGTTCGTCGTATGTTTTTAAGTATACATATCCCAACATCGCTCTCCCAGAGTCTTAGAGACAAAAAGAAGATTCGTCTGAGGAATAAACTGACAAAGCATGACTTTAAGGGAGGATACCTTAAAGTCTATCAGTTCAAGACACCAGTTCCGATTCCTCGTACTGACGAATAGTGCCGTTCTGACATAAAGAGATCAATGTCAGATAAAGTGGACAAAAGCATGGCGCTTTCCGGAAATCCCTACCTGCCGCCGTCAGAAGGACATGCGACGACAGAGACCTTTTCCGGATAAGTCCAAACGGCTAGAAATTTGAATGGGATCCTGCGTCTATAAATAGGTCGGAGCTACCAACATTTAAGACGCTTGCTTCCCAACATTCAATACTCTTGACCTACCGAAAGACTCAGAATTTATTACGCTCAAGCAAGCAAGCAACTCTTTCGAGGCCTTTCTAAAGGCTATCCGTGTGTTGATTTATTCAAACACGAGACTTCAAGCTTCCAGCTTGTAAGTTATTGATCTCGTTGGTGTTCTTTCTCTTCTGAGGAAGTTCACAGCAGCTCTTGTGCCAGCCAGCACTTGAGTTATTACGGGCTTTTTGCCGTATTGAGAAGACACGTTCTTGGGAGAACTAAACACCCACGCAGTCAGCTAAGGAGGTTGAAGTGACGTGCTCGCACTCCAACAGCTGATCAGAGTTGAAGAAGGATAAGGCCGGGAGCGGTTGATCTAGTGAACTGGTGGACGAGGCATTCACCAGCTAGAGATAGATCGTAGGACGCTTGTACCCGATTACTCTTAGTGAAATTTCCAGTGCTACGACTGGAGAGTGAACGTAGATCAGTTGATCGAACCACTATAAATCCTTTGTCTTTTATCAGCTTTCTGCATTTCATACTGATTTAAAACCCAGCACCCAAGTGCTGGTGTATATCTGAAAACTGATATAACTGTGCAAACAAGACCTAAAAACATTCTAAGTCTTGAGCTACCAGCTGACGAAGCCAGTCGCCAGTCAGCTGAGTACGCAGAGTGCCAGTTGACTTACCAGCTGACAAGGTCCCAGTCAGCTGAGTAACCAGCAGAGCGCAAGAAACGAACTAACACATTTTCCGCTGCCAAGTTATACCCTGATAATTCGGGACCAACAAAGATTTTCTTCTTGATCTCACCCTTCACCACCTTCTCGACCTTCTGATTAATAAGCTTAGCATTCTTAGGTCTAGGTGTTGTAGCGTGCTTAGCCTTCCTTGTCCTTTGATATGGAAATGATTTGGACTCAGGACTCACATAGGCGTTCCTCCTATGTGGTGTGTAAGAATGGTACAGAGGTCTTACAGCATGGTATTGAACTACCTGCTTGCCCTTAGGGAATGAAGGAATTGCTTTCCTAGCATTAGGAACATGTTGCTCAGCATTCCTGCTTGGTTCTGCTGGGGGTGGCCGCTTAGCAGCCTGCTCAGCATTAATTTGCTGTGTCCTCTGCTGAGGTTTAGCAGTTGCATTCTGCTTGTGCCAATCCCTATGCTTAGCATTCTGCTTAGCATTTGAAGATTCAACAGTGTCCTTTCCCTTGTCTTTTTCAGCAGCAGTCGTTCCAGCAGAAATGAATGAGATCATTTTCTGCTTAGAAGACATTGCTTTTTCAGAATATCCAAGCCCTATACCAGATCGATCCTTATGATGTCTCTTTGGCTAACAATGGCATTTAGAACTGCCTTGCTGGATGTGTATGTACAATTGCAATTTTCTTTGGGTCTGCTCTTCAAAGCAAGATTCTCCTTTTCAAGAATTTAAAATTTCTCAGACAGTTTGGAGTAATCAGCTTTGAGTTTTGAAAATTCCTCACTTTCAGACCTTAGTCTTTCGACTTCCTCGGTCAAAGATGTAATTTCAAGTTTTAGTGTGGTGTTCTCCCCAATGATAGCATTCTTGATTTCATACATTTTTGAGAATTCTACATTTACCTTCGTGAGATAGTCTTCCTCAGAATCTAAAGAGAATTCCTCCGATTCTTTAATAGTTGCAAAACTAGGAATGCTTGTAGATAGTACATCATTATCATGGACTGCTAGAGCCGATTCAGCATTCTGTTTAGTATCGGCATCATCGAACTGATCATCAACAATATTGGCCATCAAGACTAGCATGGCTTCTTCATCATCTTCTTCTGAGGAAAAATAATATCCCTCATCATTATCTGGGATATCAGGAGCCTCTGTCCTTTTCAGCAGCGCCCTGGTGATTGCTTTAACAGAACGTCTCTCAAATCTCTGCTTCAGACGCTCTCTTTCTTCCTTGCTGACTTTCAGATATTCATGCTTAAGGTGATCTGGCGAACCGCACTCAAAGCACGTCCTAGGCTTTCGCTCTGCTGAGCGGGTAGATGATGATGATTGCTGGATTTCTTTGGCCTCTTTTTCAGCTTTAGCTTCCATCATCAACTTCTGAAGTTTCTTCATCTGCTCTTCCAGCTAACTGATCTTCAGATCTAGAGGTTTAGAACCTGAGGTTGAGACAACCTCCTTTGCTGGTGGCGCTGGAGCAGATCTCTCTTGATTATGAAAGGGCTTCTTCATCTAGTACTGTTGAAGTCCTTCTTAGCGAAGTACGCTAGATCCTCAAAGTTAGCAGCGAGTGTTGATGAAGCTTGTGCCACGACCGCTTCATTCTTTTTCGATTGCTGTATGATAAACTCGTGAGTTTTGAGTTGAGCAAATACCTCGGATGTAGACATGTTGCTGAGGTCTTTCTCACATAAGCTCGTCATCTTTGCAAACCAATCATCCCTTGGATGTAGTTTAGAGATAATCTTGTTGTTCATCTCCCCATTATCATATTTTTTACCCAGATTGCGAAGCTCTCCCATAATGGTATTGAATCGTTCTTCCATGGCTTGTATAGATTCACCTGCAATCATAAAAAAAGATTCATACTTGTCAACAACTACTTGTAGCTTGTTGCGCTTCATCTGGTCTGTTTCTTGGGAAGATTCGCAGACATAGTCCCACATTTCTTTGGCAGAGTCAAAGTTAAGTGCTTTATCAGCCATCAACGGTGGTAGAGAGTCAATGATTAGCTACTTTGCCAAATTTTCCAACTGGGCTCTCTTTTTGTCCTCCGTTGTATACTCTTCGTAAGGCTTTACAACCATTTGAGGTCTCAGTTCTTCTCCTTCAGCAGCAGGTCCTACAAAAGTGTTAGCTTTCATAATTTTTATTGGACCTCTTTCAAGCACATCTGCCATTTCTGGATGTATGCTTTGAAGCTGTATAAGGGCAAGCTTCTTCCATGACTTGAACTTCTCCTTTGTATACTTGGGAAGTGTGTGGTTCATCATTTTGTTCATGCCTTAAGTAACCTCCTGAGCTACACAGACAAAATAAAATAGTAACTGCGCAAGGATAAGATAGATCTGGTCTTAAAGCGACTCAGAAGCAGTCGGTCTTTCAACCTTCTGCTCTGATACCACTGGTTGGTCCTGATTTATCAGAGCTGTCGTGTTCAAATAGAAACACGAAATGCAGCGGAATAAGTAATAAAACAGTAAAAACACAATATTTATAGTGGTTTGATCCAAACAAATCTACGTCCACTCCTTAGCCGAAGCGCTAAGAATTCCACTAAGAAAGTATACGAAATACAAGGAATCGCCGAACACTTGCGGTAGGCGGTGAACTTTCGAACCGGCCACAACAAAGCTATCCTCCGTTACTTCGTTCTTCTCAGACCACAGCTATGGCCAAGTCAAGGGCTGAACCTTCGTGAAACTTGTCCTACGCTGTCGGGAAGCTTTTATAGTTTGCCTCTGAACTTGTCTAGTTTGCCGCTAATGCCCGTCTGAGTCAATCCTTTTCAGAAATGACTGTTGGATCTTCCTAGGATGGAAGGTATCCCAATGACTGAAGATTCTCAACCGAAGTCAAGGAATCTCTAAAAGGCATTGTCAGATATTCAATGGAAGACACTCCTGGTTGTTGAGGGCTTTGAATACTCTTTATCTCGTGCTCTCAACTGACTAATTTTCACTTGTTCGCTTTGTCAAAGGAATCTCTCACTTAGGATGTTTGCGATTGTCGGTAGTGATAGAAGCAGTAGTCGTCTCTCACTTTTGGACTTGTCTTTTATACCTGGAGATTCAAACTTGAATCTCCATACCCGTTAGACACAACGGTTCCTTCGTCCAAGAGTGATTTGACTTTTCCAGTCGCTTTTGGCATCGTACAGTACTTTCCAAACTACTTTGGGAAAGCTTTGTCCTTTGTGTGTACTTCTGTCAGAACGGGAGTATAGCATTCGTTGATATCTATTTCGCCTTGCTAAGCAACCTCAAAGCCATCTGCTAGGCCTTTTGATTGCTAAGTCTTTTCTAGCAATCTGCTTTTGCTGGTATCTGACTGCTGACGCCTCAGCAAAGTTTAGCACTTGATTCCTTTGAATTCTGATTGCTATCTCCTTTAGCAATCTGCTATATGCTAGCAAATGCTGACTCCTTCAGCATTCTGCTACAACTTCACAAATAGCAAATGCTCGTTCTTTAGGCATTTTGCTAATCTTCTTCCGACTGCTGAGTAGATACCTTTTAGTAGTCTCTTCCTTTAGCATATGATTGCTAACTCCTTAGCAATCATTCTCTTTGTCATTTGATTGCTAGCGGCTATCTTAGTCTACTATTATCTCTAGCAGCCCTCCTCGTAGCACACGATTGCTAATGCCTTAGCAATCTTCCTCATCTGCTAGAAATGATTCTAACATTCTAATCTATTACAACTCGATACTTAGATGTACAAGACATTACAAGAGTTGCTAGACTATATTAGAGTTCAGCAATTGATCGACCAATCTAATAAGGTTTGATCTAACAAAACCTTTTACAATATGATCCTAAGGAAGATTTGGAAATAATTTCCCAACAATAGAGTTCTGTGGATTTTTCCTTTCTCAAATCCATTCTTGAGAAGAAACGGGTTAAGTGTCTCATACCACGCTCTGGGTGACTGCTTCAACCCTTATAAAGCTTTCCTCAGTTTGTAAACCTGATTTCCTTCATCGAAGCCTGGGGGCTATTTTACATATACTTCTTCTTTCATTTCCCCATTGAAAAATGCACTCTTCACATCCATCTAAAAAACAATAAAGTTATGATGTGCAGCATAAGCCAAAAACAATCCAATGGTCTCCATTCTAGTAACTGGCGCAAATGTTTCATCGAAATCTATGCCTTTGCACTTTGCATATGCTTTGGCTACCAATCTAACTTTGTTCCTCACTATCTTGCCAGTTTCATCTCGCTTGTTCTTGAACACCCATTTGGTTCCAATAACAGGATGATGTGTTGGTCTATCCACCAAATACCACACATTATTGTGAGTGAATGCTGCCAACTCCTCTTGCATCGCATGAATCCATTTGACGACTGCAAGGATTCTCTGATCTTCGTCGGTTCTTCTTGAGAGATAAAGCATGACATGATGGAGATCCCGGTGGCCTGAAAGAAGAGGATTAATTGAAGATTAATTTTTTACTTTTAGTTTTGATTTAATTTAATTTTACATTTTTTGTTTTTTTAAATTAATTTAATTTTAATTTTTTTAGTATTTTAGGTTTTTAGATGTTTAATTTCCTTTTATTACAAAGATATTGAGATATACATGTTGTATATCTTGATAGATTTGATTTGTTTTTAGATTTATTTTCCTTATTATATTAGGGTTTTGAGTTGCCTATATATAGTCCTTGTTTTGGACGATTTAATTTAGTTTTCATTTTAATAAAATTTGTGAGATTATCTCCTCAATTATCTTGAAGACTCACGAATTCTAGGAACCCTAAAATTTGAAATTTGACTTATCAACCGGAATTCCACAGCCGTTTGTGGCGTCCTCGCTATATCCCTCGTTGTGAGCCAAGTTGCTTTTTTGATCGTTGGGGTTCATGTTCGATCTAGCCTACAGTTTTCTAAGGTTCGACTTCATAAGCATTGGATTTCTCCTTCGTATCAGTTTGTGTCGTGTTAGCGTGCGTTCCCTTTCCATCGATTCTGGGCTGCGATCTAAACCTCCCGGTGAGGATCAGATCATTTTGGTATCCAGAGCCACAGGTCCTGTCCTTCCTTTTGCTTTCCTTTAATTGTCATGTGTAAAAAAAGAACCGAGTCTTGTTTTTCTTGTTTTGTGTTTATCCTTTTCAGCGTCGTGATTTTAGGTTTTTCTTTGTTTCAAATTGCTTGTGTCGTTGAGTCGTGTTATCTAATTAGAGTAGAAAACTCTAGGTTTTGGTGAGTCATATTTTGTTAGGCATATCATATTCAAATATATCCATCCATATCTAGTCAAATCTGTCCAAAAGTATCAGACATTTCCTTATCTTTTCCGGCTAGACCAGTTTTTGCCATTACTATTGTGTACGGTATCCGTGTTTAGCTTAATTGTGCTTTTCAGAAATGTCTCGGTGTGATATACAAGAAGCAGGGCTTTGTCATGACATTAGGTGCTTTTTGGCCAAATTCCATCATTTTTGATCAGTTATTGCCCTCCGAAAGTTTGTCCACAAAAATTTTTTGTTCGTTTCTTGTCATTAACCTTCCTACAGTCTTCTGGAGTCTTTCCATTGCGTTGGATTGTCAATTTAAGGTTTGTGGAATTTTCTAGGAATTTTTGAGTTCTTTAGAAGGGAGAAAAAGACTGGTAAAAGGCAAGACTGAGTGAGATTATTAGAGGGATTGAAAAAAATCATACATACTAAGTAATAGACGAGCGTGAGTGAATTCACATAACTGAGTGATACATGAGTGTATTTGAGGTGGTGGGGTACTTCTTTTTATCTAACCTTTCTTGCAGGTATGATAAAAAGCAATCATGCTGAGTTGTTGGGCGACGGAGATGATACTACTATTGGTGGACACATCAAGTGCAAGATGGAGGGTTTTATATTTGAATTGAATAGAGTGTTGAGGAGTGAGATGGCAGTAATGCATCAATGAATTGATGAGCTCGAGTCTTCTGTTGCTCAAAGGACTCGACGAGATTCTACTTGAAGTCATGGGAGTGTTGTAAAATGACGACGTGGAAGTCAAGGTGGAAGAGGCTTGAAAAGGAGACAGAGTCCTTAGTATGAGGAGGATGTCGATGATTATGATGTGGAGGATTCATATGATAACAATTTGGGGACAATCAGGCAAGAATGACCCCGAATTGTACCAAGAATGAGAGCGGAAGGTGGAGTTGATGTTCGAGTGACATAATTAATCCAATCTAAAGAAGGTGAAGTTGACCGCATTAGAGTTTTCTAATTAATCTCTAGTGTGGTGGGATCAGTTGGTGAGTAGTCAGAGGAGGAATAGGGAGAGGCCTATAGAGACATGGGATGAGATGAAGGTTGTCATGAGGAGACGCTTTGTGCCAAATCACTATTATTGAGAGCTGTACAACAAGCTGTAGAGTTTGAGATAGAGTAGTTGGACCATGGACGAGTACTATAAGGAGATGGAAGTTGCTATGATTCGAGCCACTATCATGGAGGATAGAGAGGCGACGATGGCTAGGTTTCTGGCCGGGCTCAATTGGGAGATTCGAGATACTGTGGAGATTTAATTTAATTTAATTTTCCAGTTTTCTTTACTTTATTTATTGCTTTGGAACTCGAAGACATTGAAGATTTTAATTCCTATTTCTTTATGATTCAAGTAAGTTTAATGAAGTTTATTATGTTTATTTCAATAATTGTTTTTAGCATGTCTGGCTAGAAAACCTAACAAGTTCTAGGGTTTTTTCCATCCTCTTGGCATGTTGTAATTCAATTAAATCCAACCCTTATTAATTGGTTCAATTTCTATGGTTTTGATTCTTAAAATCTTATTTAATCGAAGGATCGGGAGATGAAGGTTTAATTTGATTGTTAGTTGTTAATTTTGACAACGAGAGGAGATAATTAACAATAGAAAATAGAATTTGATATATTCGTTTTATGTCTCAAAAAAGAAGATTCAATTATAGGACTAATCAGTATGTTTATTGATATTAACTAGTTTGTGTTATTGAGACTCAAAAGGTAAAATTCACTTTCTACTAATCTAGGTTTTAATTGCCCAACCGAGGAATTGATTCCAATTCATCAGATTTTGCACCATAGAAATTATTTGGGTTTGGATTGATTGTTTTATGCATGTTCATTGGATTGGTTGAATTCCCTAGGATCTATATTTTTATTTATTGTATTTTATTGTTATTTTCTTATAAAAACAAAACTCTTTCTATTTGGATTTGCTTAAACAACAAGTTGATAAACTACGTCTAGTACATGAAATATTTTTGTTGCACTGTCCCTGTGGTTTGACAACTTTCGGGTTACTATAAATTTATTTCCTCACTATATTAGAATTAATCTGTAATTTTCACATTGATCAAATTGGCACCGTTGTCGGGATAGTCAAATTATATTTTGTTACTGGATTGTTTTGATACTCTTTGAATTGAGTTTTTAATTTTTTTCTGTTACATGAGTGTGTTGTGATTTTTTCCTCTCTATCGACCGACATACTGAGTGTTGATCGACACAAAAGTTGTACTTGTGTCGATCGACAACCCCTCTATCGATTGACACAGACTTACAGTTTGTAATTTTTTTTTCTTTTCAAATGCACGAACACAAGAGCAAAGAGAAAGAATTTTGAAGCCTTTGATTCAAAAATTGAAGCCACCTGCAGGAGAAACAAAAGCAAATCAAAGAAGAGAAATGAGAAGCAGACTGAGATGGAGAATCCACCAGAAGCACCACTACAGAACATGACTCCCTAGGAGCAAAGACAGTTTGTTGATGAGGTGCGACAGCTGAGGGCACAACTCCAAGCAGCACAGGCAGTTCAAGCAGAGCAAGCTACTAGACTAGCATCACTAAATAGGGGAAATAATGACAGGGAAGTGGTGGTACAACAGAGATCTATCCTAGATAGCTTCCTACCACTACAAGAGGAGTCGGGCTTCCAAGTTGGCATCGATGCCAACAACTTCGAGCTAAAGACCGGCCTAATTCAGATGGTTCAATAAAACCAGTTTGTAGAGAAGGATATTGAAGACCTGTACGCTCACCTCAGTCAATTAATCGAGGTGTGCGATATGGTGAAGCAGAATAGGGTGCCACAAGACACCATCAGGATACGCCTTTTCTCATTCTCACTTAGAGATAAGGCCCGATCGTGGTTTGCTAGCTTGGACAAGAGAAGGATTGGCACGTGGGGGCAACTGCGAGCAAAATTTGTCACCAACTACTTCCCTCCCAGTGTCATACTCAAAAGGAAGTCTGATATCACCCACTTTAGCCAGAAGTATGATGAGACCATGTATGAAGCTTGGAAGAGGAACAGGGAACTGTTGAGGATGTGCCCTGGCCATGGGATTGATCTCGAGATGTAGGTTTGCCACTTCTACGAGGAACTGACCCCTCACATGAAAGAACTGGTGGATGCTTCAGCTGGAGGCATTCTGATGAAGAAAAGTAGAGAAGAAGGGATGAGGCTCCTAGTGGATAAAGCCATGAATAGCCATCAATGGCCCACCGAGAGGCAGAAGGAAGTCAAAATAGTAGCTACTAATTCTAGAGCTCGATGTGGTTACCAATGTCAAGAAGCTCTGAGAAGAATTTAAGAATTTGGAGGCCGGAAGAACTACGCTAGCGGCAGTATCTGGTTTTAACCTGGCCATCGTTCCTGTTGAGGCCGATTATATCTATCGAGGGAGTAGTTTAAGCACCTCCAATGCCGTTAATGTGAACTATGCCAATGGAGGCTTCAACAACAAGAACTATCGAGACAACAATCAAAGGTATAATTACAGTTCCCGTAATCATTCTGGGTTTTCTTACTCTAACCCTTCTACAGCTAAAAATCCTCCACTGGGATTCAATACTGGTACCGGGGGAGAGATTGTGGAAAAGAAGAAGTCCGTGCTCGAGGAAGTTCTAGAAAAATTCATCAAGAGCTCCAACAACATGTTTGGAATAGTGGAGAATGAATGGAAGGGGATGGTGACTCACATGCAACATATGACAAAGCACCTTCAGATGCACAACACACAGTTGAGCTAGATTGCCACCACTTCAAGCAATCAACATAAGCTCGATCAACTCCCCAGCACTACTGAAATCAATCCAGACAAGGAAAAATAGGTCAATGTTATTTATTTGAGGTCCAACAAGGTATATGGTCCGAGCATGCCCGAGGATGACTTTGGGGGAGAAGAGGACATAAATTTCGCAGAAGATGCCTCTGTGTCGATTGACACTGTCGCACTAATGCAGTAGTCGACAAGCAGGATTCTCAACCGACAAAGAGGGTCCCTGGAGCTGAAAAGTTGAAAAACAAATGTGATCCTACTCCTCTGATGCCCTTCCCTGAAATATTTGCAAAGAATAGGGAGGATTCGAAATTTGCTCGCTTTGTGGAGAATCTCATGAAGGTCAACATCAACATCCCTTTGATCAAGGTTCTCTGCAAGATACCCGACTACATGAAGTTCCCGAGGAAGCTAATGAGTGAGAAAGAGACGGTAATGGAAAATGAAACTGTTTCAATTCATGAGCAATGTAGTCTTCTTTTGCAGAAAGAGATTCCGATGAAGAGGTTTGATACGGGGTGCTTCTCCATTCTGATTGAGATTGGGGGAAGAGAATTCCAAAATATTCTTTGTGATACCGGAGCCAACATAAACTTGATGCCTTACTCAGTTTACAAGAATCTACAAATTTGGGAAATGAGGCCGACCACAATTACATTGCAGATGGCAGATCGCTCTATTTCCCTACCAAATGGAGTAGTTGTGGACGTTCTGATTTGAGTAAGCCATATGATCTTACCTGTTGATTTTGTGGTCTTGGAGATGAAAGAAGAACATGAGATGCCAATGATACTTGGGAGAGAGTTTCTGAAAACCAGTGGAGCCCTAAATGACTGTCGAGGTGGAGAGATCACACTCCGAGGAAATGATGAGACGATCACCTTTGTGATCAATAAAAATCAAAGAGTAGCGCTTGCAACGAGGTATCTACCAGCGAAGGAGAAGATGATGAGGAAGCTGCCGAGATTGAATGGGAGCGAGGAAACAAGATGGCAAATTTGCCAATTGCACCATCTTCTTCCGAGCTCAATACAGTCAATCGAGATTGAATGGTTTATATGATTGATGCAAGGGGGCGGTGAATCTGGACCCGACCACCTTGGTGAAAGCAGCATCGTCGAGCCACGACGATAATTGAGGTACTGGATGTGAGGTAACCCATTACTTTTATGCTTTATTTCCTATTTTTCATTAACTTTTGTGTTTTGTTCTTTTCCCTTTCTTAAAAAAATAAAATCTTGGTGCCTCTGTATCAATTAACACAAAGGGATCGACATGGGTGTACTTTGACCCAGAGGTGGATCGACGAAGAAGGCTTCATGTCGATCGACACACAGGGTGTCAATCGACACAGAGTGCCAACAAACACAAACCTTTAATGCTCGAGTGGTCTGAATGATAAAAAGTTGGTGTCTGAGACCAACATTGAGGTTCTGTTTCAAACCCTAGTATGATTTGCAAACTTATTCCCTCCGTCAACTGAATAAGTTTGAGGGGAGGAGGACATGAGTTAAAACAATTTTCTTCTCTTTTATTTATTGCTTTCAGTTCTTTAAATTTATGCCTAGTTTAAAATTTTTGCATAATTACTGCATTGTTTGAAAATTTTTGTGATTTTGTGAGAAGATTTGTGAGCTATGTTAGAACCCTAGCAAAAATGCAAGATTTGAATTGATTGACGTTGGTGTGAGTTGATTGTGATAGTGGTTAAGAATGCCTATGAATGTAGAATACCACACGATTAACTGTTTTGAAACTTGCATTGGCATGATGTTTGGTGATGATTTGATGTTTATTATGGAAGAAATTATTGTCCCCTAGTGTGAGATTTGACCTTTATTTCGATTGTGAGTGTGTCTGCATTATTGAGTATCTCTAGAACTTGCTTTATTGCAATTTTGAGACTGCTAGGGTGCACAAGTTTAGGAAATGATTATAGGCCATCTTTGTTTAGCCTATATCCATACAATGTCTAATTTGAACATTTATCCCTAGTCAACCCTTTTGAGCCTATGTGTTTTTTTTCTTTGTCTATGAGTTGGAAAAAGTGATAGGAGGATCACTCTTGTCTATGAGAGTGGGTTAGGGGATTGTTTGAAAAAAATAAAAGATTATTAAAAGGGTGAAAACAAAAGAAGGAAAGGCTCTAGAAAAGAAAAAAAAAGAAAGATTTTGTGTTTATCCTTATACGCTCAAGTTCCAAATAGAAAAATTTATACATACATTATAAGAGCATAAAAACGATTAGGAAAGAAAAAAAAAAGAGAGAGAATAATAAAGAGTCTTGGTTTGTATTTGAAATTTAAGGAGAAGGGTGGATGTTGTTAGAAGGTGGTTTAGATTTGCAGAGAGTCATGAACTCAATTGATTTTTAGTCACTTGCCCATATATTTCACCACCTTTCACTAAAAAGCCTACATCACAACCTAAAATAAAGTCCTTTCTGATCTTAGACTTGTGTGCACATATTTGCAGTGGAGAAGCGTTAGGATTATTTTTTAGAGAATTCCTTCCTTCTTGATGTTTTGGTGGGTCAAAAATTGTAAGCCATCTTAGTCAGTATTTCTAGTTTCTAGAGTTCTAATCTTGTAATCCTTGTATAGGATCGAATTAAGTTGTAATAGAACTCTGAAGATCGAGCAAGGAGAATGCTCAAGAACTGACTATCATCACGCCTATCCTTGACCTAAAATTGTGTTGGAGCACTCAGTTTAAGGTCCTACCATACTGACAAGGAGAAGTCACTATGAGGGCTTTCCCGAATTAATTAAGGGGAAGTCAAATCAATGGATTTCCATACTTAAATGGAGAAATCAGTATGAGGGCATTTTCCATATTGACTATTGTTAGTTAGTATGAGGGTTTACCATACTAACCCTGGGAAGTCAATATGACGACAAAGTTGTACTAATTTTTAATGGTCAGTATTAGAGCCTCTACCTTTAAAAAATGAGCATTTCGAAAGATATCGAAGATCAGTAAAACTCAGGCATTCATATATGCCCAAGTCAGTACGAGGTTATCCAAAAACTGGGATTCCTCGGGCTAAAAAGAAGTCTGACATAAAGTTAGTGTAACGTACACTGACGCAACAGAGCAGAAAAGAGACCCAAGGCATGGGCTACGATTGGACAATATAATCCATGGGTCTAACGTCTAGATTTATGTGTCTAATAGATAGAAATTCAAATTGCCATAGATCCTCCTCTATATAAAGGCCAGCCCTTCCAACCTTAACAGGTTACCTGAACAGAATTTAAAATCTGACAGTCTTAAGAAGACAAGGGCAACAGTTCATGCCATTTTTCTCTGCCAAACTCTCTGGGTTTTCGTGTTCTCTAACACAAGACTTGAGTCTCTGACCCAAGTTCCCCACCGTGCTATATTATCCTAGCACGAGGCTGAAGCTTCAAGCTGAGGCTCTTTTTGGTGATTATATCTTTCTGTGATATTTTCACAACAGTCAGTTTCCTAGTCCGGGACTCTGATTCTCACGGGCGTATGCCGACCACTTGTGTTCTGGGAAGAACCTCTAAACATCCAACCATTCTAGGAAGAATTAGTAAACATCCACCCACTGGGAAGAAGGCTGTGGGGTGCGTCCCCACTTTAACCTGAAGACTGAGTCTACAAGGAGTTCCTAGGCGAGTGCCACAGATGACCGGAGGATGGAGGAGCCACGGACTGTGTATAGATCGTAAGGAGGCTTGTATTTACTTAGTGAATTATCCATGAAGGGATTCGTGAACTGAATCACGAAGTCCGTTTGCCAAGGATCGTTAATTGGAATATCAAAATAATTTGCTATGCCTATGATTAATCCTAGCATGCTCCTATTGAATATGCATAAGGGGGTTTATGCGGAATACCTGGATTGCGAAATCCTGAAGAACGAGTGCGCGGAGATTCCTCTTGATCCTTTCCCACGCACAAAGATTTAATCCCTAGCAGATTGAGGAATTAAATCTTATGAAAATAAATAATTATTTTTGAAAAAAAAAAGAAGGAGAGAGAAGAAGAAGATAATCCTCCTGATCTGATCCTCTGATCTGTATCCCAACTCAATCTGAATATCTGGTGAAGATTCCCTTCAGATTCCTTGCCTGGTTGAGAAGCAGAATTTCCTCCTCGTTTCTCAGATCTAGTCGATCACCATAGCTCCCAAAACCAGGTTTGCTGTGTGCAACTTATGATCTTGTGGTGTGTTGAGATCTGAGGAACGGAGGCCTATTTATAGGAAAATACTGGACTTCTATTGGGCTTGAGTTTCATGGGCCAAACCAGGGACCAGAATGCAAATAGCAAATAAGGCCTATCAATTCATTAATTCTCATATTCAACCCAGAATATAATTAATTAATTAATATTGATTCATTCCATCAGAGAATCAATACTGTCCTACCTATTTGCTACCACGTTTTGAGGTACGGGTTGCATGGGCTCAGTATATCCCCACATTTAAGGTTACAGACATTCGTTAATTAATTTAAGCTCTGACAAGCTATTTAATTAATTAACATCTTATATTCCTGAGTCAATCCACGCAAAACTTTTCACTTATGCTTGAACTTAATCAGCCTGAAGGACTTTAGCATAACGAACCTTTTGAGCTGCTCAGGGAGTGTCACTGATCGATGCTAAATCTGCATACAAATTATAGCAAAGGGCAAATAAATTTATTAACAACCCAAGGGTTGGTCGATCCCACAAGGATAGTGCAACGAGGGAAAATCATGTACTGGATATGGTTTTCAGATCTTTTGTTTGGGCAAATCAATTTTTGGGGTTTTGGATTTTCAAAACAAATAATTAAAGAGAGAAATTCAAATATTAAAAGCACAGATTCCAGGGAAATCTACCAATCTGATCAACATGCAAGAAACAAATATTCAAACCCATAAAAGATACTTTTGGTGGAAAATCTATTAATGTGGAATTAATTCCTTGGTCGGGCAATTAAATCCTAAATTACTAACTAGTGGTTATCTCCTCTCGGTCTCAAACACACCAATTAATCAATTTCATAAAGATCTAGATTTTTCCTACAATTGAAATCTTCTTGGTCGGACAGATAATCAAAAGTATTAAACTCTTACTTCCTATTATCAATTTTCACCTCTCGGTCCTTCAATTAATAACTAAAACCTATTCCAATTTTCATCTCTCGATCCTTCAATTGAAAATAGATTTGAAATAAAATCAAAGAGTTTAAACCAATAAAAGGGTTTGAATTATTGAATCAAAACATGTATCACAGATGGAGAAACCCTAGAACCTGGTTAGGGTTCTAGCCTAACATATTAAAGATAAACATTGCAGGGAAAAATAAAGATTGCATTAAAAATTAAAGGTTCAACAAATAAAAGTAAAGAGGAATTCTAAAGAAAACAGAAAAATAAAGGTGTAAAAACTGTAAAGGGGCGAAGAAGATAAAAACTAAAAGAAGGTTTTCAAAACTAAAGGGGCTCATAATTCTGAGCTATTGAAGAGTTTATATAGTAGTAGGGTTGAGGCCTTGGATGTGATGGGTTTTGTATACTGAAAGCATTTATTATAATGAGTATACAACGGTTTATTTCTCCTATCTGTTAACAATCGTACATGTATGAACAAAGGTATCCTCTTGTCTCACCGATAGGGACGATCATACGGCGTGTTGTAGATCGCAGAAGACAGTATGATCACTTGACCTAGTGAGACATAAACTTTATCACAGCCGAGACAGCGTATGAGGATACGTCTGTCCGGATGGCTGCGGCATTGTCGGAATAAGTAATCTGTCTTGGTTACTTGACATGCTGGTACGCGGAGGTGGCATATTGATGGACCGCAGTGAGATATATTCGTCTGTCTGACATCAGCGAATAAAAGATCTCGTTATATTGATTAAGTCCAAACCCTAACGAAGGTTCAGGGGTTTGCACGGGTTGACTGTTGCTTTGGCTTGCCATGGTGGAGAGCCTGAGTAACGTGCTTGTATATCCGCATCTTGGGTAACAGCAGTTCGTGTTGTACCGCCTGAGACTGAACTTAGGTAACCATATTCGAGTAATAGGATGGGGACATTCCCTGGGGAGCTTAATAACATTCATCGTGCCAAAGTCCTGCAGGCTGATTAAGTTCAAGTACGAGTGATAAGGTTTGAGTGGTACTACTCAGGAATTATAAGATATTAATTAATTGTAGTTAGAGCTTGTCAGAGGCTCCGATTAATTAATGGATGTCCGGTAACCTTAAATATGGGGATTCTCAATTAATGCAGCCCGTTCTCATAACGTGGCAATAAAGGGGTAGGTCAGTATTAATTCTGTGGTGAAAAAGAATTAATATTAATTAATTAATTGTGTCCTGGGTTGTGGACATGGGAATTAATTAATTTATAGGCCCACTTTATTATTTGCATTAGGTCCCAGGTCTGGCCCAACAAGTGTGCTGAATTGAGCCCAAAATGGCCCATTAGGGTTTCCAACCCTAGGTCTATAAATAGACAGCTCTCTCTCATAAGTCATAATACAGTTGAAAAACCCTAAACCTAAGAGAGAGAGTGGGCGCTATTTTTGAGAAGAGAAAAGGCGGAGAATTTTCGAATTCTGGTCATGCTCAAGTCACAGATCTACGGAGTCCTCACCAGTAGTAGATCTGACCAGCATCGCGATACAGATCTGAAGATCTAATCTGGAGAACAACAGATTTCTTCTTTCCTTTTCTTTATTTTCAATTTTCTCTAGAAATTAGTTTTCTAATTTCTGTTTCCGCAGAGAAATCAGATTGCGTGGTTGAATTGGATTTTCTAATTCAAACGCAAAAGATCGGTACAGACACTACGGAATTACGGTAATCTCTCAATCCACAATTATGCATTAAATTCATAGGAGCATGCTAGGGTTTTTGTGAATTTAATTATGGGCAATATCCATAGATCGATCCGGTTCAGTTTTGGTTTTGGTGATTCCGTTCACGTAAAAACCCTACAATTGGTATCAGAGCCAGGTTTCTGATTTATGGCTCTGTTGTTCATAATTGAATTCTATTATGCATGTATGAATTTATTATTGTGGATGTTTGGTTTTTGTTCCTCGTGGCAACCCGTTGATTCAACCCGCGGTGGTTTATCCGTGTAGGGCTGAATTATTTTTTAAAATCATGAGAAAATCCATGATTAGCATAGATTTGAAAATTGTAATAGAATAGTTTCTGTAATTCTATTATTCAAATTATGTAATTGGACGGGTCGAGGACGAAGAACTAAGACGGAGCCGACGGAGGGCTGGGCACGGCGGACGACGGTGCCAACGCGGCAGGCACGGCCGAGGGTGTGCGGCGCGCGCACGGCGCGCGAGGGCAGCACCCACAGCGTGCGGCCTGCGCGTGCGCGAGAGTTACGGCGAGGCAGGCGCACGGCCTGCGTGCGCGCGGCAGCCGGCAGGCGTGCGGGGCGCGCGCGCACTGCTCTGGGCGCGGCCATGGCCGGCGGCGGCGGCGGTCAGCGGCGGCTTCGGTCGTCGTCGGCTGCTGCTGTCCCATCGCGGTGGCTTGTGTTTTTTGGTGGTTTGTGCAATCCTGTGTAAACCCTAGGTTTGCATTATGGTTAGGGCAAATCATCAGATCACAAAGGCCTAAAAAACCAAATTATTTGGTGTATCAAGATTTGGAAGCCCTTGAAGATTTGAGAAGATTTGAATTTATCCATTAAATTCAAAATTCAAATTGTAATAGATAGATTTTATTTTCTATTTATTTTGGGGCCACGAGGAATTTTTGTTTGCCTTAATTGTCCTCGTATGATATGTGATTTATTTATGTGCGCAATTAAGCATGTGTAGATAATAGGAAAAGCATGTTTTACTGCTTTTATTATTTACAGCTTTCCAAGCATGCTTATGTGATTAATTTCTTTTGTTGGATTATATTTTGGGAATTTTTGGGCTTGTTAAATTACATGCAGAAATTTGGAAAATATAATGACAAAAGGAAATTTTGTGTGCGCATAAAGAAACCTTTTAAAAGAAAAATACTAAGCAGATTTTTTAATTAAAATCAATAGACCTCCACAAAGCGGTCCTAGGCTGTAAGTGCATTTCTCGTTCTAGTAAACGTCTACAAGTGTAGCTTGCTAGTTCCCGGAGGTGCATGGGTACGGTTGTTGGGATTTCTAGACAAACAATTTAAATCATGTGAATAGTGGGAGGGCTTTGCGTAAACGTCTACGAGTGTAGCTTGCGTAGACCTCTTTCACAAGTATTCTAGGATTGATTTAAATTAAAGATAATAAAAGCTTTGAGGGCTGTGCGGTATGGTTACGTGCCATGCTAAACTGTCTCTTTTGGCCGGAGTTAAATTTGTGGTTAATTGCTTAGAAGCATCTTAGAATATAATGCAAGAATTGCATCCCTGTTCTTGAGAGATGGCTTGGTCTAAGGTTTTCACTAATTATTAATTTCTAGTGTCAAAAGCATCCTGACATGGTAGTGAAATTAAATGGATTGGGGCTTAAAACCCGCAGTTCTGGTTGAGGGTGACATCGTAAACATCTACGAGTGTAGCTTGCGGTGGGAACTCTTGGGCAATTAGTGGAAAACATTTGTATTTGATTTATTAAAAGGTTTTCAATGCATTTGTTTTCGAAGTTCAACATGTATGTTCTTATTTAAGATTCCTAATTGTCTCAGATATGTCTATGTCTAATGTGATCAACATTCTCGCACAAAACACTCTAACTGGTCTGAACTTCCATGAGTGGAGATATTGCATTGAGTATATTCTCCTGACTAAACAACACATGTTTGTTCTCACTATGATGCCACTTGCCCCACGTTACCATAAAGTATCTAGACGTGAGAAGGAGTTTTATGACAGTTGGGTGGCATCTGAGGATTTTACTTACAAGTTAATCTCAGATAACCTTTCTAGAGAACTTAAGCTCAAGTACATGGGCTATTGTAGCTCTGTTACTATCTGGATGGACTTAGTGGCTACGTATGGTGAAGTGGAGCGAACTGTCAACTGTGATCTCGTTAGAGACCTTGTCTGTAACAGAATGGTTGATGGCAGTTCGGTGACACTGCATGTGATTATCATGGATAACACCATGAAACGATTCACACGTGGAGGTGGATGTATCAGTGATCGGGCTAAGATCGATATAATCCTGAACTCCTTATCAATTTTATTCTATGACTTTAAGAAGGATGTAACTAAGAGAAGTGAGTACTCTTTCAAGGAGTTGCTTACTGATCTCATAGCAGGACAGTCCTTCGTACCTTCATGGGAGTCTGATTTATCAGATCTTGAGCACAGCTTGGGCACATTGAAAGATGTGGTTCATACTGTGTGCAAGAACATGATTGATCGCAGATCACATGCAAGGAGGTCAAATGAAATGAAGAGGGCTGGTGTCACTTCAAGTGAGAAGGCATGCGGAAGCAAGGGACAAGGTACGTCATTTGCATTTGTAACGGAAACATGTTTAGCATCGGTTTCTACTCATTCCTGGGTAGTGGATACTGGAGCTACTGATCATGTTTGTTACATTTTGCAGGGGTTCACACCGAGGAGGGTGTTGAAGAATGACGAGGTTACCATCTCGATGGGGAACGCAGCACAAGTGAGTGCAGCTGCCATTGGAGATTTCACCTTGTACTTTGATGATTCCGTTTTAACATTGAGAGATGTTTTGTATGTGCCGGATTTTTGGCGGAATCTTATTTCAGTTTCCAAACTTTTTGTTGATGGATATTCAGTTATTTTTTATAGTGGTGTTTCTATCATTGGTAATAACGGTGTTATCTGTCGTGGAATGCTGAATAATTCTCTCTATGTTGTTAACTGTAATCATAAGTCTTCCACAAGTATTGCATGTAATTCATCCGTAATTGATAATCCTAGGAAGAGAAAACTTACTTCTTCTGATGAGGATCTTACATATCTCTGGCACTTGAGACTGGGTCACATCAGCTTGAAGCGGATTCAGAGACTTGCAGATGACGGTACATTGGACTTAGTCCGGGCTGTACCTTATCAAGTCTGCGAATCCTGCATCGAGGGCAAGATGTCAACTAGGCCTTTCAAGGCTAGTCAGTCTCGAGCAGAGGAAGTGTTGGAATTGATCCATTCTGACTTATGTGGACCGATGTCCACGCAGGCTCGTGGAGGGTACGAGTACTTCGTCACTTTCATTGACGATTACTCAAGGTACGGATACATTTACCTACTTCGCTACAAGTCTGAATGCTTTGAGAAATTCAAAGAGTTCAAGGCTGAGGTAGAAAAGAAGGTCGGGAAAACTATCAAGTCGCTGCGATCTGACCGCGGTGGCGAATACCTCGGTAACGAGTTCCTGCAATATTTGTCAGAAAATGGGATTACATCCCAGTGGACTGCACCAGGTACTCCACAGCAAAACGGTGTAGCTGAAAGAAGAAATAGGACTCTTCTAGAGATGGTAAGGACAATGATGAGTTAT
The DNA here is from genome assembly GCA_026898455.1 of Plectranthus barbatus. Lineage (NCBI taxonomy): Eukaryota > Viridiplantae > Streptophyta > Magnoliopsida > Lamiales > Lamiaceae > Plectranthus > Plectranthus barbatus. The sequence continues at coordinate 147,281 of JAPKLW010000708.1, forward strand.
GCAAACTTACCAATTTCGTTTTGGGGCTACTTATTGGAGACAACAGCATACGTACTTAATGTGGTGCCTTCTAAATCAGTTCCTAAGACGCCTTCTGAGCTCTTCCTTGGTCGCAAACCTAGTTTGTGCAAGTTTAGAGTATGGGGTTGTCCGGCACACGTACTGTCGAAGGAACCTGATAAGTTAGAAAGCAGGTCAAAAGTAATGTTGGTCATAGGGTATCCCAGACAAACAAAAGGTGGTTACTTTTACTGTCCTGAGAGTCAAAGGGTCGTTGTTAGCACCAACGCTAGATTCTTGGAGGACGAGTATGTGAGTAATCACAAGTCAAGGAGTGATATCATTCTTCAAGAAATTGAGAACGAGAATGCAATTCCAAGGGAAGCGGAACGTGTAGATGTGGGTGCACCTGTGAGAGGTACGGCACCACAGACACGTTCTTCAGTGCAAGGTGCAGGATCACAAGTCATTGCACCTAGTACTAACACGGCACCGATGCCTCGTCGCAGTGGGAGAGTTATTTTCCAGCCGGTAAGGTAAATGTTCGTGGGTGAGTCTTCGGACTTGAGCCCAGAAGACGGACATGAGGACTCTGACCCATTGACTTACGAAGAGGCAGTGCAGGACAAGGATGTTGCCAAATGGCATGTCGCCATGGATTCTGAAATTGAATCCATAACTGCTATGGATGTATACCAGAAAACTGATTTGCCGGATGGCTTTAGGGCCATTGGGTGCAAATGGGTATACAAGAGAAAGAAAGGGGCGGATGGAAAGATTACGGCTGTCAAGGCCAGGCTGGTGGCAAAGGGTTATAGTCAGAAAGAGGGCATTGACTATGACGAAACCTTTTCACCCGTAGCCATGCTCAAATCCATCCGGATACTCCTTGCCATAGCTGCGCATATGGACCTCGAGATCTGGCAGATGGATGTCAAAACCGCTTTTCTAAACGTTTACCTTGAAGAAGGTATAGACATCTATATGAAGCAACCCGAGGGTTACATAAGCAAGGGCGAAGAACATCTTGTCTGGAAGCTTAGGAAGTCCTTGTATGGACTTAAGCAAGCTTCAAGGTCGTGGAACTTACATTTCAACGATGTGATTAAATCCTATGGATTTGCACAGTTGGAAAATGAAAGTTGTGTTTACCGACTTTGTGTCAGTGGGAGCGTGGTCTTCCTTGCACTATACGTTGATGACATACTCCTATTTGGAAACAACGAGGGAGTGATGTCCGAAATCAAAGATTGGTTATCCGAACAGTTCCAAATGAAGGATCTGGGAGAAGCTGGCTACATTCTTGGGATTAAGGTCTTACGAGATCGTAAAAGAAGAATGTTGAGCTTATCTCAGGCATCCTATGTGGATACTATGATGGCCCGTGTTGGGAAATTTGGCTAAGTTTCCTCTCCCCAGTAGCTACTTGTTTAGATTCTAGTTTGGTGTTTTGGTGGATCAAATCCTAAGTCCTACCAGCGTCAGTTGTCTCTAGATAGCTCTAGATCTCAAATGTAAAGTCCTGTTTAGGTCTTTTGAGTTGTAAGTCGCAGCTGATCAAGACTCATGCTGGCTACTGTTCACCAGCATGAGATGTACCTACCAGTTGAGAAAAGTCTCACCAGCAAGCGACTGACAAGACTCGTGCTGACACTGTTCATCAGCATGAGAAGAGCTAATGACTGGTCACTGTTCACCAGTTGGGAAGGTTTTCATCAGCAGGGAGCTGACAAACCTTATCAGCAGAATAGGTGTTCTCACTGACACTGTTCACCAGCGGTGAAGCCACCAGTCATGGGAGATTCCAAGAGTTAACATCAGACATATCGGTAGACTTAGATTGTGCCAGCGCAAGTCACCAGCAGAGACTGCCAGCACAAGATCACCAGAATGTTCTACCAGTCGGATGTTACCAGCAGAATTCAAGATTC
>JAPKLW010000708.1:154211-187065 GCA_026898455.1 Plectranthus barbatus
AAGTGCTGGTGTATATCTGAAAACTGATATAACTGTGCAAACAAGGCCTAAAATATTCTAAGTCTTGAGCTACCAGCTGACGAGCCAGTCGCCAGTCAGCTGAGTACTCAGAGTGCCAGTTGACTTACCAGCTGACAAGGTCCCAGTCAGCTGAGTAACCAGCAGAGCGCAAGAAACGAACTAACACAGTTTCCGCTGCCAAGTTATACCCTGATAATCCGGGACCAACAGCCCGGTTCAGCATGCAACTCGCCAAGAAAGGCTTGCTGCCTTTCCGACATGGCGTTCGTCTTTCTAGTGGGAAGTGTCCTCAGACACAGCGGGAGAAAGACTAAATGAGTCTTGTACCATATGCTTCGGCTGTGGGTAGTCTCATGTATGCGATGCTGTGTACCAGGACAGATATCTGTTATGCCATTGGCATGGTAGCAAGATATCAGTCTAACCCTGGACAGGCGCACTGGACTGCTGTAAAGCATATCCTCAAGTATTTGAAGAGAACTAGGAATTTTTGCCTAGTTTATCAAAGTGAGGATTTGTGCCCTGTGGGTTATACTGACTCGGATTTCCAAGGGGACCAGGATGAGAAGAAATCGACCTCAGGATATGTGTTTACCCTGGGAGGTGGAGCTATATCTTGGAGGAGCTCAAAGCAGAAATGCATTGCTGACTCCACCATGGAGGCGGAATATGTCGCCGCCTCCGATGCCTCGAAAGAGGGGGTGTGGCTCCGGAACTACCTTTTAGAGTTGGGCATGATCCCGAGTTTGTCGAGGAGCATCATAATTTATTGTGATAACTCTGGTGCGGTGGCAAGCTCAAAGGAACCGCGGTCTCACAGGGCAAGCAAACACATAGAGAGAAAGTAACATATCATACGAGAAATCGTATCGAGGGGCGATGTGATGATTAAGAAGATTGACACTGCTGACAATCTTGCTGATCCGTTTACAAAGAGCTTGCCGCAGAAAGTTTATGAAAGACATATTCGTGAACTGGGTCTGAGGTGGATGCCGACCACTGATATTGGTTAAAGACAACAGACTGGATAGACGGACTGTATACTCTGTAATAGCTTAGTTATGCTTTGAGTATAAGTGGGAGATTGATGGGTTTTGTATACTGAAAGCATTTATTATAATGAGTATACAACGGTTTATTTCTCCTATCTGTTAACAATCGTACATGTATGAACAAAAGTATCCTCTTGTCTCACCGATAGGGACGATCATACGGCGTGTTGTAGATCACAGAAGACAGTATGATCACTTGACCTAGTGAGACATAAACATGATCACAGTCGAGACAGCGTATGAGGATATGTCTATCCGGATGGTTGCGACATTGTCGGAATAAGTAGTCTGTCTTGGTTACTTGACATGCTGGCACGCGGAGGTGGCGTATTGATGGACCGCAGTGAGATATATTCGTCTGTCTGACATCAGCGAATAAAAGATCTCGTTATATTGATTGAGTCCAAACCGTAACGAAGGTTCAGAGGTTTGCACGGGTTGACTGTTGCTTTGACTTGCCATGGTGGAGAGCCTGAGTAACGTGCTCGTATATCCGCATCTTGGGTAACAGCAGTTCGTGTAGTACCGCCTGAGACTGAACTTAGGTAACCATATCCGAGTAATAGGATGGGGACATTCCCTGAGGAGCTCAATAACATTCATCGTGCCAAAGTCCTGCAGGCTGATTAAGTTCAGGCACGAGTGATAAGGTTTGAGTGGTACTACTCAGGAATTATAAGATATTAATTAATTGTAGTTAGAGCTTGTCAGAGGCTCCGATTAATTAATGGATGTCCGGTAACCTTAAATATGGGGATTCTCAATTAATGCAACCCGTTCTCATAACGTGGTAATAAAGGGGTAGGTCAGTATTAATTCTGTGGTGAAAAAGAATTAATATTAATTAATTAATTGTGTCTTGGGTTGTGGACATGGGAATTAATTAATTTATAGGCCCACTTATTTATTTGCATTAGGTCCCAGGTCTGGCCCAACAAGTGTGTTGAATTGAGCCCAAAATGGCCCATTTGGGTTTCCAACTCTAGGTCTATAAATAGATAGCTCTCTCTCATAAGTCATAACACAGTTGAAAAATCCTAAACCTAAGAGAGAGAGTGGGCGCCGTTTTTGAGAAGAGAAAAGGAGGAGAATTTTCGAATTCTGGTCCTGCTAAAGTCACAGATCTACGGAATCCTCACCAGTAGTAGATCTGACCAGCACCGGGATACAGATCTGAAGATCTAATCTGGAGAACAACAGATTTCTTCTTTCCTTTTCTTTATTTTCGATTTTCTCTAGAAATTAGTTTTCTAATTTCTGTTTCCGCAGAGAAATCGGATTGCGTGGTTGAATTGGATTTTGGAATTCAAACGCAAAAGATCGGTACAAACACTACAGAATTACGGTAATCTCTCAAATGTTGTATGTTCATCTACTACACACCGTAAGATCTCCCTATCGACGAGAAGAGGATAATTGCGTTTGCGACACATATTTGTTAATTCAGACAGGAGATGAACATACAACATTTATGATTCCCAGTATATTAACCAATCGACCTCGTACATAATATACCAATCATAATGCTTTCAGTATATAAATCCATCAATCCAGACCTTGGGTCTGAAGAGTGGATGTAGGATATTGAAGTCCGAACCACTATAATTCTCTTTGTGCTTCTTTACTGCTTTCTTTATACTTGCTCTATTTTTCGGTTTCACAAACTGACTACTAAATCCATTCAATATTTGTCCAAGTATTGAAGCATATAAACTGTGAAACTTACTTAAGACGGAACAGAGACTTAAGTTTAAACTGACTAACGCACAAAACTTACTTTACTTTATTTGAACGAACCAGTATTTGTGCTTATTTTGACTTTCGCTACATACAAAAAACCTTCCGCTGCACATATTGCACTGTGATTTCAGGACCATCAAGTGGTATCACGTGCCAAGGTTCTTACAGACTACGATTGTGTTGAGTCACTTAGAACCAGATCTTTGTTTTTCTGGACTTGGTTAAGTTTTTTCTTTATTTTGTGTGTTTAAGCTTAGGTACACAGAGATGGCTCACATTACAAAGCGTCCAAAGTACTAATCAGAAGATGTTGAGATATGGAAGAAATGTTCGTTGATTATGCTGAAGAATGTCCATCCAGAAATGGTAGAGGTTCTATCTACCGGACCGATAAAGATCACTAAGGTGAATACTCAGCTCGGAGGAGCAAAAGGTCAGGAGATAGTGGAGAAGCCTTATGAAGAATGGACAAATGACGACAGAGTTCGCTTTCAGCTGGATGCAGTGGCCATGGAGCTCATCTTACAATCTTTTCTAGCGCCATTGGTTGTTGAAGCATTAGAGCACAACAACGCCAAAAAGATGTGGGAATTTCTTGGCTCTCTTAGTCAAGAAACAGCTCAGATGAAGCGAAATAAGCTTCAAAACTGTGTGGATAAGTATGAATCTTTCCAAATGCTTCCTGGTGAAAATGTCAAATGAATGGAAACAAGATTCAATGCTATTATCTGCGAGCTAAAGAACTTGGGGAGAACATATGAAATCGCTGATATGAATGCAAAAATTCTCTCCAAGATGCCCAAGGAGGACTGGTTCGTCAAAGCAACCAGCTTGATGGAGAAGGACCTCTCCCAGATGACGACCAAAGATGTGTTCGCCCATCTTCAAGCCCATGAGTGGGACAACAAAATGGCGAACATAAATGAAGCAGTGTGGAGTGTAAGCACACATCCAGAAGAAGATGCTGCCTTTTTTGCAAAAAGGGAGTTCAAGAGAAGGCCTCAAAAGCCTTACCAAGCTCACAGATCTTCCGGACAGACGTCCACATCTAAGTCAGCACCAACACCTTTCTACCAGAAAAAAGAAGGAAGAGAACTCAATTGAAGAGCTTGAAGAGCAAATGAGGAAGCTGACCAAACTTCTTAAGAAAGCTAAAGCCAAGAAGGAAGGTTCACAGTCTAGTGAACTGAAGTTCAGCGACAGACCTCCCAGAGGTTGCTTTGAATGAAACTCTCCAGATCACCTCAAGTATGAGTGCCCATTGTTCGAAAGGAAAGCATCCAGAGCAATTGCAAAGTCCATGCTTACCTGAACTGAGATGCCTGACATCTCAGACAACGATGATGGCTACTACACATCAGACGATGAGGCGTTGGAAGAAGCTTTCCTGGTGCTGATGGCAAAGCTTGGAGAAGAGGAAGAAACTGAAGCATAGTCTACAATTCAAGTAAATCACCATAACTCAGTTTCTATTCCTAGAGCATGCATAGAAAACAACTCTGAATCTTATTGCTCAGAAACAGAAGATGTTACATTAGAGGTTTTAAATAGAGAATTTGCTAGATTCTATGAATTGAAAAATGTCTTGGTTGGTGAAAGCTTTATTAAAATTGAAGGTTTCAAAACTAACTGAGGAGATCCAAGGATCGAAGTCAGTAAGTGAAGAGCTAGCCAAACTTAGAGAAGAGCATTCTGTTTTACTTGAATCTTTTAAATCCATATCTGAAGAATGCGAGTCTCAAAAACTGAAAATTGCTAGTGATCAAAAACTTATCTGTTCACTTTATTCTAGTACTAGCAAAGTTTCAGAAGCTCTAAGTTTACAAAGACATGCCTCTGATAAATCAGGTTTAGGATTCTTAGAAAATAATTTGAGCAATCTTGCATCTAGTTCTGAAACGAGAAATACTTCAAATCATCATTTTAGAAAGAATTCTAGTTTAGAGGTAAAGCTGTTAGGCAAAGGAGTAGTCAGCATGGACAAAAACTCCTCAGTGGCCAATCACGATAGAAGGGGACTGTTAGTTTCAAAACTGACCTCGATGCCCAAGTTCAGAAAAGGTTTGACTTACAAGTCGAACAAACCTGAGATAAAGCCCAGAATGCCTAGGAAGTGGGATAAGCTGAATGTTCATAATGCTAGGAAACCCACTTCAGTAGCCAAAATAGAACTTTATAAAAAGTCAGTTTCATTTTCGGATTGTAGAAATCTGAGGTTCCCAACTCATAATTCGTATGAGAGGAGAACTTAACCGTATAGGAGGAACAACTATACGAGGTCTGAGTCTAATCATCTTTCCATTTTAAGGACTAGGAAGACTATACACTCCGGACTCAGTTTCTGAGAACCTTAGAGGAAATCAATTTCTAGGTAGTCAGTTTCCAGGAAGTCAGTTCCTAGAAACTCAGTTTCACACATGGTTTCACACACTCACTATTTTCTTTCAAACATGAACAAAAATTGCAACAATTATTTGAAGAGGAAGAGAAAGGTAGAAGAATTTGCGATGCCTAGATTCAAGGTGAAGCAAGTTTGGATTCCCAAAGGCTGGATCCATAAGACTAACCTTGCAGGACCCGCAGAAACATGAGTACCTTATGTCTAACCTTATCTATTTTGCAGGTACACCAAGGTCAATCCAAAAAGAAGAAAAGATCTTGGATATTGGACAGTGGATGTTCAGCTCACATGACTAGTGACAGTAGTCTTCTATCAAAACTGAGTTTGGCAAGAGGACCACTTGTCAATTTTGGAGATGACTCCAAAGGAAGTGTAACTGGCAAATGATGCTTGGAATACAATGGAATCATCATCAACAACGTATCCTTAGTCACCAATCTTCACTACAGTCTGTTGAATGTGAGTCAACTTATCCAATTTGGATATGCGGTGACATTTGCAGATGAAGAATGTTGGATCAATGACTAAGACTCTAAGGAGACTGTGCTGAAAGGTGTGAAGAAAGGAAGTCTCTACTATGTGGATTCGGACAGTGGAAAGTCTGACACGTGCCTTGTCGCAACAAGCTCATCCTAAGAAGGAGTCAAAGGGCTATGGCATAAAAGACTTAGACATCTGAATTTTCAGTCAATCAGATATCTCGCCAAGCACAAACTTGTGGAAGGCCTACCCCAAGTTATTTTAAAGAAGGAACAAGGTGTCTGTAGAGCATGCAAGATGGGAAAGCAAAACAAAGCATCTTTAAAAAATCAACCCATCACAGCAAGCACAAGCAGAATCCTCGAGCTACTACATATGGATTTGTTTAGACCAGTCAAGCCGCCAACCATCGGAGGAAAAAGATTTACTCTGGTTATAGTAGACGATTACTCCAGAAACACTTGTGCCAGGCTGCTGACAACAAAGGATCAAGTAAAAATACAGCTTCCAGAGCTCATCCTTCAAGTGCAAAATAGCAAAGGAGTCACCGTTAAAAGAATCAGATTTGACAACGGGACTGAGTTTTGCAATGGTCCACTGATGGATTTATGTGCTTATGCTGGCATTGCTCATGCGAAGTAGCTCCAACGACGTCTCAACAAAATGGACTTGCTAAACGAAGAAACAGGACACTCAAGTGGGCAATCAGGACAATGCAAGTTGAAGATGACTTGAAAGAAGGTTACTGGGGAGAAGCCCTGATGAGGGCATGATATACTTAAAACAGAAGTGCCATCAATAGTTACCATCACAAAACCCCGTTCGAAGTCTTCAATGGTCGTAAGCTTTCAATAGTTCATCTTCGTGCTTTTGGTTCACCATGTTACATCCATAACAATGGGAAGTCAAAACTGAATACGTTCAATCCCAAGGTTGATAAAGGAGTGTTCCTTGGATATGGACATCCTTCATACAAGGGATACAGAGTACTCAATAAGACAACCAGACTTGTGGAAGTAACATGCTCTGTTGTTTTTATGAGTCAATTTTAGTGCGCAGAACTTTTAAAGAAATGGAACTTGGTGATCTTGCACTTAACAACACTTATGAGAAACAGAGTGCTAATAAAGGCGATCAAAGTCAAGTTTTTCAGACAAAATATGTCGATGCTCACACAAGTGTTCCAGATGAAGAGGCCAGTACTGTAGTCAACCTGACAAAAGCCTTTGGAGATTTTACAATGCGCCCAGGCATTGATAGGGGAAAATTCAGAAGATCATAACAGAGCACAATTTGAGGGTCAAACTTGAACAGAGTCCCCAACTCAAACTGACCTTCATGAAGATGAAAGTGGTCATCCTGAAGATGTCAACCCAACAGTGCTTCAAGGAAATGAGAGAAATCCGGATATGGAAGTCATTACTGGAGAAGGAGATCCAAGTCAAAATGACTTATTTCAAGTTCCAGTATCAGGAACAGGTGATACTGAGTATCCAGGAGATTTCCTCCAACCTATTGAAGACACTCAACTCCAAAAGCCAAAATGTTTAAGAAACCACCCTCAGGAAGCTGTGCAGGACAGTATCACCAACCCAGTCTGCACGAGACAAGGAGGTACTCTACTAACTTGTTTTATATCTCAGGAGTCAGAGCAAACAAAAATTGGAGAAGCTCTGAAGTCAACTAAATGGATCAATGCAATGCAAGAAGAGCTTGCTGAGTTCAGAAGAAATGAAGTTTGGTACTTAGTAGATAGACCAACTCATCAGTTAGTTATCGGCACGAAATAGGTCTTCAAGAATAAGAGAGATGAATCTGGGAGCATAGTGACGAATAAAGCAAGGCTAGTAGCAAAAGGATATGCTCAATGTGAAGGAATTGATTTCGATGAAACTTATTCCCCAGCAGCCAGACTTGAAGCAATTCGTCTATTTCTCGCCTATGCTGCAAAGAACAACTTCACAGTCTTCCAGATGGATGTGAAGAGTGTCTTTCTAAATAGGGTGCTGAAAGAAGAGGTCTATGTGGAACAGAAACCTGGGTTTATAGAAGGAAACCAAGTTTACAAACTGAAGAAGGCTCTCTATGGGTTGAAGCAAGCACCCAGAGCTTGGCAAGAGACACTGTCTCAGTTTCTCCTCAAGAATGGTTTCCGAAAAAGTAAAATGGACACCATTCTGTTCAGGATTAAGGATGGAGCAGACATCCTCTTGGTGAAAATATATGTCGATGATATCATATTTGGCTGCAGAAACTTGAAGATGTGTCAAAAGTTTGCCAATCTGATGCAAAGCAACTTCCAGATGAGCATGATGAGCAAACTGACTTATTTCTTAGGTCTTCAAGTCATCTAATCAGAAGGAGGAATCTTCATCGACCAGAAGTAGTATACTAAGGACTTGATTAGCATGTTTTGCTCGAAGAAGACCTAGACCTTAAGGATTCCAATGAGACCAAGTGCCCAGATCAACCTTGATGAAGAAGGCGAGACAGTCAACCCAACAGCATACAGAGGAATTATTGGGTCACTCCTGTATTTAACTGCAAATAGGCCAGACATCTCCTACTCAGTTGGAGTATGTGAGAGATTTCAAGCTAATCCAAAGAAGTCGCACATCGAAGCTGCCAGAGGAATAGTCAAATACCTCAAAGGAACGGAGTCACTAGGTATTTGGTACCCAAAATCTGACAAACCGACTCTCAATGCTTACTCAGATTCAGATTTTGGAGGATGCAGAATCGACATGAGCACAAGCGGAACATGTCAGTTCCTAGGACACAAGCTTGTTAGCTAGTTCAGCAAAAAGCAGCACTCAGTAGCCATGTCTACAACAGAAGCGGAGTATGTTGCTGCAGCAAGCTGTTGTGCTCAAGTTCTTTGGATCAAACAACAAATGTTTGACTATGATGTAAAAAATGTGTGTGTTCCGATCTATTGTGATAATAGCAGTGCAATGTGCATCATAAAGAATCCAGTTCATCATTCCAGAACAAAGCACATCGACACAAGGCATCACTTTATCAGAGATCATGTCGAGAAATAGGATGTGTCAGTTGAGTACATCCCAACTGAAGATCAGTTGGCTGATATCCTCACCAAACCTTTCCCAGAGACCAGATTTAAGGAACTCTATATCACACTTAGTCTACTGAACATTGATGAAGTCATTGTTGGAGAGGAATGATGCTGAATAAAACTCAGTCCAAGCTCTCAGTTTTCATAAATTTGATTTGCAAAGAAGACACCTCCAAAGCATCCAAAGCAGCAGAATCACACCTTCAGTCAAGCTCCAAAATGACTTGATGAAGAGAAACCAAGTTTTGGTTTTCGTTCCGACTCTTAGTTTAGAAACTGACTCTTAGTCAGTTTGGAATTTCGAAAGGAAGGATTTCAAATTCCAAAGAAACTCGCTGCTATTACATCTCTATTAATGTGTATCCTGCCTCGATTAATCGGATTTTGACACATGGAATATTGCTCCTACCCACGTCGCTCTAGTCAAATCAGAAATGCTCAATGCGAGGCCACAAATCTCAATCATTGCTGAAGATCACAAATCAAAAGGTCACAAGGTACTCCTACCATTTTCAATTGATCTTTCTTTCTGCTATAAATAGGGTTCTTTTGTTTTCTCCAATCCCCATTGTGAAACCCTTCCTTCCAAGTTTATACTTCGTCTTTCACCAAAATCTTCCCTTAGATCTGGAAAAATGGTGATAGAGCCCAAAGCTCCAGACATCATCTCACCACCCTTTTTGGGTGCGGTCAAAGAGGGGGAAAAGAAGTATGGGAGGCGCGGAAGACATCAGAAGCCTCAGCAGAGTAGCCGCTCATTGTGCCGAAGAGGCACAAAGTCACAGTAGAAGTCTACTAGGAATTGCCAAAAAGACTGAAGTCTTAAGATGGCATGGATTGCTCTAGATGGTGAGAAACTCTTCGCTGCATGATGCGCACAAATTGTTAATCCGTGCATGCAGACGAATGAGGATTTAAGCTTGGGGGATACAAGACATCATAAGGTATGTTCTTGTCACTGTTGAGGAACTCAATGTCAATATCAATACCAGCAGACCGCTGAAAAGCATAGCTGCAGTAAGTCAGTATGAAGGGATATGGAAAGCTGGCCAGAATATCAAACCAGCTTCCTAGTATAGTTCTTGTAATAGATCTGTAATAGGTTACTTTTTGTTAGTTTATCCATGTACATGTAATGAAAATTATTAAAGGGTAAACGGACTTGTTGATGACAATCTCTTTTTGTCTAAAAAAGGTCTTCGTTCTACAAACGCTGAACTTACACAATCCAGTGTAGTCAGCAGGCTTTTGACTCTCTCCATTCTTAAGATTTAATTGCTCTGAACTGACAAAGATAATTAATCAAGAAATATCTCTCCAAGTGTATAAGGCGAAGATCTTAAGTAAAAAGCTCAAATTGAGGGGGAACTTTTCCGAGTTTATGAGACACATTGTCAAAACTCTAAAGTTATCCTCACCTCATCGGCTTAGGTTCTAGATGGCTTTGACCACACCAAAAAGGGGGAAATTGTTAGGATTCTTTTTTAGAGAATTCTTTCCTTACTTTTCGATGTTTTGGTGGGTCAAAAAATTTAAGCCATCTTAGTTAGTTTTTCCAGTTTCTAGAGTTCTAATCTTGTAATCCTTGTATACAATCGAATTGAGTTGTAATAGAACTTAGACTGAAGACCGAGCAAGGAGATTGCTCAAAAATTGACTATCATCATGCCTAGCCTTGACCTAAAACTGTGTTGGAGCACTCAGTTTAACCTCCTACCATACTGTCAAGGAAAAGTCAGTATGAGGGCTTTCCCAAACTGACTAAGGGGAAGTCAGTTCAAGGGATTTCCATACTGATAAGGAGAAATCAGTATGAGGGCGTTTTCTATATAGACTATTGCAAGTCAGTATGACGGTTTATTTACCATACTGACCCTAGGAAGTCAGTATGAGGGCAAAGTTGTATTGACTTTAATAGTCAGTATTAGAGCCTCTACCTTTAAAGAATGAGCACTTTGAAAGATATCGAAGCTCAGTCAGACTCAAGCATTCATATATGCCCAAGTCAGTACGAGGTTATCCAAAAAACGGGATCTCTCGGGCTGAAATGAAGTCTGACATAAAGTTAGTGTAGCGTACAATGACGCAGCAGAGCAGAAAGGAGACCTAAGTCATGGGATACGATTGGACAATATAATCCATGAGTCTAACGTCTGGATTTATGTGTCTAATGGATAGAAACTCAAATTGCCATAGGTCATCTTCTTATAAAGGCCACCCTTTCCAACCTTAACAGGTTACCTAAACAGAATTCAAAATATAATAGTCTTAAGAAGACAAGGGAAACAGTTCAGGCCATTTTTATCTGCCAAATTCTCTAAGTTTCCGTGTTCTCTAACACTAGACTTGAGTCTCCGACTCAAGTTCCCCACCATGCTATATTCTCCTAGCACGAGGCTGAAGCTTTAAGCTGAGGCTCTTCTTGGTGATTATATATTTCTTAGATATCTTCACAGTAGTCTGTTTCTTAGTCTGAGACTCTGATTCTCACGGGCGTATGCCAGCAACTTGTGTTTTGGGAAGAACCTCTTAACATCCAACCATTTTAGGAAGAATTAGTAAACATCCACCCACCGGGAAGGAGGCTGTAGGGTGCGTCCCCGCTTCAACCTGAAGACTGAGTCTACAAGGAGTTCCTAGGTGAGTGCCACAGTTGACCGGAAGATGGAGGAGCCACGAACTGTGTATAGATCGTAAGGAGAGTTATATTTACTTAGTGAATTATCCAGACGTTGGGTCTGAAGAGTGAATGTAGGATATTAAAGTCTGAACTGCTTTATTTATACTTGCTCTATTTTTCTGTTTCACAAACTGACTACTGAATACATTCAATACTTGTCCAAGTATTGAAGCATATAAATTGTGAAACTAACTTAAGACGGATCAGAGACTTAAGCTTAAACTAACTAACACACAAACCTTACTTTACTCTGTTTGAAAGAACCAATATTTGTGCTTATTTTGACTTCTGCTGCACATATTGCACTCTAATTTCTGGACCAACAAGAAGTTTGAATATTTTCAAGCTTATGGTAGAACTTGATTTGCATGACTTGTGTTATCTCATATTATCCTGAACACTTGAGTGAATGAGTGAAACACTCCCCTTATGAGTCTTCCATGGTTTACTGATTTTCTAATTCTTACAAAGTGTTGGTGTGATGTGGATTTTCGGGTTTGATAGTGATGAATCATGTGGGGCATCGCACTTCTCTCCTACTTGAACTTTTGATTCATTCTTTTTGTTGATTGAGGACAATCAAGTGTTTAAGTTTGGGGGGGTTATAAGCTCGTATTTTACCTCACTTATTATGTTGTTTTCTTGGTTGTTTCATGCATTTACATTTGTTTCAGGTTAATAATTGAGGATGGAGTGTTTATAGAGGATATTACGCTTGTTATGCTAAGTTTCGTAGGTATTTGGGTCCAAATATAGTAAAATGATGAGAGGTCAAAAGATGGAAAATCCTCCTAAAATACCTCTGTATCGGTCGACATTAAGGTTGTGTCGATCGATATAGAGGACCAAATGAAGTCAGAAAATGGAGGAAGTTTTGGGCGACACAAGGGTTGAAGATTAATCTTCGTGTCGAACGATCCCCAGGTGTCGACCGAAATGAAGGACGAAGATCAATCGAGAAAGAAGACGTGATGTGGGTGTCGATTTGCAGCCGTGTCGATCAACACCAAGGATAGAAAGGCAGATTTCGCCCAAATTGGACATATTTCCTTCCCAAACCCAATACCTTGTGAAGACATAGTTTTTCCTCTATAAATAGGACTCTTATGGCTCGAATTTTGGGGTGTTAATTGTAGGGATTTTCCGGCAAACCGAATCGCCAAATCCAACTAAACTGGATCGTTTCATGGATGTTAAGAACAATAAACATACGATATACCTAGCATGCTCCTATGAATTTAATGCAGTGGATTAGGGATTACCTTTCTTCCATAGAGTTAGATCCGATCTTTCGTGTTTGAATTCCAATCCCTTGATTCAACCACGCGATTAAATTAAATCTGCGGAAACAGAAATTAGACAAATCCAATTTCTAGATTTAATTAAAATAAAAAAATAGAAGAAATCTATTCTCTAGATTAGGCCTTCAGATCTGTATTCCAATGTCGTTCAATCCTACTACTGGTGAGGATTCTACAGGACTATGATTGTGTAGGCCATAGTCGAAACTTCGTCTCCCAAACACACTTGAGCGCCGCCCCTTCTCTCTCTCCCTAGGGTTTCAAACTAATTTGAATGTTCTGAGGTGGCTAGGGTTTCAGAGAGAGAGCTGTCTATTTATAGACCGAGGGTTGCAAACCCTAATGGGCTACTGGACTCAATTCAGCATATTTAAATGGGCCAAAACTAGGACTTAATGCAAATAATAAAGTGGGCATATGAATTAATTAATTCCCATGTCCACAACCCAGGACACAATTAATTAATTAATATTAATTCTTTTTCACCACAGAATTAATACTTACCTACCCCTTTATTACCACGTTATGAGAACGGGCTGAATTTACTTGAGAATCCCCGTATTTAAGGTTACTAGGAATTCATTAATTAATTGGAGCTTCTAACAAGATCTATCTAAAATTAATTAATATCTTATTTTCCTGAGCAGTACCACTCAAACCTTATCACTCGTGCTTGAATTTAATCAACCTGCAGGACTTTAGCACAATGAATGTTATTAAGCTCCACAAAGAATGTCCCCATCCTATTACTCGGATATGGTTACATAGCTCCAATCTCAGACTGTACTACACGAACTGCTGCTACCCAAGATGCGGTATACGAGCACGTTACTCAGGATCTCCACCATGGCAAGTCAAAGCTGCAGTCAACCCGTGCATACCCCTGAACCTTCGTTAGGGTTTGGACTCAATCAAGATCGAGATCTTGTATTCTCTGATGTCAGACAGTAGAATACATCTCATTGTGGTTCAGTCAATACGCCGTTGTGCATACCAGCATATCAAGTAGTATTTATATCTCACTAGGTCAAGTGATCATACTGTCTTCTGCGATCTACAATACGCAGTATGATCGTCCCTATCGGTGAGATAAGAGGGTACCGTTGTTACTAGAATCTAAGTTTGTTAACAGATAGAAAATATCGTTGAATGTATACTTATTGTTATAAATGCTTTCTGTATAAAAAACCCAATATTAATTTCTCTGCTAAGATTTTAGTTTTCTAGATTTAATTTTCAGCATTCAATTTACTTTAATTTTCCAGTTTCCTTTACTTTATTTATTGCTGTGGAACTCGAAGACATTGAAGATTTTAATTCTTATTTCTTTAGTATTCAAGTAAGTTTAATGAAGTTTATTTTGTTTATTTCAATAGTTGTTTTTAGCATGTTTGGCTAGATACTCTAACAGGTTCTACGGTTTTTCTCCATCCTCTTGGCATGTTGTGATTCAATTAAATAAAATCCTTATTAATTGGTTCAATTTCTATAGTTTTGATTCTTAAAATCTAATTTAACCAAAGGATCGAGAGAAGAAGGCATAATTGGATTGTTAGTTGTTAATTTGAGACCGAGAGAAGATAATTAACAATAGGAAGTTTCATATTATAATTAATCTGTAATTTTCACAATGATCATTGAGAAGCAAACGATCCGTCGCAGGTGGTGTGTTATCGAGTTCATCATACTCCTCAATAATATTAAGCCGACCCGTGAGTTCTTCAATGGTCATTGTTTTGAGATCCACAAGTGACTCAATAGCCTTGGCCATATGTTTATATTTGCATTGTACACTTTGAAGAAACTTGAGCACTGCCTTGTGCTCGATAATTGGATTGCCCAATGTTTCAAGCTCGTTGACGATAGTGGTGAGTTTGATGCCGAATGAGTCCACATCTTCACCATCTGTGAAAGTGAGATTTTCATAATCCATTCGCCGTGTCTGTGCTTTCGCTTCACGCACACGCTCATCTCCTACCCTCATGGTTTTAGTGTATCCCATGCTTCCTTGGCCATTTCTTTAACGCTAATAACCCGAATTAGTTCTGTCGGCACTGCCCGAAGTAGCATCGACATCGCGCGTCGATCCAAACACACATTTCGGGGACCCTCTTCAACTACATCCCACAAGCCTTGCACGTATGGAGATTATGAGTTTCTGAAGTGATGTTTCTTTCATTGATCAGGCATGTAATTATACAAAATTATAAGAGAAAATAAGGTAATACAAATCAGTTATCTAGACCTGAAATAAAACGATTTTAAGATGATCATAAATGATCTTATTCCAAAAGAATCATGAATAAATGTTATGTTTGCATGGATTTGCCGGTGAAATGAAGAAAATCAATACACATGAAGTAATCTGGGACCACTCTACTCTACAGATGGAATCTGTTTGATTCATATGATGTAAACATTAAAATATTTAGTTTGCTAAAAAGGGGGTTTTACAATAATATTTTCATCATCCATTTTTGGCAACATCTATACGACTTCCTACAAATAGATGTGAAACTTCGAGCAAATATACACTCTTATTTTTGTCTTCCTCCTTACAAAATACCCGACTCGTTACATAAATCTAAATAATAAGATCTACGATAATCAAATGAACTCCTTATAAGGTACTCTACTCATTACATCAATTCAAATGATATGATCTACAATAATCAAAAGAAAAGAAAACTAAACTAAACAAAGAAGCATATTTTTTTTTTTTTTTGAGATGATATAGAAAATTGATGAGATTGTGAATAAGAGACTCATATTTATAGAGTGAATAGAGAGTCCAAATCTTAATTATATTTTCCATGATTTAAGGACTCATAAAAAAAAATATCATAATTACATTTGTTTTGATTTCTTGTCATGTTTGAATCATTTCCATAAAATAGTTAATGTGTAAGACTAATTCCTTAAAATGAATCCATTAATTTATACATATTTCCGTTAATATATAATCAATTATAGGGGAATCATAATCAAGGATAAATCAATTTAATAGATTTATACATATTTCCCTAAAATATATAAATTGATTGTATAATTTAATTTGTGCATCCCTAATTTCCTTATAATACGGGATTCTAATTATATTTATTTGTATAAAGGGAAATAATAATTAAAGTAAAATCAAACTAATTGATTTATACACAGTTCCCTAAAATATATAAATTAATTCTAGGGAAATGATAAATCAAGGAAAAATATATTTAATTGATTTATACATATTTTTCTAAAATATATTGTTTAATTCTAAAATTTAATTTATGTAATATTCTTATAAATATATTAAACTAAATTAAGAATAAAATATTTTTTGAGATGATACGCAACAAAAATCTTAAAATGTGAAATTGAAATAATTTTAATTAAATTCTACCGATAATGTCTAATAAATCAAGGTAACAAAAAATTATGCTATTGCTATCAATCTATTTTTTATGCAATAAATTAATCAAAATCTTAACAAATTTTAAAATTGATAATATCGGAGAATGTACTTATATTTTGTTTGTTGTGTTTCTTGACCAAATATAATATTTTTCAATTATTGCGAAAATTATGAGGAAATGACAACAAATAAATTCATTCAATATAAAAATAATTATATAATGTATTACACAATATTTCTCTAAAATATATATTAATTCTGTTGAATTAATAATTAACAAAAATTAATCTAATTGATTTCTACATGTTTTCCAAACATATATAGATTAAAGTTTCTTTATTGATAAAAAATCAAATTATAGTGAAATAATTATAGAATATATTACACAACAATTAATGAACTTAGTAGATAAATTAATGAACAATTAATGTAACTGAAAATTTCTATAAATTGTCTCCGTTATTGTTTTAATATATAAATAGATTTTATCAAAATTATTGTTTTAATATTAATTGGTTTATAATACACCTTTAAGATCAATGTTATCTTTATTTAATATCATTGTACGAATAATTAAAATTATTTATACATTTAACGATAATATATTAGTAGAAGTTGACAAAATAACCTTACAATGACACACAAAGCCATAAACAATGACACAGATAGCGATAAATAATGATAACGATTAACTTAAGATTATGGAATAAATCGTGGTGTATTTTCTCTTTCCAATTTATATGATAATAATGGAAAAAATCATGGGGATTTGATTTGGTAACTGAATCCGAAAAATCAGCATGCAAATTTAATTCCATTTCATTTTTTTCCCGTTTAGGACTAATTTGCCCTTTTAATGATAGAAGAAGCTAGCAACAATGATAAATGACAACAGAAAATCTGGGAGATCTATTTTCGAAATCAAGGGCTGGATTTTGGTCTCTGTTCATTCACAGAACCTTGTTCAGCCTAGATCACACCTCTCTCTCTCTCTCTATATATATATATAGAGATAGAGATAGATAGATAGAGATAGAGAGAGAGAGAGAGATGCATTCATTTCTAAACTATATACCATGAATGAACGATGACCATATATCTAACATCCATTTTATTAATCAAATGGCTGAAATGTTTACACGTGGCATTTGTATAATATTTTTTAATTATAAAAAATGTGTTTTAGGTATAATGCATCTTATAATATTTAGTAGGTCAATTTAATTTGATAACCAACTATTTTCATGCAATCTTCAAAATATATCATATCTTTTATTTTTTTATCTTATTTTCCTTATCAGTCATGTAAATTTATAACCCTGTTCTTCGTTTCTCTTCTTCGTCTTCTTTATGTCGCTGTTCTTTCGAAAGCCAAGAAAAAGTTTATCAATCGAAGATGGAATATAGTAGCGATGATTCTCCAGGCATTATTATATGTGTTTTAACAATTACGTATTAGTTATTTTATTCTTTGGTTAATGTATCGTCTTATTTCTTCATTTTTCACTTGAAATCTTCGATGATTTTTTTGCATTTTGTTTATATTTTTTAGTTATATTTTGTAATAATCATGTTATAACATTTGTACTTTTTAATCACGTATTCTTCATCATGAACAAACTAAAACATTTGTGCATAGTTTAATTGTTGAAATTCAATGAAATTTGCAATTCCTTAAAGTTTCTATTGTTCGCTATAGGATATTATTATTTTTTATTTATTTGGCTTCTAAATAAATTTTATGTCATTGTTATATACTATTTTATTGATTAACTTTTCAATTTTTCGTTTTCACTATTTGTCTTATTTTTCATTCTTCATTGTTTATATATTTATAGGAATGGCATATGCATTTATGTTAATTTTATATATCATTGAGTAATTAAATTTATATTATTGTTAATGAATTCATTTCTCATTTATCTGCATGTATTTTCAGTGCTATATGTTCCTACATGTGACAATATTTTGAAGTCATACGAGGATAAATATTTTAACAGCTTAGATGATGTCATGAAGTTTTACGAAGAAAATGATCATTCAAGATTTCTATGGCCATGACAGACCAGACACATCATTGTTCAACCTCCAAATGTGGTTAAAACCAAAGGGAGTGGTAGTCGGTACATTTCTCGAAAAGAGAAGCAAATGAGGGACAAGGATAAACCTTTGAGAAAGTGTAGAAAATGTCACAAAATGTGCAATTGTTAGGTATTGATGTAGAAATCCTACCTTAATCTGATGTTTTAATGTGTCAACACTGCAAATCAAACTCTGGGACTTAGAGTTATTATCTCATGTAATCCTTGTATAGGATATTCGAGTTGTAGTAATCTAGGAAGAAGGAAGTCAACAAAACTGTGAAACAATTTTGAAGAAGAGACCATCCAGGCAAAAATTGTCTTGACCAAGAAGATGAAGACGAGCAGAGCAAGGTCGCGAAAACTGTGGACACAGTTGTGACACGGAAACTGCCAAGATATACCAACAGTTTCACGAACAAACAGTTTCACATACTGGAATGCATACACAAAAAGATGTCGAACAAAGTCGCAAGGGATCACCAAGAAGTCAATGATAAAGGATCAGACTTATACTAAGTTGCGACTCGTAATAATGTTCGACATCTGACACACAAGTACAACTATTCTGAAAAGCAGTACGATTGTAGCAGAAAATGCAGAAAGACGAGCAACTTTTTAGAAGAGCATGAATTATGATTGGACATCATCTCCAATGTCTCTACCGGCTAGTTCTTGTTGCTTCATCTACAAATAGCAGGAACCACAAAGACTTGAAAACCTTTGCCACTCTGCTCATCTGATTGTACACACTAATTTGAATCTCCAACTCATCCATTGTCTCTCACAGTAGAAAAGTATTCAAGCGCCATCAAGATAGAAGATATAGCTCCCGTAGTTCATTAATTGAGCTTATTTGCATTCATTGCTACGGAGGCTAAGGAGATTCACCGTGAGATATTGTAATACTAGGATTAAGTCAGCACACTTAATCTAATATCTTGGTGCTCTTACTGTCTACGTAAGAACACAACAGTCTGATCTTTGCAAAGGAAGAACAGGTTATTACGGGCTACCGCCAACCAGTCGACGTTCTGGGAAGAACAGAATCTTCCAACCTACCAAAGAAGGAAAATCAAGGTTTGTCCTCAGTCCAACTTCGAGTCGGTCCACAAAGAAGACGCAGAGCCTTCGATGGACTGAAGAAGGAGTGAAGTGCAACTGCCTGGGCGAGTGATCCACCTTGATGTGGACAGAGGTTTCTGCAGCAGCTGGCTATAGATCGTGAGGAGTGTAACTTCATAACTTAGTGAATTCATGGATCTGATATCCGAAGAGTGGATGTTGGACTTAAGGCTCCGAACCACTATAATATCCTGTGTCGTTTACAGTTTTCTTTTACTTCTTGCATCATACAGTTTTTCTTAGATACTTTGAAACCTCCAATACTTACTGTGTAAGTATTAAGTGTATAAACTGTCTAACTGTTTGAACTGTAAAACTGATACCTAATCGCCTGACCTCACTAAAACTGAGTTCTAAACTTAAAACAGTTAATTATAGGCTGCCGCTGAAATTGGATTTACTTATAATTAGAGTGTAATTACTTCTGTTGCACATTATTCATACTCTGATCTGGGACCAACAACAATCATGTAGGAATTGTGACAAACTGCTGGAAGTGGAAAAGAACAATGTTTAATCTTATTTCCTAGTTGTTTTTTTAAATAAGTAAACTGTATGGATGTTTTAAATTCAATTTTAGTATTTCATTTCTTTTATTGATAATAAATCAATTTTTTTGTTTAACGTGACTTATGTTTTTCATTTAGCGTACTATATCTTCCATTAATTTTTAGTAGTTTATATAATTTATTCAACCTGCATATAATGTAATTCATATCATTGTTTAAAATAAATTTGATCATTATTATGATTTCTTAATATAAAAAAAATTTAAACACATAATGCTATAACAAATTTTAAATGGTCGTGTACTATCATTTAAAGTCATAATTAAGATCATTGTTTTTTATTAAAAAGATCTTATCTAATCATTTAAATTATAAACTATATTAATATTGATTCTTGCATTTTATCATTCACTTATAAATAATTGTATATAATATCATTTACGAATAAAGGAACATTTCCCATGTTCATAAATACTAATTGTTAACAGATCCTTCTTTCAATTTTGTAATCCATTTTCTTTAACAAATACATAGCAATGACTCATTAAATTATATTTTTTAACGAAAATATATGTAATATTACAATATCATATAAAATGAAGAACTACTTAATTATAGCCAAAATATCAAAATATGCAAAAAAAATAAACGTTAGTGTGTTTACATCAAACTAGAAACTTAAAAATATATATGTTCAACACGATATCACATAAAACTTGGTGAAATCTTCAATACTACACATCAGCCTTCATGTAATCATCAATATATTGATCCACATTCACATTTGTGACTTCTTTATATCAGACACCTTCCTTGATGTTATTCAACGAACTATGATTATTATCAGACAACAACAATGTTGCAGTATTTTGCACGCAGATAACGAAACATCTTCTTGATTTGTTGAGGTATTCCTGAATTCCAATTGGCATCGAGACCCGATCTGATATAATATCCAACACATTAAATGTAAGAAATGCAAACAATAAAAAACAACGATAAACTATAAGTAACACAATGACTACTCTTATATCAAGGGTACTACGTTTCTTAACCACTATATCATTTATTAAGAATTACAATCACAAATAACCATTACTAAACCTAATATGAAAAAATTCAAAACAAACAATAATCTATGAAATACCACAAAATCATTTACATAGTAATATTTTCACACCAATTACCCACAATACAGATGCTATCATTCATGTACAGCATTGACATTCTTCATAATGAAAAATGAATAACCAATTTTGAAAAATCAATATACTTAAATAAATAAACAATGCCAATCATTGAATAATACAATGATCACTATATATTTAAACAATGAAAACTACATACCTAACTAATTATTGTCCACGACACACTATGCCATTATTTCAATAACACAATGATAATTCTTTAATTATACAATGATATAACAAAAGAAATGCATATGATATATAATATACAATTTGCACAATGCTTAATAATCCAACAAATATCATGTTTTCCACCTACATTATTTACTTATATTATCACAAAAAAAATTCAAATAAAAAACTGACATAACCAAAGTAAGCGGGTAGGAGGAATCAAACCCGCATCGTTAGCTTGGAAGGCTAGGGGTTATAGTCGACATCGATTCAGTGCTTTGAACGTCTCTAATTCATAACCAAACATGAAACTTTGGTTTCGTTCGGCTCCTTTATGGAAGGAGAGTAAATTCTTAGATCTGAGATGTGAACAAAATGAACAAAATTATACCCATAACACCTATGTCAGCTTTTTCTTTGAATACAAACAAAATGAATCGCTTTCTGGGTGATCCTTCTAAGAGACGGTAATTCTGAAAATCTTTCTAGTTACTTCGTTTTCTTTTTTCTATTTCAGAGGACCCTAAGGAAAAGGATTTTTTTCCACCGAGCTAAAACAATACGCCAATGTCACTAGTAAACCAAAGTCATCGCTGAATAGCTATTTTGCTCCAATTTTTTTTTAGAAAGAAAAAATGGAGGATTTAGTTACGATTAGAACTTTTATCTTTAGCCATGGATCTTTTACTCATACTTATTCAATTGTATAATTTGCATCCATTAAATTTAAATTTCACAACCAAATTTTTTAAAAAAATGATAAAAAAAACCTAGATACTGCACTGTAAATCTAAACATAATATTATTAAATTGTTCTAGCAATATCTTATTTTGGTTTAAAAAAGCATTAATATAATTAGTGCAAAAAATGCATTTAATATACATACAAAATGTATATGCTTTATGTTGGGAAATTTGGCTAAGTTTCCTTTCCCCAGTAGCTACTTGTTTAGATTCTAGTTTTGGTGTTTTGGTGGATCAAATCCTAAGTCCTACCAGCGTCAGTTGTCTCTAGATAGCTCTAGTTCTCAAATGTAAAGTCCTGTTTAGGTCTTTTGAGTTGTAAGTTGCAGCTGATCGAGACTCATGCTGGCTACTGTTCACCAGCATGAGATGTACTTACAACTGGTTACTGTTCACCAGTTGGGAAAAGTTTCATCAGATGGCGGCTGACAAAGACTCGTGCTGACACTATTCACCAGCATGAGAAGAGCTAATGACTGGTTACTGTTCACCAGTTGGGAAGGATTTCACCAGCAGGCGGCTGACAAATCCTACCAGCAGAATACGTGTTCTCACTGACACTATTCACCAGCGGTGAAGCCACCAGTCATGGGAGATTCCAAGAGTTAACATCAGACATATTGGTAGACTTAGATTGTGCCAGCGCAAGTCACCAGCAGAGACTGCCAGCACAAGATCACCAGAATGATCTACCAGTCGGATGTTACCAGCAGAATTCCAGATTCGCTCTCCCAGAGTCTTAGAGACAAAAAGAAGATTCGTCGAGGAATTAACTGACAGAGTATGACTTTAAGGAGGATACCTTAAAGTCTATCAGTTCAAGACACCAGTTCCGATCCCTCGTACTGACGAATAGTGCCGTTCTGACATAAAGAGATCAATGTCAGATAAAGTGGACAAAAGCATGGCGCTTTCCGGAAATTCCTACCTGCCGCCGTCTGAAGGACATGCGAGGACAGAGAACTTTTCCGGATGTGTCCAAACGGCTAGAAGATTTGAATGAGATCCCGCGTCTATAAATAGGTCGGAACTACCAACATTTAAGACGCTTGCTTCCTGACATTCAATACTCTTCACCTACCGAAAGACTGCAAATTTATTATGCTCAAGCAAGTAGAAGCGCATACAACTTTCGAGGCCTTTCTAAAGGCTATCCGTGTGTTGATTTATCAAACACGAGACTTCAAGCTTCCAACTTGTAAGTTACTGATCTCTTTGGTGTTCTTTCTCCTCCGAGGAAGTTCACAGCAGCTCTTGTGCCATCCAGCACTTGAGTTATTACGGGCTTTTGCCGTATTGAGAAGATACGTTCTTGGGAGAACTAAACACCCAGTGAAGCTGTGGAGGTTGAAGTGACGTGCTCGCACTCCACCAGCTGATCAGAGTTGAAGAAGGACAAGGCCGGGAGCGGTTGATCTAGTGAACTGGTGGACGAGGCATTCACCAGCTAGAGATAGATCGTAGGACGCTTGTACCCGATTACTCTTAGTGAAATTTCCAGTGCTACGACTGGAGAGTGGACGTAGATCAGTTGATCGAACCACTATAAATCCTTTGTCTTTTATCAGCTTTCTGCATTTCATACTGATTTAAAACCCAGCACCCAAGTGCTGGTGTATATCTGAAAACTGATATAACTGTGCAAACAAGGCTAAAAATATTCTAAGTCTTGAGCTACCAGCTGACGAGCCAGTCGCCAGTCAGCTGAGTACGCAGAGTGCAAGTTGACTTACCAGCTGACAAGGTCCCAGTCAGTTGGTTATCCAGCAAGTGCAAGAAAACGATTAACCACATTTTCCGCTGCTAAGTTATACCCTGATAATCCGGGACCAACACTTTAGAATATAAATGCATCGTGTTCGTGAGAAAAATGCAACAATTGATGGAAAAAAATAAAGCTATTTTACACATTTTCTATGCATAATCGATGCATGAGTACTTGTAGATTCAAGGGTACAAGAAGAGGGACAACCATTGCTGCTCATAGCAAAAACGTAAATACAATGAATTATATGTAATAGTTGAATACAAAATCACAATTTTTGTCCAAATCTTCTAAATTTAATACATGGAATACGGATATCATATGAATTATCATAACAATACGTTTAATTTGATATACAATTAATAAAAAGCATATTTGAATTGAGAAAAAAATTAATAATTTAATTATAATGTGAAGAAAGAGAATGTTTCAAATTTAGAATATTTGAAACGTGACATGCAACGATTATCAAAATTTAAAAGAGAAATTATTATGTTACCCTCATAAAACAATTCTTGGCCCAATTAATTAATGGACCCAAAATAATTTGATGCGTCCAATATGAAAATAAATGCCACAAATGTATTCTTATATAACATGTTAGGAATATGAATGAATCTACGTCATTTATTTTAAAAAATAAACGTTGAGATTAAAATATTTATCATGATTTCATGCTTAATTATTATATAAATTATGCTTAATTTGATTATTCATGATTTATAGAGCAATTAAGCGCAAAAAAAATTATGCTTAATTTTTCAATCTTTAATGCTAAAATCTTAACACTTGATTAAAATAAATAAAAAACTTTAATTCTAACACTAGATCACAACTATATATATATATATATATATATATTAGTGATCATATGTAAAAGGCTCCTCACATGTTAAATAAGAATAAATCTGAATCCTTCTTTTTGTTGATCCAATGGTTATGATGATTCAGGATTTATTAAATAAATAAGGTAATTAGGGAATTGTTGGTCCCTGATCAGAGTATTAATATTTGCAGCGGAAGTTTTAATAAAGTCTTGCACTTATCTTGCTAAGGTCACGACTTAGCAAATGTTTATCAAATGTGTTTAAGCTCGAGTATTCGTTAGGTTTGTTGCAGATTATACCTTAACACTTGATGTGTTGGGTTTTAAAGTAATCAGTAATTGAACACAAGGTTTATAGTGGTTTGAACAATTGTTCTATGTCCACTCTCCAGTCCTCCTGACTGAAAATTCACTATAGATTGATTACAAGGTCAGGCTTGATCTCTAAAGTGGAGCAGCTCCTCCGTCTGCTCAACGCGCACCTTCAAGCACCTCAATCTTCAATCTTCACCTTGACACTTCCTTAAAGTGAGGACAAACCTCCATTCTCCTTAGATGTCGACTTTGGGAGTTTTATAGTTCTTTCCGGAACCTTTCCTTGTTTGGCAGTTGCCCGTGATAATCACGCTTGCAGAGCTAGGTGACTGCTAGATTCTTTCTAGGATAGAGAGAATCCCAAGATTAACCTTAGAAGTAATACTTCAGAGGTCTCGAGCTTGAATATGTAAGCTTATGAAAAATCTTCAATCAGGTATAAGCTCGGATGAGTTCGTGTGGGATTGAGAGTATTTGGATCTTTTCTTGTTTTCTCTATGAATGAAATTTCTGCGAACCTCTGAATCTTCCTTTTATGACACCTATTTATAGGTGAAGATTCAAACGGCTGTTTGAATCTTATCCGTTAGACTCAGAGTGTTTGCTCGCCAATCTTTGTCCTTTTTTTCCTGCGAGGCACAGTAACTCTTCAAGTCTCCTTTGTCTCTAATTAGCGTAGCTCCTATTCGTAGTCGTATTTGTCAGAACGGATCTTTCAGTTTGAATCTGGAAACCTTCCTTGTGTTTGTTGATTATCCTTCTCTCTGATTCGTCAGGTTTCCTTGTGATTTGGATCATTTTGTTTCACAACTTCGTATTGTTCTAATTGCTGGTTTGTGTTTGCTGGCAGTTGATAGTATGTTGATATCTCAGAAGTCTTGCTGATATTCAGCAACATGTTTCCTTTATTTCTTCAGCATTCGTTTTGCCGTATCGAGCATTCTTCTATTTTTTTCTAGCCTTTTACTAGCGTCTTCAGCAATCTTCAAGTATGTTGATTCCTTTAGCATTCTTCGATTCTTCTTTTCTAGTTCTAATACAACTCGAGTATATGTATCCTATAAAGGACTTTTACAATTTTGACTCGATACTAAGTCGCTAGAAACTAGATTGACTAAGCTTTGATGCACCAAAGCTAAACTATATACAATTGAGATCAAGGGATTATGATATTTTCAACATAGATTCTAACAATTTCCTCCTTTTTGGTGCAATCAAAGTCCCAATTCTAACTAACTGATCATGGGAAAGCTGATTACTGAGATTACAAATCATTCTTATCAATCCTATTCTGAGCATCTCAGCTCCCTTTGACTCAGTATGATTCCTAACCATTCCCCCTCAAAATATCAAGGCTATTGTTCGATTATAAATTTTGCTTCAAGTAAATGGCTTTCAAATCATTTATCAGATAAGTATATAGCACATTCACACACAACTATCAAGCAACATACAGGAACATATCACACACATCCAACAATTTCCCCTTAGTTTGTTGATTACACTGAGTTTGTAAATTCAGCTATAGCAATTAATTCAACGTTGGACAATGAGATGTTGTCTTCAACCCGGGTTAGTTTCCATTAAAACATATTGCAATGACATACAGGAAACACGTACCCAAATCAAAACATTCTGTTTTACGCCAGAAGAATTATAAGGCGTAGAGGAATTACTTCTTGGTCGTCGAAGAGTCTGAATCAGTAGCATTTTTGGCACTTGAGGAGCCGGTGGTGGTTTTCTTCACTTTCCTGAGTGTCTCAAGCATTACCTTCATGAAGTTGTCCACCACTACTTGTCTTTCTTCTCTTCTGATTCTCTCCTTCTCCTCGATCTTTCATCGTTCCTCTTTTTCTTCTTCTTCTTCTTGTTGCCTTCTCAACTCTTCTTCCAACTTTGTTCTTGCTTCGAGGCGTCGAATTATGTCTTCCTGTTCTTTCAATCACTCTGCTTCTTCTGCCAATCTCTTCTCTTCCCCCAATTTGATCGCAGCCAAAAGGCCGGTGGAGAAGGTCTCAAAGCTGTAGAGTGTTGTGGAGATCCGTCTTTGCCTCTTCTACTTTCGTCTGCACTTCAGCTCGCACGATCAACACAATCTGTTCTCCAATGCTTCTTCTTACCACAGTGTTTATGAATTGTTGGAGGTCCCTCTGATAAGTACTGGAGCTCAAGGGCTCAATGGTCATTACTAAGGGTTTCTCGGATAACACTATTTAATTCGAGACAGTAGGTGTGTTTGCAGTGGTGATCAGTGCCTGAGAAGAATTAAAGACTAGATCAACATTTTCGGCTGCAACAAGTTCATCTCCTGAACATGTTCCTCTTCAGCAGTGATCAAAGATAGAGGCCTATGGCTATCCACACGATATGGATTGTTTGCTAACTTAGTGACAATCTGCTCCTTAAACTCCATTATCTTCTTGTGATCCTCCGCGTTCATTCGTGCGGCTTCTTCTTCTTCTAACCTAGCTTGCAACTCAGCAGCTGCATCCATCTGCCTTCTTGTTGCTGGTGATTTGAAATTCTGAGTGAATGGAGGTAAATCAGCAATAGTGTACTCAGAGGGTGGCAAAGAGCGATCTCCTGTAATTGCTCTGTGCGCCTTAATTTTTTGCAATCTAGTAGCGATCTGTTTTTTTGTGTACTGCCTCTTGGATGTTTGATCCATCCAATCATCTGCCCTTTCCTCTTCACTTCGCCAGTAGTTGAGACCCATCCTCGCCATCATGATAGTCGAAGAATCTCCACCTTGCGAACTCTATCTTCAGCCATTCAAGATCCGAAGACCCGTCCATTAGTTTAGCAGGATATGTGTTCTCAAATTCAGCAGCAACTTGAGCTTCAATAAAGACACAAATGTCTTTTGCCCCACGAGATGAGATCATCGTTCTTCTCATCCTTCACCATGATAGGAGGACACCATTTAGCAATCCTTTTTGCCTTAAACCTCTTATCATGTGGTCCTTCCATGGGCACTCTCAATATTTCTCCTCTAAAAAAATACTTGCCATCTGCAAACGTCGAGGTCCCCTTGGCAGCGACTGCATTTCCTGCATTCTCCTCATTATCATCACTAGGGATGTCACTGAATGATATACCTGACACTTTGGCAGAAGTGGAAATTGGAATACGCCTCTGCCACAGTAACTCAATTATGTTGTCAAGCACAGAGGTAGTATCTGCTTCTGAATTCCATCCTGGAATGGTAGATGGATCCATTCCTAAGGCGCGGAGATACTGCTCGTTTCGTGCTCGCACGCTTGCAATGAGGTTGGCTTGCAATCTTGCTTGGGTTTTAGTATCTAAGGAGGTAGTGACTTCTTTGTCCATGGTAGTATTTTTAGCAATGCCCTCGTCAGCATCTACCTTCTCTACTTTTGGGTTTGATTGCTGGTCAGCTGTCTGAGTAGCTACCTCGGGGTTTGTTGTACCCTCACTTGTCATCATCTCAAGGTCAGCATTCTCAGTCCCTGCAGTCTTGTCAACTCCGCTTCCTTCAAGAGTTTGGCTATCCTCCTGCACGAAATCTCATTCAGCAATAATAGTAACCAGTTGGCTTCCACCTTGCGCAGCCAATGGTTGATCTCCATAAGTTTTCTCAACTACAAAGCTACTACCGCCATGCACACAGCCTGTAGGTTGACACCTTCAACATTAACAGCAGCACCATCACTTCCCCCTTGCGCTGTGATGGGCTGCTTATCCAAGATCGCAACACTTTTTTCTCCTTGCGCAGGAGTCTGATGTATCAGTGATTCCTCGGATCTCCTAGGCACCACATCTTGTAAAACCCTGAATGCTCTGTGCCTTTGCCCTTCGTCGAATTCAGCATCTGATAGAGCATCCGAATTGATGATCATTTCCTCGACATCACAGACCTTGGATTTACCCTTGACAATCTGTGCCTTTTCAACATCTATCTTGGTGATGTGTCCAGGTTCTTCTCTACCCTTGACCTTGGCATTCTGCCCGTCATATACAGCTTTGACTTGCTCGAATCTGGTATCCCATTGATCTAAGAGCATCTGTAGCTTGGCCTTATCGAATTCCTTTTGTGCCTTTGTCTTTTTCAATGCTTTCTCTTGTCGCCTTTTCTTCCATGCCTCTCTCTCCTCGGTAGAGAAATCTAATTTTCTCTTCGTTTCTTTGGAGGCTTGTTCAACAGGGTTTTCTTTTATATCTCTGGCAACATCAGGAATTGGTAGAGAAGTATCTACCACCGAAACAGTGACTTGAATAGTTGATCCTGGAAAGTGATCATGCTTTCCTTTCTTAGCAGCTTGTCCCTCATCATCTCATGGCTTCCTCTTCCTCTGCAGAGGACTCTTCTGTGTTCGCCTCCCTTTACAATAGTTGGCATAGAGGGTTTGGTGGGTTCCAGCTAAGTGATGTCTTGCAGGCTATCAAATTCTTTGAATAGGGCATCATGTTCCTCTTTCCTTCTTTCAACTTCAATTTCCTCTTCGGTTAGTGGAATCGGAGTCTGCAGGATGACATCTCCTTAGTACGACTCTTCCTCATCAGAGATCGTCTCTTTGGGATCAATATTGCTCTTGCCTCTCGGAATGAGTGAGTCTTTGAGGTTCTTGGGTGCTGGTTGATTCTTTGTGGGTGGCAGGTAGTCAGAAGGTTGCAAATCTTCTCCGCGGCAGCGCTTCCCTTCATGTAAAATTCCTTCAAGAAAATGACTTATCGTGAGTCCAAATCCAACATCCTGGGTGAAAATGTGCTCCATCTTAATATTCTTGTTTTTGTAGACGTGTGCGAGCCACTTGGTGTAAATGAATGTTGCCCAATTCCCACGGACCTGATCATCAATTGCCATCATCACCGCAAACTTTTTTGCACTCAACTCTGAAAGAGGGCCAACTTCTCCTACTAACATCCTTAAGACAATCTGTGCGAGGCTCTTCATTGGTTCTTCCAGTGATCTCAGTGGTGCAGCCACCTTCCATGGCTCGTTGAATGTATTTGTCTTCCACAGCCGCCATCGCTTCTCCATCTATGCATCATCGGTTACTCTGTAGGTAGCAACATCCTCTCCATCTACTCGCAAACCATACTTCTTTCCCAATGCCTTTGGGCTTACCACAATCTTCATCCCCAAAACACTTGTGATGAAGAATTTTTCACTCTTGTCAATCACGGCTCGGGCGAAGAATTCAGCAACTATATGAGGCCTAAACTTGAGGGGTTCCGCAAACAAGTAATTCAAAAGACCTTCTCGGTCAAGTTCACCGATGAGTATATTGCAGTAGTGCTTTCTAAATAGAGGCTCGTAGAGTATCTTGTCCTTCTTTACTTGAGCTGCCCTCTTTTGTTCAACAGTGAGTTTGCCTGGTGCTTTTCCGTGAGCAATGGCCACCATGCAATAATAAGAGATTGATTCATCGATCTGCTCCTTCTTGAATATCCATGTGAATGTTGGTTGAAATTGTTCAGGTTCTCTAGGAATGTATGGTCTTCCTGAGGATTCGGGAGGGCGACTGAGCGGTTGGAGGGTTCCGCCATTGGTAATTTTCCTGAACTCAAGGAAGGTACAAAGAATTGAAATTAGGAGTGAATGGAACAATAAGGTTTAGAAATCTCAAACCAACTTTTTTATACGATTGTGAGCAATCATCTTTGTGTGAGCGGTTGAATTTCTTTTCTAAATTTGACAAATCGATGGTTGGGCAGTTTGCAATGGTTCATCTTACGTCCCCACGATGATGGAGGATTGCGTGTGGCTAACGTGGCTTCTACTTCTTTGTCGCCGCCCTGGGCTATAACCTCTTTTTCAATTAATGTAGACTCTGTTGCTGCTCTGTCAATCAAATAATCCCGCCTTTCGAGTGATTTGAAATCATTGTCTATCTTTTGACTGATGGGCCTATTTTAGCATGCAAAAAGGTATTTTGCTGAGACTTCCAATGTCAGCAATTAGTAGGCCCATGCTGAGAGCTTGGACTCAGCATTAAACTTTAATTCAACTGGGATCTTGATGTTCCATAGACCTTTGATATTTGCTGAGAGCTTGGACTCAGTAGTCATTCTGAATATGCCTAGATTTCATACTCAGCCATTTAAAGGTATCTGCTTTATCAGTCTTAGGGGTTCCACCTAGAGATTGCACTCAGTGGATGAATCAGACTCTTAAATTTTGCTAACTTTTAAAGTTCATAAACTCTTCTTAGTGAGAGCTTGGACTCAGTAAACAATATACTTCTGCTGAGGGCTTGGACTTAGCAGGGAACTTTGACTCCACATAAGATATCATTTGTATAACCGATCTGCTGAGAGCTGGGACTCGGTGTTGAACTTTGAATCTTCTAATATCTTTGAATTACCATAAACAATCGAAATCTGTTGAGAGCTTAGACTCAACAGCCAATCTGCACCGTGCAATAAATATAGCAATCTATGGTAGTCTACTGAGAGCTTGGACTCAGTATATTTCCTTCCGATTTGTGTCTGCTAAGCCGACTATAGCAAACAAACTTATATCGCTGAGAGCTTGGACTCAACAATCACCGGAAATCTCCTGAAAGCTTATATTCAACAGTTAATTCAAACTCTTCTTTAATCCTTGAATCTTTAAGGTTCAAAGAGTCTTTACTGAGAGCTCGGACTCAGTAACCGTCGGGGATTATACTGAGAGCTTGGAGTCAATAATCAATAGAAAATTTTACTTGACTAAATTTTATCTTTTCAATCATCAAGTATTCTGCTTTCGACGCATGCTTTTGGGAGACACTTTTGAAATTCCTATCTTCTGATTTTCCTTTACATTTTCGAATTTTTATCAAAGGAAAATCATAAGAATTTTTAGATAGGATTCTAGTTATACAAAGAGTGTAACGATCAAGCATTTTTGTTTAGGCAGATATTCTTTTGAGATAATAGAGTATTATCATCAAAATGAGCATATTGTTTTATTGAAGTCATTGATTTACAAGTGTTAAACTTTGCAAAGTAATAAACTACAAGTTACAATGACTCAGCTCTTCTTCGAACTGCTCCAAATAATGCCTTACTAGATCTGCTCCTTCTTATTCTCCTCCCCGAGCTTGTTGCTGCAAGTCACCCCACTTGCGCAACAACATTTTCTTGAGGCTGAGATATGTCCAATTACAAGTTTATCTTCTACTCCCACTTGCATTGTACATAGACATCTCTTCGGCAACAACCTTCTTGTTTCCTGTGGACAGTCCAACACATATGAAGGAAATCTGAATCCAGCAGATCTCACCATCTACTCGGATTGGCGCTCTTGTCCACATTCTCTCAAATCTTCTAGCTCCGAGTGCCATGCAAGTCTTCATACTTTATGTATCGTGAGTATCACCAGCACCACATGCGAGCTTCTCTTTGCTCTTCAGATGCCAAGTAGATGATTTGTGTTGCATCTACTCCCTTCATCTCATCTTCTTCTCCACAATTTCTGCTTGAAATCCTTGAAAAAGAGTTAGGAAAAAATTGAATGGGTCCTTTGGATGCCTTGTTCCACCGGCACCCAAAGGAGTTTCCCATTTCTTGTGACTAAGGAATATCCATCTTCAGACTCACCTAGCAAAATTATATCTCTCCAACGATATAGCTATCATGGCCTGACAGAATGGACCGCCTATCTCCGTTTAGTTCTAATATTAGAAAGCCCATTATCACAGGTGAACCGAGAATTGAGAGAATCTTCTTGGGTATGATCTCTATGAAGATTATGACTCTTCCTCTCAATTTGGAGACTTGCAACTCACGTTGCCGGAACCCATTCTGAAGGTATTTTGGTGAAAGAGAAAAGGGTTTCATCTAGATTTTCTTGAGCAACAGGGTTAAATCGAAAGGGAATGAAGGCAGGAAGAGGGTGTGGTTTCAGAATGTTTGAAGATGTATTCCTAAGTGAAATAAACCTCTCTTTAAATAGGTGATTGCAAAATTATTTTATCAGCGACTTAGCTAAGCTAATAATAAAGCGGCAAATAAATTATCGAATCCCATGGG